>ML781424.1:827457-913749 GCA_009831015.1 Picea engelmannii | reverse complement strand
CTTTGAAGAGTAATACAACCATCAAGACCTTAAACATCAATTCATTGATGTAGCATACACTAATATTTCAACCAAGCAAACTTTAAAAGACAAATAAGACAATGTGTGTTGTTATTCATGGTATGGAATGGAGGTTTGCAAGGCAAGTGGCAGTAAAATATGGGTAATGGAGGTATTTATCCAATCAACAAAGGGGTTTGCATAGCATTGTTTATGGAATCTAAAATTCAGCCACCATATTTATGAAAGTATAATTGCATTAGAGGAATGTCAGTCTCATGTTAATAGGTTTCCTATGATGTACGCATAGGAACCTATTGCATAGACCATTTTTCTCGTCCCTTAGCTAAGTAGATATCATTTCCCTTTCTAAATAATCAATAAGTCTTTTCAAAGAAAATACAAAATAAACATAGTAGATCCTAAAAGGTGAAGATGCTCAAGTCATGTCAAAAAATGAAAGGAAATAAAAAAATATTTCCTTGACCATCAAACATATTAAGAAAATAATCATAATTATGGAGAACACATTGAGTGCCCACAAAATAACTAACGACATATATTAAGCCTAAGACCATATGTTTCTCAAATAAATGTCACGACAAAAAGATGAAAAATATTTTTTTACTCAACAAAGGTCTTTAACTTTAACCCAAACCCTTGACTCAATGGAAATCAGATGAAGCCAATCATTCCATAACAAAAGGTTCAGTCAAACATAAAATGAGAACTAGAAGCATTCAAGGGCCTAACACATTTTTAACCAAAATAAACACAAAATTCCAAACTTGACAAAATTCTCCAAAATGCAACAAACAAACAAACCATTAAAATTTATCAACATATTAGAGAAAGACATCAAAGAAATTGCATCTACTTGAATGAGCCCATTCTTGCTTAGCGGAATTCTTATTAAATCAGGTATCTACCCTTTAATACTAGGACACTATCTATGTGAAGAGATAGGTCCCATCTTCATCAAATTCCAACTTCATTTCTTTTCACATACAAGAAAGAGACAATGTAATAGTTAAATATCAAAAAATAAATCTTAAAATAACTTGCATCAAGAAAATGTGGCTCCAAAGTTACAATGAAAAAAACAAAATATAAATTATAGAACCTATTTTTACCTAAAATGCATCCTCAAATTGGCATATAGTAATCTTTCTATGATAAAGAATTTCTGACCTACTCCAAAAATAGAGGAAGAACGTATCACAAGATTCACATCATTTGTGCTATTCCATTCACTATTTCTTGCACCACCAATGGAACACATATACCAAAATAAGTGTTCCCTGGGCCGTCATATATATTGGATTAGATCAAATGTTGTGGTATATCAGTTTCCCAGTTCTCATCTTGGTGCTCATTTTCTTCATTCTGAACAAGACCCTCTCCAGATGGACTATCATTATGAGCCTCCAAATAATTATGTTTCATATCAAGTTCATTAGAGAAACTTGTTATATTGTTTTCTCCCCTTCTATCACAATCTAATCGCCAAAGAGCTAGTGCTCTTTCATATGGAAAATTGGTAATTTCATACTTTTTTACATATAATCTTAAACCTATATCCATATGTTTATCAATCTTGTTCCTAATCTTTGACTTCAAAAATGATAGTGCACTAAACATTCTCTCATCCTCCATCGATCCCAAAATCATGGTTTGACACAAATCCGCTAATTTGAAATATTCGGATATGTTTTCCTATAAGTATTGGCTAGCACCTAAAATAGTCCATAATCTTATTATTGCACCATATTCTAGAGGATTCTCCAGAGCACGAAATTGATTCCACATTGTTTCAGAGAAGCGTGTGGCTTGTTGAAACAATTTTGATTGATCCATAATACCTTCAACCTGTTCTCCATGTATCTCGACCTTCTTGCAAAAGTGGTCCACTAAAGTATTTAATTTTTCCACAAAGTCATGTTTTAAAGTAGGTTGCAATTTTAAATTGTTCCAATACTCAAGGTACACCACAAACATGGCCTCCAACAATTCATCTCAAGGGATTCATTCTCTTATCTCTGATGACAATGACTTTTCAATTTCTATCAATTTGTGTCTCACTGAAATGAAAACATTGTCAAATCGGTCTCCCGACATAGGGCACTCTTTGGTGGTCCGTCCTGTATTATCAATATAATGAAAAGGAGCCATATACCCATGCACTTCCATACATAGTATCCCTTTTTCATCAAACTTCAAATAATTTTCAGTATTTTCTATATGAATGATTGTAGTTCAAGTTGTAAACCATGGACCTGCGAAAGACTCTGGCATTGTATACAAATTATCCAATGAAAGGCATGCAAATTTTCTTGCATTTGTGTATTCTGCAATACACATTGTGTGAATTTGAGACATTTTCACAAGGACATTCATTTCATCTAGCATAGGAAGAATTCCAACCAATGTTAATAATGTCTCTATGTTAGTTAGTCGAAAGAGAAGACCTTGAGCTTCATCTACACTGAAGTGATGTTCATACATCACCCCTACCAAGGACTGGTACTCACTAAATAATCTTTGAGTTGGTCCATTCAATCAGATCCATCTTGTATCAACATCTTTTAATAGCTTGTTTCCATTTGTAAAACCGTCAACAAATTTTCTAAACTATGAAAATCATTTGGGACTCCGAGAAAAATATGCATAAGCCTCTCTTACAAGATATTCAACTTTTGAAACCGATGGAAACTTGCTTACTATTTTAAATGCAAGATTCATCCTATGAGCCATACAATGAATACTCAACATATACTGTGAATTTGATAGTTGTAGTCTGACACAAAGGCTATTCCTTTGTCCTTGCATTACCGATGCTCCATCCGCTCCAACACATACCAACTTTTTTTCGATCATTAAATGATCCATACCACCACTTTCCTTCAAACTATTATTAACAAGTTCATAAATATTTTCAGCTGTAGAATTCTCCTTCATTTTATGAACCCCAAGTAGATAGGAATGGCTAATATGGTCATTAACCATCTAAATACTCATACAAATCCATGAAGTATTATCAATAGTTGTAACCTCATCCAAAGACAATGACAAAAACCTAGCACTTGCAATCTTCTATTTCATATCATCCTTTTCTACTTGAGCTAGATATTTTTCACATTCCCAACCACTCGTTAAAGACCAATGAGAATATGGAAAGTTTGGCATTTGAAGAAAAGATAGATATTTCGTGTAATCTGGATAATCTATATGATAGATCATTTTGTCTTGATATTTTCTCCCCACGATCGGTGTTTGACATATCAATAAATATTCCACAATTGAAATTTCAAATTGATCTAGAAGACAAAAGTGAAACTTGCAAGAGAAATAATATAAAATTAGTAAAATTCCAACCAAGTATAGAATATTCAATTTGAACGAAGCTACTCTAATACTTTCTCCCAAATTTCTCCTCACTTTGTGATATGCTTCAAGACCTAGCAATATTGCAAAGCTTAATGGATATAATGAAAAGAGGTGCAAATCCATACATGAATATGTGTGATGGTAGTAATCTCTATAATCTAGATGGTATGTGGAAGTAGGAAATAAAATGTTACAAGTGTAATGAAAACAATGATGGTGGAAAACTAGAGGTTCCCTTCAAAGACTCAAACAATGACAATAAGAAAGAATTGAAAACATTAGGATACGACCCCAATATTGAAAACCATTCAGAGATTGAGATTTCAATGGGTGGATAAGTGGTTTAGATGGTATAGTTATCTTACATTAGGGTTTGGGGGGTTTTGGTCCTTGGACCACCCAATAACATTTTCAAAATTGGTCAAAAAAAGGCATTAGCATGTTGGAGTTTCCCAGGGAGATTTTGTCCACTAATTACCATTTCAGTGTGAAGAATAGAAAGAAGCACCATTCAATACACCTATAAATTTGGTAGGTTAGGTGTATTCAAATGATAAGTTGAAGGAGTTGAGAAAGCTGGCTTATCTATTAGATGAGAACTGCATTCTTCCCAATTTGGAAAAATACTACCCTAAGAATCTCCTAACACCCATGTATTAGGACAATAATTTTGGCTAGGAGTGGGGCCCATTCCTAGAAGAGAAAATCAAAATGATCCAAAGGGTGTTGGTTTGAGCATGAGTGGTACCAAATTTCCTTCTTGAGATTTCATAAATGAGGATGAAACTTCTATATCATATTATGGCATTAGAGTGCTAGATGAGGAAAGGTAAAATAATGATGACTCTGTTGTGAGTGGAAAATCCCTCTACGAACTAGCACTTAGGGTTTTATTATGCATGCAGAAAAGACCTAAAGATTCCTACTTTCCACCGTCGTCCTAGACCTAATCCCCATTATTCTTAAGCAAATACGTAGTTAAGAAGATCAAGTGAGCATACCTTATTTCAGGTGTTTGATATCGATCCTTCTTCACGCTTGATCACTCTTTGACTGCAGCTCTGCTCCCAAGGCTAACCTGAATTCACACAAGACAAACAAAGAACTCCACATGCATTTGATATATAGATTAATGGGTTAGAGATTCAATCAACATGTATGAAATAAGCCATGAAAACCTCATATGGTGGGACGGGAAAAGTACTTCTTTATTATTAACTTCAACAAATCAACTTACAATGATGAAGTTGGCCACTACTCCAAAAACCTGGTCCCGGGCTCCTCTTCAACTGTCCTCCAACTACTTTTATCTATGTTTCTCTTTGCACAAGGAAGGCTAAAGGTTGGGACAAAGGGAATGTGCAATTGGGTATAGTTTCTTTACTATGATTCTCCTCTTCCAAATGGGACCCCTAACCCTTCTTTTATAGGCTAGAAGAAGCTAGGTATTTGGTCGAACCCTCGGCCATGAATGTCTGAAAGGTTTAATTAACTCACCCAAATTTGTGTGTTCTGTCAGCAACTTTCCTTTTTTCGTGCTTTTGTAGTTACACGCGGGTTGTCTTGGGTCAGCTAGCGTGTACACGCATTCAGTAATGCAGCATGGCACGTGGGCCTTTATAAAAGGGGTTTTTAAGAAGAGTTGTTCCGCAGTGTTTTGGCAAAGAAGGAATCTGATATGGCCTGATGCCAGGTAAGCATGTTTGGTGCAAATCAGGGTTATAACAGACTCCAACGAGGAGTGGAAGAAACGAGATTACTGAATTTGGTTGAATGTGAAGTTTTCAAGGATGAGAATCAATAATAGGACCAATATATCAACAAGTTCATCCTAAATTTCAATCATTATAATGAGGATAGATAGGAGATGTGGGTGCAATAAGAAGAAGAAAGGAGGCCAATGAGATAGGTAGAAAAATAAATCACTCTTGAGATCTAAAAAAAAGGAATAATATGGAAAGAAAGAGGATCAAACACAAACATAATAGGCCAACAAGAAGAGCAAGGAAATCCAATAAGAAGTAGGAAAAATATGAGTAGAAACACAATTCATGGACAAAAAGGTAGAAAATCATAGGTTGATAATAGAAAAGAAGAAGTAAAAAATAAATGAAAATCAAAGGAAGGAGAGAGATCAAATGATGGTTACAACAATAAATAAGCTATTGGGAGAATAAAACCTGATACAATAGACAAAGTGGATTGAGGAAAAAAATGGTAGGACCAAGGAACATACATGAAATTAAGGTAAATCCTAGAATGCTAATTAGGTAACCAAGAAACTGTAGAGAACCCGAAACATTAGCTTAAGGGCAGATAATAGAAAATTGAGGTTTGAAATATTTGAATATCATACCTTGATATATTCCATTGACTTGGAACACTGGTATGACCTATAAACTATCCAATGTTTTGAAACTACCATCAATAAGGATCAAAACTTGTAATGTTGTAGGTATGCCTATAGGTGTCATTTTGAAGTTGACCCAAGTGATTTTTCTTGTATGGATGATTGTTTTGGCACCTTTTTGTTTGTTTTATTTTGGTTGGCATTGTCTCATTAGTTAGGAGGACTATTATGTCATGTTGCACAGTGCTAACTCAAGCTGCATGTTAATGTTGAATTCATATTGTAATTGTACAATTCCTTTATAGTACTCGTAGAGGCCTAGGATATACTCATTTTGGACAAGAGAGTAGGGCATATAAATTTGCATGTTGCAGATTATTGAGAAAGTATTTTATGACCCTTCTAATGCCTTGGATGATTTCTCATTAGTACTCTATTTTAGTGTTCCATAGCATTAGTGCTTTGTTTTAGGATCTTTTCATATCCCCGACCTTTCTTCTTTGTGCCATATTTTAGGAATGGATCTATTTTTTCTTCTATGACTATCTCATCCTATAGTACTTGGAATCTAGTAGTGAATGCATCATTGGCATCCTGCCCATCCTAGGACTATCTGGTAACAACATGAATACTATTTTCACTGAGAGGGATTTCTATCCAAATCCCACATACTTGATTCCACGACAATAGTAGCCACACACACTTTCTTATCATTGGAGAAGTCCCAAAGCATGGGACACGCAGGAGAATGGTGATCCTAGATTTAAACAATGGCTTGAATAATGATAAGAGCATGATCTTGTCCCTCCTTAGTTTTAAGTATTTTTCTAGGGAAAATTCAAGGAATAAGGCGAGGTCATGGATATCATAATCCATCAGTTGCACCTGCTCCATATATCATTCCAAATTCTCATCCTTGCTAACATGCACCCATAGTTTGAGTACCTCCTCTAGGTAAACTGATTATTGTACCTATAGAATGGGGGTCTTCTCCTTTCTCAACTTTTAGATTCATGGCCCATCATGCCCTTGACTTAGATGGTATTGTACATGGTGGCATTTTTTGCATGGTGGATTTGTGTAATACCATCATCCACAAATAAACCATCATGAATCTCCTTAGAATCTTGTCCATCACCAATTTATACAACTGCCCTGTTATCAAGTGATAATTCGTCACATGTACCACTACCTTCCTTTGCCGACACTAATCACAATCCTTAGGTACTATAATTGAATTGGGGAATTCAATGAGCTCTGCAAAGAAATTTGATATGGATTCCACATGAAAGAGTCCGACATCGGGTAGTTCATGAACTTTCCCTGTGGTTTAACTATTATGTATCTAGGAATGATGATTGGGCCCACATTTTACTTCCTTGGCTTTACTACCACTTCAAAATCAAACTCGTTGAATTGAAATAACCTTTATCATATTTGACCCTCCATTTGAAAGTTATTACTAGGCTAGGAGGGCATTATAACCAAGCTTTTTCCTCCATCCATTAAAGCCTCAAGTATGTTGATAACTTGCAAGAGTATAAGGGGCATGGAGTGAGTTAATCACATTTCCATGGATATTTCAATTTCCACTTGTCCCTCAATTCAATTTGGTTGTTCATACTATATTTCATAGTTGTGATGACCTATAAACTATCCAATGTTTTGAAACTACCATCAATAAGGATCAAAACTTGTAATTTTGTAGGTGTGCCTATAGGTATCATTTTGAAGTTGACCCAAGTGAATTTTCTTGTATGGATGATTGTTTTCGCACCTTTTGGTTTGTTTGATCTTGGTTGGTAATGTCTCATCAGTTAGGAGGACTATTATGTCATGTTGCATGGTGCTAACTCAGGTTGCATGTTAATGTTGAATTCGTATTGTAATTATACAATTCATTTATAGTACTCATACAAGCCTAGGATATACTCATTTTCGACAAGAGAGTAGGGAATATAAATTTACATGTTGCAAACTATTGAGAAAGTATTTTATGACCCTTCTAATGCTATGGATGATTGCTCATTAGTGCTATGTTTTAGTGTGCCATATCATTAGTGCTCTCTTTTAGGATCTTGTTCATGAAGATAAGATCTTGTTCATTATTTGGCATAGTGTGCCATATCTCATGCAAGATTTTTAGCAAAGCATGTCCATGGTAGAGGAGAAACTTAGGACCCTCCTAGCCTAGTAATAAATTTCAAAGATGTGCCAATTCCAACCTTGGTTATAGAGTCTATTGACTAGGTTAGGGATTCATACTTGGTTGAAACAAACTTAGACTCAAGATCCCATCAAAAGTTCAATGTCTACTCGTTTTATCCACTATGAGAAGGTAACCATTAGTAGAAAACTCCCATAATGGAAGTCTTGGTTCTAGTCCTATGCATCTAGAACACTCTATAGGACCTTATTCATGAGATACCTCACCAGATTTAGTTTTACCTTGGTTGTGAAGATGTCAAGCTTTGAATCACCTAATTTATTTGTGCGAAGTGCATTTCATTTCCTTCAACTATTGTATAACTTGTCTTTACTAATATGCAACCTGTGAAACAACAAATGTTATGGTGAAGATTTGTTTTTATAGCAACCTGTGGGAGAAATTGTGTTTTTGATACACGTTTAATATCTTGAAATGATATTTTAAGTAATAAACTTCTTGCAGTATATTATTCATTGAGTGGTTTGTTGTTTCCCTTTGTTTTTACCTCTATTATTTCACTTGTTTGTCATTTGTGTGCCACCAGCCAAGGAGGACCATCATCCATATCATTTTTCCAACCCCACCATGCTCTTGTCTTGGTAAAACCAACCCTCTAACTAACCAACAAAATAAAAAAAGAAACCATTCTAAACTTGAGGTGGCCTAGCTCTACCCTTCAATAGTCAAGTGCAAAATTTAGGACCAACATCTCCTGGCACCATTTCCGGGGAACGAAGTAACGAGATATCTTTACCTAGGAGAATGAAAATGATCAGATCTGATATTTTATGGTGAACAAAGACCAGACACATTCATATTGTAGATCATTCACCTAGCGACTCTATGGTTAAAGAATCTAGTGGCGACTCCACAGTTTTAAGAAGTCATATTTTTATATGGAAGCCATCTTGGCTCAGAGGTTTTCTCCTTTTAATTTCTTTCTTTTTCCTGGTTTTCCAAATATTGTTCCTACCATAGATGAGTGGGGTGATTACTTTCCAAGATTTAGAGAAGATAAAGATGATAACCCCGCAGATCATTTGCTTGAATTCAATGAGGTCAATCATCAGTTGGGTATACATCACGAGGATATATTAATGAATATGTTCATGTACTCATTAGAGGGAGATGCTTGTGAATGGTACCGATCCTTGCCTCTTGCAAGCATATCTTCCTTGAAACAGTTCCATGCAATATTTAGTTATCATTGTAAAAGGTTTTTTCCGCTAATTTAATTTTTGAAAAATGTTGTCAAGAATTTGGTTATTATATTCAGGGGTGATTTTAAGAACCCCCCCTAAATTTATATATATGATAAATGGGTGAATCCCCATTATACATCGGAAAAATTGAAGGTTATTTTATCAATAACATAATATGTATATATAATTTTTTAGCGAATCTTTTAGTCAATTATATAATCTTGTAAAATCTTAGCGAATCTTTCACTGAATTGTAAAATCTTGTAAAATCTTGTAAAATCTTGTAAAATCTTTCATTGAATTATAAAACCTTATAAATTCTTGGTGAATTTTTGATAAATTATAAAACCATATATAATAATAGGAAAATGTATTCATTAAATTGTAATATACTCATTTTACATATTTGTAAAAATAAATATAATTTGTCCATCCTCTAGACAACGTTGCAAGCATTAGGGGTTGTGTTTATCAAGGATCTCATTGTTATGATGCCTTATGACACTGGAAGTGGACAGACAGGGAAGGAAACTCCATGTCAACAAAAAATGGTATCATACGACATAATAGTGATGATGAATTTGAAATCCTAGTAAAGTGCACCACTAACCACTAGTGAATTGTGTTGGATACCAGTTATCAAATCCCTTTTAGTGGGATATTTCTATTACACAAATCAAATCCAAAAATAACCTAAAGGGTGGTGCCCCTTCTACTACCCATTACAACATAACGCATGCTTGAATATTTCACCCTCTCTATTGTTTCATTATCTCCAAGTATCACCCTTATTTTTGTGATAAAAACAGTTACCTTCTCCTTAAAGGTTGTACCCTGCCATGATTAAAAAATGTGAAATAATAGCTCTAGGAGTGTGTACTGCTGCCACTGGGAATAGGCCTCAAGCAATGCTTATTTCATCACAAAAAACCTTGCAATAATCTCATAATAAATCAACCTATTGATGGCATGCTTCTAGAACCTTGTTGACAATAAACTCCCCACATGCTACATCCGTTTGTTGGTTGTTCAAGGCCAATTCAGTGACAAGCATAAGGTCAACATTGAGGATGATCATGATTCTAAATTGGATATCAACAAGGATATCAACTAGAATATCTATAGGATCATCCCTTAAACCTGCTAATAGAAATATCTGGTGAATCACATTTTATGCTAATATCACAATGTATTTCACAAAAGGAAAGAACATTGACACAATCTTCCAGAGATAGTAGAAGTACTTTATATAGATATCCCATATCCATCCTTTTATAGATAACCATTAGCGTCTTTGTAATTACTTTTGAAATATATACTACAAGCTTAATACTATGTTTATGCTTGTTTTCCTTTGCTACCGTATCATGATATTTCTAAAGTAATGTCGAGGTATCATTTCTACATTTTGCAAAGTATCTAGTTGAAACCCCTGTAGAAGATTTATTATCAATTCCATTCACAGACACAATATGAATATGCAACAATTTTTGTAGACTTATGTTGTAATATATCGCAGTGCATGGATCTATGACAATTCCTTTTGGACTGATGGGATGGGTGACTTGATGTCTCCTGAACTAGTCAACACAAACATTCAAACGAGATCCACCCTTGCATGTTTTCTACACAAAATAATATATCTTTTGGCCCTTTTGGTTCTGCTTGACTAAAAAAACCCAATCGTTTTGAGTATCATGTGAACAACACATCCAATTTTCTTAGAACTTTATGGCTTGACCTTATTCAAGTGTCCCTTCACAATTGGAAACTATAATACTATAATACTCTACTAAATTAGTTTCTCATTATACACTCTTACATATAGATTGTACATCTCATATTTGGAAGATAGCATATGAAATACCTTGACACCTTTATAAATGTCAAAGGATTGGAGGGATATGTTACTAATTTGGCATAAGAAATACCTTGACACCTTTATAAATCAACCACAACTCAAAAGAACTTGGGTAGCTCAGAAAGGCCTTTCTTGATGAATTTTTTGATTAAAAAGTTATGAATGTAAAATTGAATATGTCCTCTACACCCTGGAGTCACTAATCCAAGAAAAAACCTACATCTAACCCCTTAAAAATTAATTTGAAAACAAATTTTCCAAAATTGCAGCGAAGTCTCCAAAAGCACAACGAAAAAATAGGGGTCAAAGATGGAAAGATAACTCTTTAACCATAACACACTTTACAAAACCAGAAGAAATTTTGTAGATAATGTTGTTTTGAAGACAAAACTTGCTCATTTTTGTGAAATTATTTCCCATGTTCTTGGAATATGTGATACAAAAGAATGACTAAAACACGCAATTAAATTGGAGAATTTTCTTTTCTGAAATAAGCCTCCAAGAAAGTTGAATGTCTCCCAATATATGATACCTGTGTAAAAAATGAAGGAGTTTATTGTTATTTGGTATGTACTTAGAAAAAACCTCCTTTGGTTTTCCAAAATTCATCTTCATTTGGTCAGAAACCTCTTTTGAAAATGATGATCAAAAACAGAGTCAAAAGCACAACGTGGTCTAGCAGAGCACTTTTGAGTGACTTTTCCCGATCCATTTTCTGATCCGAAGGTAGATTTGGAAATGTTGGTATGTCTATTTTTATGTATAACTTTAAAGCATGCAAAATTACCTCTCCAAAACTGATAAAAATGAGTTTTCCCAAGACTACTTCAAAAGCGCAGCGTGGGGTCTGAAACAGTGGCAGAAACATGTTTTTTTTTAGGTAGTTTTTTAACTTTTCCTAGCAACTTGTGAACTGAAAAGGCCAACCAAGTACATATCTTACATGTAATGACCAATACCTATCCATCCATGCAAAAAATTCATCATTTGGTGGCCCTAAGAAGAAACGCAGTGTGAGCTCGTTGTGCTTTTGTGCATCATGAATTGTCAAAAATTGTAAAAATGCCCAAAAACTAAAAAAATTCCCAAATTTCTTCCAATTTGATTTTAAATTGTTCCTTTAATCTTTTTAATGATATATTATACAATAAATTATGCATAAAAAACAAATCAAGGTTGTCTCTCTTCCTTATCTTGATTAGGGTTTTCTTCAGTTTCTTCTTCAAATTCCTAACCCTAATTTTGCTTATCCAATTTTTGGTGTAGTAGTGCCTGGCCATATGTCTCTGAAGCTTAATGTCCCTGTTGGCATTTTTTAGGATCATTTCCAGGTTTTCATTGACTCTGCTAAGACAATAATCTCTGTCCTTTTCAAATTTTGTTGCGATGGTGCCTTCAATGTCTTGTTGGCATAGTGGAGGAGATGGCTCAAGACTCATTTGACAATAGAAAGGCATGTCAAATTTTATTGGAAAAATATAATAATTTCACCTAAGACACTATCAAGTGACATTAAAAGATCATATTTGATCACTGGAGACTGACACGACTGACAGACACTAACAACAACAACTACTCAAAGCACCCTCATTGTTGTGTATATTCTTGTAGAAATTTGAGTGTGTTGCTTGCAATCGATAAAACATTGGATATGGGTGAAACAAACCCTTTCCATTAGCATCCTTAGTATGCCTAGGATTACAACAGGCTAGATGAATCACTACAATAGTTGAATATGTTATCTCTTAGAATACTATTACTACTTTTTTTACACAAGATTAAGCCATGAGGTTCTACTTGCAAGAGCTATGAGAGCTATGACATATGGATCGTGTTACAAAATATGAGGTAGGATCCCTATGAATTGAGATGTCAATATCCCAATTTGAAGGAGCAAATTCAAATACTATCAAAAAAACATTTCATTTGTTCCATCGTGGTAGATACCATCCAGTGACCAATGATGGTGATCTCAACTTCAGCTACAAGAAAAGAATGAATATGTAGCCCACTATCAAAGCTAAAAGTGTTACCCATAGATATCAAAGTTCCCAAATATGGACTCACAAAAACCATCAATGCCTCTTGTTAGATCCTAAAATCTCCAAGTCATTTTTAGTCTTTGAAGTTTATTTTAATTGAGTCATTTAGCAAAAAAGAGTTTTTATTTTTATTTAGTCATTTGAAAAGTTGGTCATGTAAATAAATAAAGATGACTAAGTGGTTATGTTAGTGATTGTCCTTGGTCCTATGTCAAGTCATCTAAGGTCAACATCATATTGTCAAGGTCAGTTAGAGGTAATTTAAAGTCATCATGACAATTCAAATTTGCAAAATCACATGTATTTGGTGATCATTCTATAATTTCACGAGTTGTCAACGCGAGCAAAGGGAAATACACAGGACATGCTACAAACTGCACTTTAGTCTACAGCGCAATGGTCACTTTTACATTGTCTTCACTACAGACTCATGGAGAACACTATGTTTTCCTTATATCATCATTTTTTAGATCTGAAGGTGTCTCAAAAGGGTTTCAAGAGATTGTCTAAGTGTTAATAAGCTTGGGAAGCCTCTTGTATAGCCATTGCTAGCTAGCTAAAGGAGCACCAAGGTTTTCTTTTCATTCAGAGAAGATGTATTCTTTAGGGTTTCTTTCTTACCATTCCTTGTGCAGAATCAATTGGAGTAGGCTTTCAGGGATCTTATGGTGCCAAAGAAGGACCTCATTCCTATGAAAAGATCAGGCTCCCTAGTCAAAATTGAGCCTAAAGACACTTCCTTGATTGAGAAGGATCCTAATCATGTGGATTCCTTCAAACACATGGGTTGCTGGAGATTTTTCCAGAAACTATAGGGATATCATCTACAGGTATCCAAGGATTTTGTACAGAATTACCAGGAGGGAAAAACTAAGGTTTTCCATGTAGAAATTCATTTGATAGTAGATTTCATAGAAAAAGTAACTGAGATCCCAAGATCTGGAGAACGTTGGTACAAGGCCAAGAAGATAGAGAAAGAAGGTTGGTGTCAAGATATGCTAAAACTAGAGTTTAAAGAAGCAAATTTGACAAAAGGAGTACCAAGGATTTGGTTGTTGGAGGAGTATGACAGATTGTTGTTCATCATTCAGATATTCTTCACCTATGAAGGGAGATACAGTTGGGTTCTGCAATATCACTTCAAGTTGCTGCTCCATTTTACTGGTAAGAAAGAGATTGACTTGCCTTTCTTTATGTTTATGAGTTTACAAAGAATGATTGCCAAAGCACAGAGAAAACCAGAGAAGCTTGAGAAGTCTATTTTTCATCACCCCCTAATCAAGCTTATAGTAATGGATAAATTGAAGCAGGAGGGTAAATACTGGTCTACCTTTCTCTTTGTTTCAAATTATCAAGTAGACCTTCCTACTTCTCCTCCTAAGTACAAGAAACCAAGAAACAAATCTGCAGGTTCATCTTCAGATGCAATAGTTGATATTCCACAATCACCTATTGCCCCTTTTTTCAAAGAGCCCTTGCCCACTCAAATTTCCAAGAAAGATAAAGGAAAAGGAAAGGCTAAGAAAATTTCTACATAGGAAAGAGAAGAACAGTTTGTTGAACCTGCAGAGATGCAGATTGATGAAGAAACACTACGGTTGAAGGAAAAAGTTGAGGTGCCATCCCTGAGGAGATCTACAAGAAGAAAGTTTGTTTTAGAACAAATAGTTGAAGAGCCCCAGCAAGAGGTTGAACCTAGTAGACCAAGAACCAAGCGGTCTAAGAGGGTAGTTTCCCCATTGGAAAAAGAGGTAATTCAGGTTATGGCACAGCTCAAGGAGTCTCCCTCAAAGTCTATGCAAATAGAAGGTGAAGGTAGAAAACATTCAAAGAACAAAGACAAGTATGCAAAAGCACAGCTAGAAATCCAAGCACTAAAGGAATCAAATCTGAAATTGCAAAAGAGAAATGAGGTGCAAACACAAGTGATAAAGGGCCATATGGCTGATATTGATGTACAATTTACTAGGCTGAAAAGGGATGTCAGAAAGAAGGATATACAAAGAGCACAGTTGGTGAGTATGTATAATAAAAACCCCAGCTTAAGGTCAAGCAATAGAAATTTAGTAGAGGATGTCTACTTGGCAAAGAATATGTTGAGCAAGAAGAATCTGAAAATATTCTTGAATGAAACTTCTTCATCCAGGACTGCTAATGAAGGAAGTTGATTAATGAATAATCTAAGTAATGCCTCATTTTTGTGTTATGACAGGCTCGTTGTTCATTTTGGTTCTTAGCATATTGAACAGTAATTTTGACATGTTAGCATATGATATCACAGTGACAGTATGTTCTATTTTGATGTCATTGATGGGAAGTGTTTTGATTAATTTGCCAAAGGTGAAAGTTGATGATTGAAGCATAGGAAAAATTCTTGATTGAAGATATGTATCAATTGAAGAAAACAGAGATGCATATCACATATTTACTCTATTTTTAGGGTTTGTGGTAATAGAATAATAAAAGGGAGATGAAAGTGAAAATGCAACATTCTCATAAGGGATTCTTTTGAGATACAAGGTGTTCACTTCTCAAGTGATACATTTCACAATCCTCAACACTTGGTTTTAGCAGTGAAAGTATCACTTTATTATATCAAACCCTAATTTTGAAGATGGAGTGAAAAGGAGGGTAAAGTGAAGAAGTTTCAAGTTTTGAAGTTTCTACAGGTCTTAGTATGAATTATTAGGTTTACCGAAAATCCCTATAGCACTTGATTCATCTACCAAAACAATTCTCCACTCATATTTCTCAAAGACAGTCACCTACATCCAGTTTGTAGCGCAAATCAGGTTTCTTTAGTGTATTGCGCTACAAACTAAGGATTTTCCTGTATATGCAGATTTGGTCAAATTTGCACCTAGGTTTCAACAATCAAGGATTGACTTGGTGTTCCAGCTGGTGGAATTAAATGGTATAAATGTTTTTGTTATTTTATTGGCAAGATTCTTTGGTTTCCTTAGCCCATGAAGCTTGTTTCATGGCTACTACAGCGATTGGCTCTACCATGGTCGTGCCTCTTTCTTTACTACTGCAAAAAGAATTCAAATTAATGTAAAGAGTGTAATTACATGTTGAAGAAACCATGTATTTTGGAATGCTAAACACATGTTTTATTGAACTTGGTAATATAGCGGTTTCCTTTTCTTTTAAGTTGAGGTGAGATTTCTGAATTTGCATTAATTTTTATATAGTGAAATTTCCACACAAGAGAGCCTCAAAGAAGTCAACATATCAAAGAATCATCTTGAACAAGTTGAAGATAAATCTTAGACATGCACTTTTCTTTATTTGATATATCATTTCTATCTTATGTATTCTTTGTAACTCTTTACAAGTGTTTGACTAAATCAAATGAACTTGAGTAGACTTAAAGTTCTACATGGAAAATTAACTTAGAAAAAATTGGTAAATTAGAATGAATGGTTGAACTTGTCATTTATGGGGAGAATAATCATATCACTAACCTCTAGTTCTTGCATGGAGTTACTCCAATGGTATTCTAATGTTCATAATTGCCTTGTATCATTTTAGAGCCCAAATTTATTTATTTTTATTCTTATTAAGAAAAGACTTATTGTTAAATAATTTGTCTCCCCAAGCAAAGGACATAACAACTTGAGGAATCACTTCATGGAATGTGAATGTGCTAACTAACATTCAAGGAAATTATCCATAGTTTAGACTTCTAAGAACTCATTGTAGGATAATTTGGTTTTTTCAAAACTAGTGTGGATTGCACAAATTTTCCACATTGGCAAAGGACTAACATTGCACTAGGTGCCTTGCTAATCATGTCTTGATCTTTATTGATACCACCCTAGGTAAGGTCCAGGGAGCCTTTAGTAATAAACACTCCCATTTCTTGGGGTTGTAAGGTGTACGAAAGAATAAAAAATCAACATTCTCGTATTCCCCTAACCAAGTTTCAATTTCCATTGCATTATCATTCATGAGGTTATCTATTGTACTACACAAACCACTCACTTCAATCGTTGCAGGAATTCTTTTGCTTGACATTAAGGATTATTGTACATCATTTCACTATATAGGGTTAGATACTTTTGTGCCAAGATTAAACAAATATATTTGATCTTGTTTTATCAGGCATGCTAGCACTAGTTAGATTACATGCTTAAGAAATGTAAACAATAATGAATTTATCACAAAATATCATTGCACAAAGATGTCGTAGAAAATATATCCTTGTTAATTGAAAAATTACAAACTAATATAATGTTGTACATACAATATAACCTTTAATTAATTATTTAAAGAAATTTGTATGACTCTTAATCCCACACACAAAAGCAATTCAAGTTCTCTAGGCTTGTATGCCATCTTACAACCCAGGGTTTTGAGGTCATTTGCTACACACAGGGACAATTTTACTTTAAAATCCATTTCTAACCAAATGGAGATGAATTTAACAAAATAGAAAGAGGTTTTTTTCAATCACATTCCAAAGAAAAAAATCCTTCTTCAGTTTATACACAGTTGTTATAATTTGGGAGATATGCAGCGAGATTTGAGGCCTATTTTTCAAGAATATTTAATTTCTTGTTTTAGTCATTATTTTGTGGCACGTATTTTGAGAATATGGGAACGAATTTCAAAGATATGAGAGAGATGTTTCTTCAAAGCAACCTTATTTACAAAAACCTCTCTCAGTTTTGTAATAGGTATTATATTTAAAGAGATATCACTTCATCTTTGACTCCTATTTTTACAAAGATGCAGAAAAATGTATCATATTGTCTTATTGGCATCCAAGTTACAATGAAAGAAAACTCAACGGCTTGTTATGTTGATCCTATAGGGATATAAAAGGAATCTTGTCTTGCAAACTCTTATGCCTTTTTTTCCAGACCTTGGTAAGCAAATCCTGCACTCAAAGAATAATCCTAAAAACCCTAGGTAACTTTAAACATAAAAACTTGTCAAAACAACAATCTTCAAATCCTAGATTCTACAAAAACATACGACAGAAAATAATAATAGCAAGTACACAAGACTAAACTATTAATCAAATCTATCATTTATTGAATATGGAAAGAAGAAAACATGCTACAATAGATCAAATCCTAAAATTTGCTAACCAACCTAGTGGAAGACACCCTTACTCATTTATAGACTAGGAAGAGCTAGGTTTACAATCATTGCACTCCATCATTGTGTTGTTCCTAGGTTAAAATACTAAGCCCTAACCCTAAATATATTTCTATCTTATAGAAGTGCACCCTAGGCCTACATGAGAAAATACCTAGATTGGAACAATAAAAAAGAAGTAGAAAACATACATATAGGCAAGCACTAGCTACTAGAGATCTGTTCCTACTTAGATCGAGTCAACTCATGCACCTATTTATATAACTAGAAAATAAAATAGAATTAGAAAAATGACTGAACTAGAAACTGAACAAAAAATGGAACTTGTTAAATCTAGAACAACAGTAAAATGAGTTTAATTGAAGGTGGAAAAACTGGAAATATAGTAAGATTGGTTCATGCAATCATTGATAAATCTGCAAGAGAATGTAAATTCGAACTCAAAACTTTCATGGGCTTACCTTGATGTGAATTTCATGTACTCTTGTGTAATAGTGAAGCATTCATATCCTTCATTCACTTCCACCTTCATAGTGTTGGCCATTGGCCTAACATTGATGCTTTGAAGAGTAATACAACCATCAAGACCTTAAACATCAATTCATTGATGAAGCATACACTAATATTTCAACCAAGCAAAATTTAAAAGACAAATAAGACAATGTGTGTTGTTATTCATGGTATGGAATGGAGGTTTGCAAGGTAATTGGCAGTAAAGTATGGGTAATGGAGGTATTTATCCAATCAACAAAGGGGTTTGCATAGCACTGTTTATGGAATCTGAAATTCAACCACCATATTTATGAAAGTATAACTGCATTAGAGGAATGTCGGTCTCATGTTAATAGGTTTCCTATGATGTGCGCATAGGAACCTAGTGCATAGACCATTTTTCTCTTCCCTTAGCTAAGTAGAGATCATTTCCCTTTCTAAATAATCAATAAGTCTTTTCAAAGAAAATAAAAAATAAACATAGTAGATCCTAAAAGGTGAAGATGCTCAAGTCATGCCAAAAAATGAAAGGAAATAAAAAAATATTTCCTTGACCATCAAACATATTAAAAAAATAATCATAATTATGGAGAACACATTGAGTGCCCACAAAATAACTAAAGGCATATATTAAGCCTAAGACCATATGTTTCTCAAATAAATGTCACGACAAAAAGATGAAAAATAATTTTTTACTCACAAAGGTCTTTAACTTTAACCCAAACCCTTGACTCAATGAAAACCAGATGAAGCCAATCATTACATAACAAAAGGTTCAGTCAAACATAAAATTAGAACTAGAAGCATTCAAGGGCCTAACACATTTTTAACCAAAATAAACACAAAATTCCAAACTTGAAAAAATGCTCCAAAATGCAACAAACAAACAAACCATTAGAATTTATCAACATATTAGAGAAATACATCAAAGAAATTGCATCTACTTGAATGAGCCCATTCTTGCTTAGTAGAATTCTTGTTAAAACAGGTATCTACCCTTTAATACTAGGACACTATCTATGTGAAGAGATAGGTCCCATCTTCATCAAATTCCAACTTCATTTCTTGTCACATACAAGAAAGAGACAATGTAATAGTTAAATATCAAAAAATAAATCTTAAAATAACTTGCATCAAGAAAATGTGGCTCCAAAGTTACAATGAAAAAAACAAAATATAAATTATAGAACCTATTTTTACCTGAAATGCATCCTCAAATTGGCATATAGTAATCTTGCTATGATAAAGAATTTCTTACCTAGTCCAAAAAGAGAGGAAGAACATATCACAAGAATCACATCATTTGTGCTATTCCATTCACTATTTCTTGCACTACCAATGGAACACATATACCGAAATAAGTGTTCCCTAGGCCCTCATATATATTGGATTAGATCAAATGTTGCAGTATATCAATTTCCCATTTCTCATCTTGGCGCTCATTTTCTTCATTCTGAACAAGACCCTCTCCAGATGGACTATCATTATGAGCCTCCAAATAATTATGTTTCATATCAAGTTCATTAGAGAAACTTGTTATATTGTTTTCTCCCCTTCTATCACAATCTGATCGCCAAAGAGCTAGTGCTCTTTCATATGGAAAATTGGTAATGCCATACTTTGTTACATATAATCTTAAACCTATATCCATATGTTTATCAATCTTGTTCCTAATCTTTGACTTCAAAAATGATAGTGCACTAAACATTCTCTCGTGCTCCATCGATCCCAAAATCATGGTTTGACACAAATCCTCTAATTTGAAATATTCGGATATGTTTTCCTATAAGTATTGGCTAGCACCTAAAATAGTCCATAATCTTGTTATTGCACCATATTCTAGAGGATTCTCCAAAGCGCGAAATTGATTCCACATTGTTTCAGAGAAGCGTGTGGCTTGTTGAAACAATTTTGATTGATCCAAAATACCTTCAACCTGTTCTCCATGTATCTCGACCTTCTTGCAAAAGTGGTCCACTAAAGTATTTAATTTTTCCACAAAGTCACATTTTAAAGTAGGTTGGAATTTTAAATTGTTCTAATACTCAGGGTACACCACAGACATGGCCTCCAACAATTCATCTCAAGGGATTCGTTCTCTTATATCCGATGATAGTGAATTTTCAATTTCTATCAAGTTGTGTCTCACTAAAATGACAACATTGTCGAATAGGTCTCCTGACACAGGGCACTCTTTGGTGGTTCATCCTGTCTTACCAATATAATGAAAAGGATCCATATACCCACGCACTTCCATACATAGTATCCCTTTTTCATCAAACTTCAAATAATTTTCAGTATTTTCTATATGAATGATTGTAGTCCAATTTGTAAACAGTGGACCTGCGAAAGACTCTGGCATCGTATACAAATTATCAAATGAAAGGCATGAAAATTTTATTGCATTTTTGTATTCTGCAATATACATTGTGCGACTTTGAGAAATTTTCACAAGGGCATTCGTTTCATCTAACATAGGAAGAATTCCAACCAATGTTAATAATGTCTCTATGTCAGTTAGTCGAAAGAGAAGACCTTGAGCTTTATCTACATTGAAGCGACGTTCATACATCACCTCTACCAAGGACTGGTACTCACTAAATAATCTTTGAGTTGGTCAATTCAATGAGATCCATCTTGTATAAACATCTTTTAATAGCTTGTTTCCATTTGTAAAACCGTCAACAAAATTTCTAAACTATGAAAATCGTTTGGAACTACGAGAAAAATATGCATAAGCCTCTCATACAAGATCTTCAACTTTTGAAACCGATGGAAACTTGCTTACTATTTTAAATGCAAGATTCATCCTATGAGCCATACAATGAATACTCAACATATATATTGAATTTTATAGTTGTAGTCTAACACAAAGGCCATTCCTTTGTCCTTGCATTACTGATGCTCCATCCACTCCAACACATACCAACTTTTTTGCGATCATTAAATGATCCATACCACCACTTTCCTTCAAACTATTATTAACAAGTTCATAAATATTTTCAGTTGTAGAATTCTCCTTCATTTTATGAACCCCAAGTAGATAGGAATAGCTAATATGGTCATTAAACATATAAATACTCATACAAATCCATGAAGTATTATCAATAGTTGTGACCTCATCCAAAGACAATGACAAAAACCTAGCACTTGCAATCTTCTATTTCATATCATCCTTTTCTACTTGAGCTAGATATTTTTCCCATTCCCAACCACTCGTTAAAGACCAATGAGAATATGGAAAGTTTTGCATTTGAAGAAAAGATAGATATTTTGTGTAATCTGAATAATATGTCATAGGATGCCCTTTATATAAGATGTGAAATATAGCTCTTAATTGAATTGTCTTGGATAACAATTTTTTTTCCATCGTCTTTTCAAATAGGGTTGTGATGCTTCCTCCACCTACCTTGATTTTTTACTTACTTATTCAATATTCATTATATTCATCATCATATTTGACATGTTGGCATTCCTCCGAAGATTTCCATCTGACAATAGATTTCTCCTCACCATCTACAATTTTCTTTTCATACACCTTTCCTACATGCTTCTCAATTGTATCAATTCAATTCAAGACTTCAATTCAATTGACTTCTACGTCGACAGTGTGCCACCTGTCCACCTCGCTGACTTCTATGGCCCCACACCATCCTCTCGTTCCTTTGGGACTTCGCATTTCATGATTTTGCGAGTCCCATTGCAAAGTTTACGGGGCTTCCACCTACGAAATCCCAAAATAGGAATCCGCTTGCAAATCCAACGGCCCTTGTGGCTTGGATCTACGGATCTACTCCTCCTGAGCATAGAACCTTTCGAAGCACTCGTTGTAACTTCCCTGCTCCTCCGTGAGATCTAATGGCTCATGAGACTTCACGGATTCTCCATAGAGAATTCTGACCGTTCGTCTCTTCCTTTGAGAACCTCTGCACAAACTAAACAAGGTGTCTCTCTCCGCAGAACTCGTCCTCCTACGGTCCCTCATCACTACGCCTTCCTCTGATTCTTCCAGGTACTTGGCCTCTACCTTCCTTCGACTCCTTCAAAGGTCCAAATCCTTCTGAGCTTTCTCCAACTCTGATCCTTCCAGAAAAATCCTTCTTGCACTCCTTGCAGCAAACCTTCAAACACTTTCAAGTGTTGAACTTCTTCGACTCTGCGCACACCAGCAGCAGCAATCTCTCAATACTTCACTCAGATTCGAAACTCTGAGACTTTACTCGGCCTGCACACTCCTTGCACGGCTCCTGTGCCTGACTGCACTTCTATGTGAATGAGAACAAAAGCTATATAGTCTGAGCTTTCAGAGACAAACCTCTGAACCCTTTGTCAACGCACTCCTTGCGGACAATTCAACTACACTCCTTGCAGGAACTCTTGCTCAGATAGAGAAATAATTGAAACTCATTCATTTTCCCTTTCCTCTTAGATTTCAAACATTCAACAAGAAATCATTCATACATAGCATAAAATCAAATGTACAGTAGAAAGAGTGAAATAACCATGAGCATAACATTTATCATACATACACGGAGAACAAACATGATTCCATGAATTTGAATCAAAGCTTTCTCTATTAATTCAAATCTCTGTACATGGGTGTCTTCACACAGCTCTCTTCTCTTTCTCTTCTATGCTCTTCATAATAATGTTACAATACACAATGAGGGTGTCTATATCCTGTTTCCCTCTCTCATTCTAAACTGTCTAATCTAGAATTAAATTCTATCTACTTGCATTAACTACCATAAATTCCTTCTACCTACTAAGGACGAGAGCGGATCACTCAAGGTCCGATTACATTTTACAAGGGCGCTCCTTCTTAATGGCTTTATTAATATTTTAATACATTTTCAAAATTTGTGTTGGGCGCTTTTCCAGTTGTCTGTTGTCTCCGCATTGGCTCGCTTAAGATGCTCCTGCATCATACTCCCTTGCTTGAAAATTTTCATGGGCTCATGTCCATGAGTTCGCGTACGGTGTGTCCACGCCTCTGGATCTCCACTTCATTCTCCCAGCTGGCATCTTCAACTAGATGGCCCTTCCACTTGACCAAATATTCAATGTATTGCTTCTGCCTGGTCTTCTTTCTCACTCTTTTGTCCAGTATGCACTCCATCTGTGACTTATCTGCAACTGGCATCTTCTTTGTCCACTGGATCACTGGCTGCTCATTTCCTATCCCTGCTTCCTCAGCTTTATATGGGTACAAATATGAGATATTGAATATCGGAGAAATTCCAATCCCATCGGGTAATTCAACCTCGTAAGCATTCGCCCCAAATTTCTTTAAGACCTTACATGGTCCGATTTTCTTCATCTTCAGCTTATTAGATGTTCCTCTCGAGAACCTTTCCTTTCTCAAATGTGCCAGAATCAAATCACCAACCTCAAATTGAAGTTGTCTCCTATGTTGATCTGCTCTACGCTTATATTCCTGGCTCGAACTCTGCAAACGCTCCTTCACCTGACTGTGAAGTTCCTTCATCACCTCTGCGAAATCTTCTGCACTAGCACTCCTAATCACATTCTGTTCTGAATCCCTTAACTCGGAATTTCCTCTCGGCTGTATGCCATAGACAATCTGAAATGGACTCTTCCCAGTGCTTTTGTTTACTGATTCATTACAAGAAAATTTCACCTGTGATAATATGTTGTCCCACTAGCTATGGTGTTCTATCACCAAGCTTCTCATCAAGTCTCCCAGACTTCTTCTCACCACTTCTATCTGTCCATCCGTCTGAGGATGATAAGCCGAACTAAATGACAAGTTAGTTCCAATATTATTCTATAAGGTCCTCCAAAAGTGTCCTATGAACTTGGTGTCTTGATTCGAAACTATACTCCTTGGTAAGCCATGAAGTCGAATGACTTCTTTGAAAAATAGGTTCGCAATGTGAGTTGTGTCACTGGTCTTCTAACATGGAATGAAGTATGCCATCTTGGAAAATCTATCCACCACCACAAAGATTGATTCAAATCCTCTTTGTGTTCTTGGCAACCCCAATATGAAATCCATGCTAATTGCATCCCACGACCTCTCAAGTATGGGCAATGGTTGATAAAACCCTACATTTTGTTTCCTTCCCTTTGAATGTTGACAAATTTTGCATCTGTCCACGAATATTTTGACGTCTGCTCGCATTCCCGGCCAAAAATATGACTCATTCAATTTGGCGAATGTCTTTTCGTGACCAAAGTATCCTGCTAATCCTCCACTGTGTTTCTCCTTCAGTAAATTCTCCCTCATGGAGCATTTCAGAATACGCAGCTGATTACCTTTAAACAGTAATCCTTCCTGGATCATGTATTCTTCCCATTGGCTTCTATCTCTGAGAATTGGATTCTCAGTTGTTTCGTACGCCTCCTTAAAATCTAGATCATCTCTGTACATGTCCCTGAGGTCATCAAAACCCAATGTTTTGACTTTGAACTCCTGCAATAGCAAACACTTCCTACTCAAAGCATCAGAAACTTTGTTAGCAGTACCAGAAATATGTTTAATCACAAAAGTAAAATTCTGCATGTATTCAACCCATTTTACATGTCTCTGATTCAACTTTTCCTATTGAGTCACAAATTGCAATGCATGATTGTCACTATACAAGACAAACTCTTTCGGGATCAAGTAGTGTCTCCATTTCTTCAATGCATGTATAATAGCATAAAACTCCTTATCATAAGTGGAGTATTTCACTTTCGCTTCATTCAGCTTCTCGCTGAAGTATGCTATCGGCTTGTCCTCTTGACTCAAGACTGCCCCTATTGCAAATCCACTTGCATCGCATTTCACTTGAAATGTCTTTTGGAAATCCGAAAACACCAAAATTGGTTGTTCCGTGATCTTCCTCTTCAACAGATTAAAAATCTTCTCGGCCTCTTCTGTCCAGTGAAAAGACTTGTGTCTTTTCTTCACTGTGTCCATTATCGGTGCACTAATTCCACTGAAATTCCTGATGAACTTTCGGTAGAAACTAGCCAATCAGTGAAAAATTCTCACCTCAAATATATCCTTCGGTGATGGCCAATTCTTGATTACCTCCACCTTATCTGGATCCATCCTTAACTCATCTGCAGAAATAACAAATCCCAAGTAAATGAACTTTGTATTCATGAATGAGGATTTCTTCATGTTTATCAACAGCTTCTCCTACTGTAACCTCTGCATCACTGTAGCCAAATGCTTCAGATGCTCTGCCACTATTTTACTAAAAACCAGTATGCCATCCAGATATACGATAACAAATTTTCCGATGAACCCCCTCAGGACTTCGTTCATCAACCTCATGAAGGTGCTCAGCGCATTTGTTAAGCCAAATGGAATAATAAGACATTCATACAACCTTTTGTTGGTTTTGAATGTTGTTTTCCACTCATCACCTTCTCTCATGCGGATTTGATGATAACCTCTTTTCAAATCAATCTTTGAAAAATAATTTGCTCCACTCAAGCAATCCATCAGATCATCCATCCTTGGTAATGGAAATCTATACCTTATGGTTATCTTGTTAATCGCCCTCGAGTCAGTACACATCCTCCATCCTCTGTCTTTCTTCAGACTGAGTACTGTTGGAACAACACATGGACTCAAGATTTCCTTAACCAATCCTTTGTCCAACAACTCTTGGACTTGTCTTTTGACCTCTTCATTCTCTTGCAGCGTTAATCTGTATTCGACTTTATTTGGCAAACTAGCTCCTGGTATGAGATCAATATGATGACTCACACTTCTGATCAGTGGCAATGAACGAGGTAGTTCATCCACTACTATGTCAGCGAACTCTTCCAGAAGTTCCTGAACCTCTTCTGGTAAATCATCCAATCTTGTGCTGCTCAAAACAATCTTCGGTTTCTTGACCACAATGAATTGTGGTTCTTCCTTCTTCTTGACCTCTGTAAGAAGTTCCTTCCCACTCATGAGAAGTACAGTGTTGCTTACTTCCGGTTTCACCTCCTTATCCTTGATTGGAAGCAACATGTGAGTCCTCCCATTCTTCTCTAGGGTGTATGTGTTCATTCTCCCATCATGAATCACATTCCTGTCATATTGCCATGGTCTACCCAGCAATAGATGACAAACATTCATAGGAATGACATCACATAATATCTTATCATTATATCCTCCTATCTTAAATTCAACTAAACATTGTTTAGTGACAGTCACCTGATGTCCTTTTTGTAGCCACGAAACTCTGTATGGGCTTGGATGATCAATCGTCTCCAACTCCAGCTTTTCTACCATCTCTGTAGAAAAGAGATTATTCGTGCTACCACTATCCACAATGACCTTGCATACCCTGTCCTTGGTTTTGTAAGCAGTCCGAAAAAGTTTGTTTCTTTGGACTGAACTCTCCACCTCCTTCTCTGGTGTCAAAAGATCTTTTTGCATCATCAGCGATCTTCCGCCTTCATCATCTTCTGCCTCAATATCTCGCCTCTGTGCTTCTGCGATGTGAGTCTCCCCTCCTTCTTTATTTTTATTTGGACACTTGTAAGACTTGTGCCCATTCTTTCCACATGTGAAGCATGTTATTACTCCACCTCTTCTTCTTCCTCTACCTCTAGTACGAGGAAACATGTTATTATCAGCATACTCTCCTCTCTGTTCGGTATGTTGTCCTCTATGTTCAGCATATTGCCCTCGCTGTGAGCTTCCACCTCTCTCAGTTCGAGTCTGAGGTTTCTTCCAGTCCTCCTTGGGCTTCTGATATTTATCCTGGGCAACTGATTTTCCTTTGGGCTAACTTCTGCCTCGGCCTCTCTGACCCTACTTTCGGCTCAGCTTCTCTTCCGCTTTTAGAGCCATCTGATAAGCATCTTCCACCGTTCGGATGGTTACCATGCTCATCTCATCCTAAATGTCGTATCTCAGACCATTCATGTATCTGGAAAAATTTTCATCATCGCTTTCCCAATGACCTGCCCTGATGTTCAGCCTGTAGAATTCTTCAGTGTATTATTTTACTATCATCAGCTTCTGTCTCAGGTTTTGCATCCTTCAAAATAGAGTAATCTGGTAATCTATGGGGATGAATTTTGCCTTCATCTTCGCAATCATTCTGTCCCAGCTCTTGATCTTCTACTTGCCCTTGCAGCGTCTGTTAGCTTGTAGTTAATCCCACCACAATGCTGCATGTCCCTTCAATCTAGTGACAGCATGCTTAACCTTCTTGTCCTCTTCGACATCTTCGTAGTCAAAGTATGTGTCCAGAGCTCCAATCCAGTCTAGAAGCTCCTCTACATCCAGATTTCCCTCATAAACTGGAACGTCCATTTTCACTCTTGCACCCATTCTTGCAATAGCTCTAATCAAACGTTCATTTGGTGCATCTTCAACTGCAACTTCTTCTTCCTTTTTAGCCTCAATTTCACTTTCGCAATCACTAAGATCCCTAGCATTGACCATACGCCTTTGTGTTGTCTCCATGTCTTCAAGTATAGTGCGTAAATCACGCATTTCTTTCTCCATGGCTGGATCAGTCATTTGCCTACCTCTTCTTCTCGACATTTCCCTCTCCTCTGGTGGATCAGGTGTTAATCTATCCCTTCTCCTTGGCAGTATGGTGAATTCTCTTTTTCCTTGCTACAGAAAGCAAAGAACCTTTCTGAGCTCTGATACCAAACCTGACGCTGCCCCCCCCCTCAACCCGCGGGTCGGAAGGTTGCGTACAGAGGATCTTTCCTTTACCACTGGCCCGAAGAGCTCTCAACAACCGCTCTTCTATTTCCCTTTCAAGAAATCTGCACCCACAGTGAAACCTCATGAGATTCCTCCCTCAAGCTTCGGGGAATCGAACTTCGCAATATCGTGAATCTTGTGGTCGAGCGCATGCTCACGAAGACCCCCGAATCCTGAATTTCGAAACTCCGATATCAACTCTGGCTTTTTGGATTTCGCGATTTTGCGAGTTGCGATGACATGCAACTCTACTCCATGAACTCCGAAATCCCGATGTTCTGTTTCCTGAAATCCCAAAATGTCAACTTCTGACATGGTTCCTAACACTGGCCCCACAACTAGGCTTTTCGTCGCTTCGGGACTTCAACTCAATTGACTTATACGTCGACAGTGCATCACCTGTCCACCTCGCTAACTTCTATGGCCCCACACCGTCCTCTCATTCCTTCGGGACTTCGCATTTTGTGATTTCGTGAGTCCTGTTGCAAAGTTTACAAGGCTTCCACCTACGAAATCCTGAAATAGGAATCTGCTTGCAAATCCAACAGTCCTTGTGGCTTGGATCTATGGCTCTACTCCTCCTAAGCTTAGAACCTTTCGAAGCACTCATTGTTTCTTCCCTACTCCTCCATGAGATCTAACAGCTCATGGGACTTCATGGATTCTCCACAGAGAATTCTGACCATCCATCTCTTCCTCTGAGAACCTCTGCACAAACTAAACAAGGTGTCTCTCTCTGCAGAACTCGTCCTCCTACAGTCCCTCGTCACTACGCCTTCCCCCGATTCTTCCAAGTACTTGGCCTCTACCTTCCTTCGACTCCTTTGAAGGTCCAAATCCTTTTGAGCTTTCTCCAACTCTGATCCTTCCATAAAACTCCTGCTCTCACTCCTTGTGGTAGACCTTCAAACACTTTCAAGTGTTGAACTTCTTCGACTCTGCGCACACTGGCAGAAGCAGTCTCTCAATACTTCACTCAGATTCGAAACTCTGAGACTTTACTCGGCCTGCGCACTCCTTGCATGGATCCTGTGCCTAACTGCACTTTTGTGTGAATGAGAACAAAAGCTATCTAGACTGAGCTTTCAGAGACAAACCTCTGAACCTTTTGTCAATGCACTCCCTGCAGACAATTCAACTGCACTCCTTGCAGGAACTCTTGCTCAGATAGAGAAACAATTGAAACTCATTCTTTTTCCCTTTCCTCTCAGATTTCAAACATTCAACAAGAAATCAATCATACATAGCATAAAAGCAAATGTACAGCAGAAAGAGTGAAATAGCCATGAGCATAACATTTAGCATACATACACGAAGAACAAACACGACGCCATGAATTTGAATCAAAGCTTTCTCTATTAATTCAAATCTTTGTGCATGGGTGTCTTCACACAACTCTCTGCTCTTTCTCTTCTGTGCTCTTCATAATAATGTTACAATACAAAATGAGGGTGTCTATATCCCGTTTCCCTCTCTCATTTTAAACTATCTAATCTAGAATTAAATTCTATCTACTTGCATTAACTACCATAAATGCCTTCTACCTACTAAGGATGAGAGCGGATCACTCAAGGTCTGATTACATTTTACAAGGGTGCTCCTTCTTAATGGCTTCATTAATATTTTAAGACATTTTCAAAATTTCTGTTGGGCACTTTTCCAGCTATCCGTTGGCTTGCTTGAGATGCTCCTGCATCAATTTCCAACTACATATATTGCATCTAAATTTTGGTTTCTCTTTCTCATTTTTTGGAGGTAATGGCTCAATATTTGGAAATTTTGAGACCCAATCTGGTTGGAAGGCTCTCCCTATGTCCCATTGGCCCTTTTGTCTTTTCCGTGAATTGGTTGTGTACTCTTCCAATGAAATATTTTTGACATTTGTACTGCCAATTTCTGGTGAAAATGCATTTATCTCACTTTGATCACCAGAGGAACATATTTCCTTATCTATTATTTGAATATTAGATGCATTCTCACAAGAGTTGACATATCTTTGAGTGATAGGTTTCTCAAAAGAGCTCGAAGCATGAAGAGAATGTGGATACTTGGATTGAGGTATTTGAAAGTATGATGATAGATCATTTTGTCTTGATCTTTTCTTCCCATGATCGATGTTTGACATCTCAAGAAATATTCCACAATTGAAATTTCAAATTGATCTAGAAGCCAAAAGTGAAACCTGCAAGAGAAATAATATAAAATTAGTAAAATTCCAACCAAGTATAGAATATTCAATTTGAACGAAGCTACTCTGATACTTTCTCCCAAATTTCTCCTCACATTGTGATATGCTTCAAGACCTAGAAATATTGAAAAGCTTAATGGATATAATGAAAAGAGGTGCAAATCCATACATGAATATGTGTGATGGTAGTAATCTCTATAATCCAGATGGTATGTGGATGCAAGAAATAAAATGTTACAAGCGTAATGAAAACAATAATGGTGGAAAACTAGAGGTTCCCTTCAAAGACTCAAACAATGACAATAAGAAAGAAGAGAAAACATTAGGATACCAACCCTATATTCAAAACCATTGAGAGATTGAGAATTCAATGGGTGGATAAGTGGTTTAGATGGTATAGTTATCTTACATTAGGGTTTGGGGAGTTTTGGTCCTTGGACCACCCAATAACATTTTCAAAATTGGTCAAAAAAGGCATTAGCATGTTGGATTTTCCCAGGAATATTGTGTCCACTAACTTCCATTTCAGTGTGAAGAATAGAAAGAAGCAGCATTCAATCCACCTATAAATTTGGTAGGTTAGGTGTATTCAAATGATAAGTTGAAGGATCTAAGAAAGATGGCTTATCTATTAGATGAGAACTACATTCTTCCCAATTTGGAAAAATACTACCCTAAGAATCTCCTAACACCCATGTATTAGGACAATAATTTTGGCTAGAAGTGGGTCCCATTCCTAGAAGAGAAAATCAAAATGATCCAAAGGGTGTTGGTTTGAGCATGAGTGGTACCAAATTTCCTTCGTGAGATTTCATAAATGAGGATGAAACTTCTATATCATATTATGGCATTAGAGTGCTAGATGAGGAAAGGTAAAATAATGATGACTCTATTGTGAGTGGAAAATCCCTCTACGGAATAGCACTTAGGGTTTTATTATGCATGCAGAAAAACCTAAAGATTCCTACTTTCTACCATCGTCCTAGACCTAATCCCCATTATTCTTAAGCAAATGCGTAGTTAATAATATCAAGTGAGCATACCTTATTTTGGGCGTTTGATATCGATCCTTCTTGACGCTTGATCGCTCTTTGACTACAGCTCTCCTCCCAAGGCTGACCTGCATTCACACAAGACAAACAAAGAACTCCACATGCATTTGATATATAGATTAATGGGTTAGAGATTCAATCAACATGTATGCAATAAACCATGAAAACCTTATATGGTGGGACGGGAAAAGTACTTCTTTATTATTAACTTCAACAAATCAACTTACAATGATGAAGTCGGCCACTTCTCCATGAACCTGGTCCTGGGCTCCTCTTCAACTATCCTCCAACTTCTTTGCTCTCTGTTTCTATTTTCACAAGGAAGGCTAAAGGTTGGGACAAAGGGAATGGACAATCGGGTATAGTTTCTTTACTATGATTCTCCTCTTCCAAATGGGACCCCTAACCCTTCTTTTATAGGCTATAAGAAGCTAGGTATTTGGTTGAACCCTCGGCCATGCATGGCCGAAAGGTTTAGTTAACTCACCCAAAGTTCTGTGTTCCGTCAGCAACTTTCCTTTTTTTGTGCTTTTGTAGGTACACACAGGTTGTCTTGGGTCAGCTAGCATGTACACGCATTTAGTAATGGAGCAGGGTGTGTGGGCCTTTATAAAAAGGGTTTTTAAGAAGAGTTGTTCAGCAATGTTTTGGCAAAGAAGGAATCTGATATGGTCTGATGCCAGGTAAGCATGTTTGGTGCAAATTAGGGTTATAACAGATGCCCCTAATGTGTGAGGTCAGAAGAGCATCCGATGGCTGAAATACATTAACAATCTTCACCGATGTGCCGAACAAGTGAGCCCAAGGACCAGAAATCGGGAGTTGTCATTTGAAAAAATAATAATTGTCTCACTGAGGCGGGAATACCCATGCTTAGGAAAAAATAAAATCATGGCTACCAATCAAATACACTGTAGATCCATGTCATATAACTATATAAAGTGTAGCCGCGAGAAATACACAGCGGAGCTACATCTCGAAATCAAAAAGTTATACGTGTAGAGTATCCATCTTCTTAGAAGCTGATAAGGCCTAATATCTAGAGATGAGGTCATCAGAGCTCGAGCAACAATTTCAAAATCTTCAAAACTCGAGTAGGAGTGCAATATGAGTGTATGAATTCACTACCCAGAGGTCTTCGATGGCTCATCGGTCATGGACTAGAGAATCTTGATGATCAGACTGAAGGCTTCATTGATTTTGAACAAAGACTTAATTGGATGTTCGAGATGGCCAGGTATGAGGGCAAGAGACAAACTGTAGAGGGGCCGACTCAGGCTTGGTAAAAACTTCCCTTGGACAATAGCATGACAAATGATGAGACTCAGGCAGCATGGCATTAACATAATTTTACGAGGCAGGAGGCAACACAAACTCTCCATATGTTTGGAAGAATAACCAAATGGAAGAGGAAACAAATCTATGTAGAGAGAAACAACTTCCTAAGGTCATATTAAATACTAGAGTTTGATGAACAAATGGATAGATGTGCTTTATCCAAGGACGTCTCATTATGCTGCTAATAAAGAAAATACTTTTCCCTTCCTCTTTTTGGGGTATATTTGATTTTTTTTGTTTTTTTCAATAATTTTGGAAAAAGAATAAAATAATGTTACATTACAAAGGAGGAATGAGTATTGCAAACATACAAGTTCAGGGTGCAAGGACAAGACTGATGTTCAAAGTAAGGACACTCGGGAAAAATTCTCTAGGGGCCAAAGGTGTCAAGACGTAGAGGCAAAGTGCTACAGGGCTTGCATATAAGGCATGCTTTAGATGGTTCAGTTGAGAGCAACATGGAGCCGACATTTGGCCAAAGACACGGGTATGCAAATGAGATTAATAAAACACACAATGGTAACGTCCTTCGATGTGAGTTTAACGAGCCCAGAGAAGGTAAGCTCGATGGTTTTTCATATTTAGAGAGTCTGAAAAAACATAAAAGGAGACTCTACTGGGGTACCTTTTTCAAAGGTAGTCTAGTCGGTTCGAAAAAGGGGCAAACTAGCACTGAAAAGACGTCTAATCAAAACCATTTTAGCGAGTGTGATAAAGACAAGAACACTCGACCATTTTTTCATTTTTAAGGATTCTGAAAAAAAGATTAACTATGGACTCTGTCAGGAATGTTCTTCTGGACCATTTTAACGAGTGTGAAAGAATAAGGTCACTCAGTGATCTTTTCAATTTTAGGGAGTCTGAAAGAGCTTAACTATGGACTCTGTGGGGGTTCCTTTTTCATACATTTAGTCCCTCAGGCCCAAAAAAGGGTTAAAATGATACCTGAGAGTACTCTTCTAGAGAACTGAGGTTCCTTAGAGTATACCTTTGTTCGTACAGTTGACCGTCTAGACCAAAAAAGGGGTAAACTACCGTCGGACATATGTGACTTCAAATTTTAGTTTAATGAGCATGAAAGGCCACAAGATTGCTCGATAATCTTTTCATGTTTAGAGGGTCTGAAAAGGGCTTAAAAAAAGACCCGTTATGTTTTTTGGGAGTTCCAAGGGTGAGGTCAAGAGTGAAAAGGAATCATGCAAATGAGGCTCAAACTCGTAATCAGGAAAAACAACAAGGACTCTTGAGCCTACAGTGATTAGAGACAACATGGACACCACAATGCAACCAGGATATACCTAGGGAATCCATGTTTTGGTAAGATCTACCACCAACTCGCGACACTTCTAAAGCAGCAATGATGGTTTTGTGTCGCAACCTGATGGAATCGATCCTATGGAAAAGGGATAAAGACAATGGGATAAAAAATTCAGGGTGTAAATCTAACCTACATGCTCAAGTTGATCATCTGAGGTTTTTCCACGGACCGTCAAAAAGTTACCCAAAACTCCCAAAAAATGTCATGTTACCCGATCATACCCTTCCAACACAACTCTTGAATCACTCTAAATGGTTTTTGGTTTAAAGAAAATGATAAGGGGGGCCAAAAAAGTGACAAAAAGAGGCCAAAAAGTCTATAAATAGAAGTTGGCTGCTCATTATCACCATTGTTGATTCGGAAATTGATTCTGGAGCAAAAAAACCCCTTTGATAAAAGTGGTGATTCTGGGAGCTACAATGGACGAAACAACCATCTGTCTGGAAAAAGTAAGTATAAAATCTCTCCTCTTGCAATTTGAATCTTTATTTATGCTTTGGGTTTCAAGTTTTGGGGGGGCGTCGACCTTCAAAAGGTCGGCCCTAGGTCCATGCGGGTTGTCTTATCACAGGTCATGTGTACATTCGGGCAAAGGAAAAAATTCACACGTGTACACGCGACTGTCATCATTATAGCCCACATTGACCCCCTTATTGAATGAAAAAAATTTAAAAACAAGGGTTAACCCTCCTAAACTTGGTGTTTTGCAGGATGTATGTTCACTGGAGGGAAAGAGAGCATGAGGAGTTGGTCGGGGAAGACCCCAATGTTGTGGCTACCTTAATGCAATGTGGACTGCTCAAGTTCTTCCTATGTCCTTTTATGCGAGCACAACCTAGGCTACTGAATGCCTTGGTTGATTATTGGCATCTTGATGCAGAGGCCTTTATGTTAGAGGGGCAGTCACTGCTGCCTACGACAGAGGACATATATTTTTTGACTGGCCTCTCCAGGAGAGGGGAACAAGTCAATTTTTGGGCATTTCCTTCGGGGCCTCATAACATATCGCAATTGATTGGACTTTATTATGAGGTTGGTACAGACCGATCAAGCTCACAGGTGCCCATAAGAAAGATCACTAACTTATCGATGTAGGCGATTGTGTTTCTTATTGGGTGGATGACTGGTTTTGTGGCTCTACATCAGGCGTCCCATGCACATATGAATTGTGTAGTCCAGTGCTTAAATGCACAAATATTTGACTGGAGCACTACATTGCTAGATTGTATGAAGAGGCAGCTGACAGATTGTTGGTCGTGGACGCAGAGGAACTTTGGGTTCGGGATGATTCTATGCTCTTTCTTCTTTGAAAGAGTTCCAAGCTTCATTCCTCGAGTGGTGGTACGAGGACATCAGGCATCTCTTCCTACGGTTTGCAATTGGGCAGTGTTACTACCACGACAAGGTGGTGGAAGGACCAATGAGTCCTTTGATGATGATTTCTTCACTTGGTTGTCGCGACAGATCCTAGTCATAGAGGATTACCCTTATGCTGGTATTGACTTCTCAAGAGATCCTGAGATACTAGTACCTCTTGCTGAGGAGCGAGGAGAGATGGGTAATTTTGCATCGTTGTTTTGTTTTTGTTTTTTGTGAAACATATGTAATTTTAATGTTTTTTTTTTTTATATATATATATATCATTTTTTTTATACCAGAGTATTTGATGGATATGTGTCTATTGTGTGCAGATGTGGGACCAGTGCGACCTATTGATTATGCGAGGAATAGGCGTCGTCCTCGGCAAGGGTTCGCACCTGCAGCTGCAGGGGGACCAGCAACAGCAGGAGAACTTCTAGCCGGGGAGGATGAGAGGGTCTTGAGACGAGTCGAGAGAAACTTTACCTCACTCACCCACACAGTACCTATGGTAGAGATTGAGGATCTGCCACCATCTATTTAGCCTCATGTAGTGGGGGCACCACAGATGTGGGTCCGATTGTTTCGGCGTTTGGTAAACATTGTTGATCAGTACAACAGGGCCCATAGGCCCTGATCTTAGTTAGTCTAGACTTTTCACGTGCCGAGAGCACTACTTGTATATATTTTTTGAGGGCATAAGCCCCATGACTTGTTACTGGTCATACTTTTGAGGCGCTTGCGTCCACCTATGTACTCTGATGATTATGATGTTATATATGGATTTTTATGTCTTTTTGTGTCTTATGGATCATATTTGACTTTAAAAATGTATTTACATGTTTATGTGTATATCCTTTCATATGTGTGAAAGATGCCAATCTAAAATTTGATTAGCTAGAGTATCTGTAATTTGGTTTAATATCCTAGGAACATGAAAATATGTAATATAATCAAATCTTCGTTCTAAGAGACATACCCTGAGGAATCGTCAGTGTAAAGTTAGATCATGAACACGGTAGACTCTATTTAACTGAGACACAACCAACTAAGCATCTAAATAGACCCGGAGATGAGAGATACCAAATGAAAGGGCGTCACGAAGCAACTCAATAACTGCATTGTACTCGGTGACATTGTTTGTGGTGTCACCTAAGCATATACCTCCGGAAGATAATAACTGGCCTCGAGGTGTAAAAATTACCCAAGCTATGAAGGCAAGCCTTCGAGTGTGTCAGCTAGCACCGTCTGCATGCCCAATGAACACCTCGGATTCACTTGACATCTGCCACAGTGATGAAAGATAACATCAAAAATGGCATGTCCATAATACTAAAAGAAACTAGAAAGTAATAGTACAAAGACTATACATGTGTTACAAAATGTTACCCATGGTGACCTACCTATGAGTGATACTTCTTGAGGTAGAGCCCATTTCTAGGCTCTGCCAAAGAATTTCCCTCAAAGTCAACCAAACGATAAGTGCCCTTTTTTAGAACCTCTTTTATGATGAAAGGTCTGAACCACATGGGTTTGAATTTTCTTGCCCCTAGGGGGTCCTTATCTTGGTTATAGACCAGGACAAGGTCACCTTTAGAGAAAATACGAGGATGAATGGACCGATCATACTGACACTTGAATTTATGTTTGTGAGCCTCGTTGGCCAGGGCCACATCACGATGCTGCTCATTGAGCTTCTCAAGGTATAATAACTGCTCTTCAAGTGGATAAGTGTCTGGCAATAATTGTACTGCCAACTTTAGGGACGGGATCTAACATTCGATAGGCAAGACTGCTTCCAGCCTATAAACAAGTTGAAAAGGTGAGAAACCAGTTGCAGTCTTAACAGATGTTCGGTAAGCCCATAATGCCAAGTATAACATCAAATGCCAATTTGACTTGGCTGAGTTGATCGTTCATTGTAGGATTGTCTTAAGAGATTTATTTACAGCTTCCACCTGACCATTTTCTTGGGGGTAGTAGGGTGATGAATGTTCTTTTCACAACCCAAGATTTGATGTTAACTCATTCATCATCTAGTTTTGAAAGTGATTTCCATGGTCAGTGACAATCTCCCTCGGGACACCGAACCTTACTATTATCTGGTTGAATAAAAAGAGAGTCGTATTCTCTCCATCATCTTTAAATGTTGGCATAGATTCAACCCACTTCATGAAGTAATCTACGGCTACAATGAAATAATAGTACCTCCTTCCTAAAGGAGGGTTGCATGTAGTGTAATCAATCCCCCACTTGGTGAAGGGACCAACCGTGATGACAAGAAACATGGGAGCGGGATGTGCCCTCATCTTCCGAGAGAAGATTTGGCACAGGTGGCACTTCTTGACCGATTCGATACAATCTTTGATTAGTGTCGACCAGAAGTAAATTGCTCGTAAAATATTTTGGGTTGTTGCCAACCTAGACAAATGACCGCCACAGGCTCCGGTATGGAAATCATTAAGCACGATAATTGCTTTTTCGTGAGTGAGACATCGGCGCAGAACACAGTCTACACCTCTTCGATACAACGTATCATTGAGTATGAGATAATTCTTATCCTGATGTTATATACGTCGATGCTCATCATGAGAAGCAGAGATGGGGCACTTCAAAGTCTGGAGATAGATAAGTATATCTCTGTACCAGGGATCCGAAGATGTGATCAAAAACATATCTCCTCTAATAGGCGACTCTTCGGGCACAACATCACCTGACTCAACCGGAAGTTCCGAAATAAGTTCTGCGAAGATCAGTGACTTTTTGGATTTCGCTGAAACAAAATCTAATTCAAACTCCTGGAGGACGACTATCCATCTACTGATATTTCCACCTATTACCCGTCGTGTCAACATGTACTGGAATGGATTCACGAAAGCAATGATGATGGTCTTGCGAAACTGAACATAATGACGGAACCGTTGAACAGCATGGATTGCTGCCAACATAAGTTTTTCGATATGAGAATAATTGAGTTTCGATCCTACGAGGCCTCGGCTCAGGTAATAGATCACATATGCTGAGAACAAGTCATCTTCATGAACTAAGACCATGCCGATGGTTGACTTTGTCGCAGCCAGGTATAATAAGAAATTTTTGTTATAGTTAGGTGGCCGAAGTAGAGGGGCAGTTGTGAGGGCATGTTTCAACGCTTCGAAAGAGTGTTGAGCGGCATCATCCCAATAAAAAGGAACATATTTCTTCAGTAAGTGCATCAATCCCTTTGTGATCTCAACATAGTTGGCGATGAAACATCTTAAAAAATTTGCCTTGCCCTATAGACTCTAAAGTTAAAGGATTGTGTGTGGGGGAGGCATCTGAATTATTGCCTCAACCTTGAGAGGATTGACCATGATCCCTGTTGTTGACACTATGAAACCTAAAAAACATCCTGATGTTACGCAAAAGCTGCACTTGTTTGGATTCAAGCGAATCTGGAAGTAGCGACAATGCTCAAAGATAAGTCGGAGGTGTGTAGGATGATCCGTTCTCTTGTGATATCGAGATGCTAAATCATCTAAAGAGGCCTCAACTATATGCTTGAGGTCATGGAAAACAAAAGACATGGCCTGTTGAAAGGTTGCTCCAGCATTTTTGAGACCAAATGGCATCTTACGATACGCGAATGTACCCCATGGACAAATGAATTTCATTTTGTGTTGGTCTTCAGGTTTGATTTGTATTTGATTATAACTCGAAAAAATGTCCATGAAAGAGAAGGTCTCACAACCTGCACATTCATCAATTATCTGGTCGATTAATGGTGTGGGAAAATTATCTTTTGGATAGGCCTTATTCAAATCACAAAAGTCTGTACATACACGAATCGTGCCTTATTTTTTATTGACTAACAAAGGATTTGACACCCATTGGGTCAAATGGATAGGATAGATAAAACCGGATTTTAGCAGCTTCTCAACTTCAACCTTAATGGTTGTTGCTTTCCTGGGATTAACTGGACGAAGCTTCTGCCGAATAGGCTTGGCATCTGGATAAGTTGTGATTTCATGTTCGACTATTTTTGGATCGATGCCTGGCATTTCCTTGTAAGACCAAGCAAAAACATCGCGGAATTATTTAAATAGATTTGTGTAGATTTGAATCTCTCTGGGGGAGCAGTCAACTCCGACGAAAACATTCTCCATGACGTCAAGGGTTCTAGAGATATTGATCGGTATGGTTTCATCGATGGTTTCCATATTACCCTCAGCATAGACCTCGTGTGTAGCTAAGGTATTAATAGGAAAAGACCTATCTCCAGTCATAGTCAAGGTGAATTATTCGGCTTCGATTCTGCTTAACTCTAGGAGGATCCTATGATCTGTGATGAAGATCATCCTAAGGTTTGTCCGGACTAGTCATTGCTTCAATTACTGCTTCGTTGGAGGGTAAGACTAAGTCTAACGAATCAGTATCAGCAAGAGAACCTTGAGCCCAAATAGGCTCTAGAAGCGGATCTAACTCTTGTGTAGTAGTTGGATCTGTGTTGGATGAAGCTTCCTGAACTAAAGAGTATGCTAATTCAGTTGTGGACAAGGGCATGGACATACCCGGGTGCTCTGTCCCATCCATCGTGGTCGATGGGGAAGGAAGTATCCACGGATTGTTGAAGTAAGTCATGCGAAATGACGAAACTTGGAAAATCTCAACCTTATGGTGGTCGGATATGAACTTGACATCGCCTTGAGGGGGCGGGTAATCGAAGGTACCCATCAAAGATGGGCACAAACCAACCCCTACATTGACTATGCCTGGTTGATGATTATCAATCATCGGGACCATGGACACCCCCAATGAAGGGTCTGGTCTGGAGAAAGACAATTGATCAATGGTCACAATCCAGTCCTCATGTGGAAACAACAAGACCCGGAAAGTTGTAGCAACCACTGCTTACATGGAATAAGTCCAAATCCTTCCTAACAAGAGATTGTAGTCGAGGGACACGTCAACTAATTCTACCTCGACACACACGGTCTTCCCTCCTAACTGCACGGGGAAATAGGGAATGATACCATGCAGTCGGAATGAACAACCATCGAAAGTAGTGAGAAGAGTAAGTGACGGAGACAAAATGGGTTGGCCAATGGCCTTCCAACATGCCAACCACATAACTCATGTTGAGGTTCCCTCATCAACCACTGTGTGGAAAATATTTCAAGTAAAATTTTTCGTGGGGTGAGCCACTACTATCTGAAACACTACGTGGTAAGGAAGACAAGGTTTTAAGTTAGTTGTATCCAGCATGATGGTACCTGGATTACAAGTCTTGGTAGATCCTAAAGTTGTTAACAAAGCTTTCCTCTGGGAAGTGTAGCTTTGGAGGACCTCCAAAGAGGACATCGCACAAGGGGTTTGAGACAAATCCTCCACCACAAAATAGTTCTGGGCGGCCCTTGCGTCTGGGTTGTGAGAAGCTTTTTTGAACGCGCCTTTTGGGATGCGTGTCATTGTTTCACCCAAAGTCTTCTCAATCTGTAGAGGAAGATATAGGAGTTCATCTTCTTTTCCCTTCTCAGAAGTGCTTGGTTTACTATAGTCATGCACTCTAGTCGATAGAAAAGAATCACCCTTCATCATATACACATTCACAGATGCGGGATTGTTCGAAGATGGAGAGGGTCCTTGACTACCCCCTTCCGCACTTGTAGAGGCTTGGGTTAGGTGTTGCCCATTCTGAAATGGATTGGTTAGGACAAGAGGTTGTTGCTGTGTCACAAACTTTTGGGCCTCTGCAAACCGAGGACATTGGCGGGTTAGGTGGTATTCCGCGCATAGGTTACACGGATACCTGTCCTTTTGTTTCTCAGTGTTGTCCCCACCAGCATTATTAGTGGGTTTCTTATCCCCCTTACCCTTCTTTCGTTTCTTTTTCTTTCCTTCAGGCTGTTGGGTGGCCTTTGGATTTGTCGATTACACTGTGTGTACATCTGACGTTTTAGTAGTGGGAGCATCCAAAACAGTAGTTTGGTTGGCCGTTGTGTGTTGTATAGACAATTGCTACAATTGCTTCGCTAGTTGCTCAACGGGATTTGTTTTTCCTGAACCAACAATACCATTGGCATGTGGTCCAACTCTCTGTCTAGTTTTATCAAGTATTGAGCGTGGCACATCTGGAAAGATCTCGTATAATAAACTAGACTGAGAGTAGATTATCTCAAGTTGTTGAGCTCTCATGATGGCGTCTTCTTCAGAAAACACTCCCGACGTCACGACGCCTTTCGATAACTGTGGGACCAAATACTTAAGTAAACACTCGAGCAGGAATGTTGGTGGGACTGGCACCTTAATTAAACTCTTCCGACATCTCCATTCTCAGATGTGATCAGAGATATGGTCTTCTTTTGTTTGTGTGGAATTGGCCAACAATTCTGTGCCAACGTCATATCTCACAGGTAACTGGAAATGGTTTAGGAAAGCCATTGCCAATTCACCGAAGGAAGAGTATCTTGAGTGGTCGAGATCAATGTACAATTTTGCGACACTCCCAATGAGAGTACGTTGAAACAATCACAACTATAAGAATTCATCTTTCAACGAGTTAGATGAGAACCAAAGATGGAAGGTGGTCACATGATCTTCGGGATCTTTGTTAGGCTTGGCTTTGAACTTTGGTATGTCTGAAGGAAACTTCGTCGGAATAGGGGGCCAACGCGGATCGTGACAGATAGGGTCATTCAACAACCTTGTCAAGTCTAGAAAATGCAAGGTTGCCAGGAAAGGTAGTTTGGGTTGTTGGTGATAACCTAGGAAAAAGGGACTTGGAGTTTGACTGGCACCAGGTTGCCAGGAAAAGTTCGGCTGTTGGCCTAGGTTCTGGTAAAAGCCATGGCCATGACCAGTGTATGGATTCTTCATGTGAGGATACATCATCGGTTGATTCCCAAAATAGGACATAGATGGTTGGGCATGCATTACATTCAGAGGACTTTGGGAAGGGTTTCCCCATGCCGATCCTGTGGGGATAGGCATAGTACCTTGTCCGGGGTTCCATTGGTTGTGAAAAGAATTGCCCCAGATCGGCATTCTTGATGAGGGAATGGATCCCTGCCAAGAATTCCAAGGCCTTGATGCAGAAGAAGTTCCTGGGTTTGCCCCTATGCAGGAATAGTACCCTACATAGGAATAGGTTGTCCGAAACTAGGATTGCCCCTAGTCGGGAAAGCAGTTGACGAGAAGGCATTGTTACCAAACGCACCGAACAAAGAAAATGGTGTCGAACCTACCAGCATATTATGCGAAGGTGGTCCTTGACTCCCTGCTCCAAATAAACTATGGTGTGCACGTGGCCTGATGGATGGCTGGTGGGTGCCACCGAGCAAAGGGCATGAAGGAGGTATATGACCTCCCCTGTAAGGGAAAGCGTTAAAAGGAGTTGAAGTGCCCCCCATGTGGCCTTGCAGAGGAGCGTTAGAGCTCCCTGCCCCCAGACCTAAAGTCTGTGAAGTGGAGTGGGAAAGTACAGGACTTGTACCTGAGCTAGGCATCCCGTATGAGAACAGAGGGTCTATCGCACTAGGTGTGAAAGGGGTTGTGGCCGCCGCCATAGACGGGATCAAACCACTGTGTGAGGTAGAGGTGGTCGAGACCATGGTGGCTTGGACTAGTGACGGTGGGTTAGGAGGTGGAAACTCTCCTTTGGTGACAACCGTAGTGGGAATTGAAGAATTCCCAAAATGAGTGACAACATTTGTTTCCATTGTTTCATGCGACACTGCCTGGCACTCGTAAGGGTGAATCGGTACGATGATGGGTGCCGAAAGATAAGTGGTTGGAGTTTCAGGTGGACCAAGATCTTTCTCTCCAAAGTCTAAAATGGTCATTTCCTCCGGATGTTGGTCGGGCACAATTTCTTGTGACCCGATCGCTTCAAAAGACCCTTGTTGGTCTAGCTTTCGCCTTAGTGGTGGCGGGGGTGGCTCCAGTGTAACCGACAACAAGCCCAGAAGCCTTCGTGACCGGTGGAGCTCGTGATCCTCCACTGTGTGAGAAGATCAAAGACACCCTTGGGATTTCTATTCGTTCAAAAAACAACACACACTAAAAAAGTCCCTACAAGATAAAACAAGCAAACACTAAACTAATTGGAAGAACAGTTACAACAACCAACACTAGAGCAACTTACCGTTGCAAGTGCAACTCGAACACAGAAGTATCCTCCGGGTATACTCTGCAAAGAGTGGCCCGATGTTTGTCCTAGGTACCGTGGTATACCCCCACAGTCACCTGTGTATGTCTCTAAAAAGATAGGCAACTAGGTTGCCAGCACGCGAACAGTCACCAGGCGGGTACAGTCGAAAGTCGGGTAGACCACAATGAGCAGGGTATCAATCCCGAAACCTGTCAAGGATATCTAAGGCAAGTGGTCCAGAATACAACTGATGACCTCAAACAGATTCGAGACCCACGAAGCTCCGTGGCAAATGCAATCGACGGAATCCTAAGACAATCCCTCTATATGTGTTCTCCACCACAATTGGTCCAGCTTTGGAGGGGTTATCTCCGCTACCTTTCTGCACACGACCTCTTGTTTAGCCCCTTTTTTAGAGGGGGGTCCCGGATAAATTTCACGATACTGGACTTTGACACTCCCTAACTCAGACTAAAATGTTTGATTTTAATGGCCTTGAAGAGTTTCCTCTCCAACCTAATTAAAGGCCCTAATCCTAAACTAGATGGTTGACCCTAAAAACATAAGAATTCTAATGAATTTTAGATTTAGCATTAATTTTTATGGCTTGTCTTAAGTCAAAGGTTATGAAAGTGAAACTAGTGATGTTTGAAAGATGAAAGCAAAAATAAACAGAAAGCTGGAAACAAAATACCTTCACTTAACTCAAATCTTAAACAACTTTTCAAACTTAAAAATTTTCTAAGATCTTTGAACAAAAAACTCAAAGCAGGATTTCACTCGACTATGAGCTACTTATGATCTAAGTAAACTGTCAAGAACTTATGAAAGCAAAGACTTTTCCTTAGTTACTAATGCAAAACAACACTTTTTAACCAAACACAGAAATAAAATAATTTTTTTTTTTATTTGAATGCTCACAAAGAAAAAAAGGAAAAATATCAACAAGTCAAAACCAAGAAAACTTCTGGCCTAAGCGCAGATCGCAAAGAGTCACTTTAAAAATCACACACAAGAAAATTAAAATTGGACTCTCACACTTGTCTAAAAACCGTATAAAAGAAAATTTTGAAGAAAACTTCTAAATGAAAAAGGAAGCTATTGTTGTGATCAAACCTAAGTTACTGACCGCTATGACAAAGACCCATAAACCTGAGAGGTATAAATCTTGTCAAAGAAAAGGATGACTGCCTCACCTTCAACAAAAAAATTCTCCACAAGCACACTACTGACAGTTCAACAGCAAGCGTGTGCACGTGAGCTGTGTAAAGTCAGAGCGCGTATACACGCGTGTTGGCCTTATACAAACCACGTGTATCTTTGAAACTCCGAGACAAATGAAAGGAAAAGTAATCCATCCTAGGTAGAGACCACTGATACTGAGAACCAGGATCTCTTGAAGACTCAGACACTTACTTTAACAAAAAAAAGAAAACAATTCAAGGAAAACTTCATACAACAAACCAATCTGAGGTGAAACCTAAGCTATAGACTACAAACGAAAAAGACTAGAAAGAGTTCCAGGAAACCCCTGAGAATGACTAATTCTAACAGGGAAGAGGATGACTGCCTCTTTTAAAAGAAATTTTCTGGAATCATACACGCAACTGACACTTCCTCAGCTAGTGTGTACAAGCGGGGTGTGAGAATGTAGGGCGCGAGTACACGCATGCAGACCTTATATAGGCCGCATGTACCTCTGTGGGTCTCGAAAAAAAAAAAAGTAGAGCAAAGAAACAGAGATAACTGGTATGGCAAAAGTTAGCTCAAACTTTTGCAGAAACTTTAAAAATAGGAAATGAGGCCAGTTCTTAAAAATACCCAAAAACTATTGCCAGAAACCCTAGATAGTCCCCAATATGGTCGCCAATTTTGTTGTGAGTGGGAAATCCCTCTACGGACTAGCACTTAGGGTTTTATTATGCATGCAGAAAAGACCTAAAGATTCCTACTTTATACCGTCGTCCCAAACCTAATCCCCCTTGTTCTTAAGCAAATACGTAGTTAAGAAGATCAAGTGAGCATACCTTATTTTGGGCATTTGATATCGATCCTTCTTCACACTTGATAACTCTTTGACTGCAGCTCTCCTCCCAAGGCTGACTTGCATTCACACAAGACAAACAAAGAACTCCACATGCATTTGATATATAGATTAATGGGTTAGAGATTCAATCAACATGTATGCAATCAACCATGAAAACCTCATATGGTGGGACAAGAAAAGTACCTCTTTATTATTAACTTCAACAAATCAAATTACAATGATGAAGCTGTCCACTGCTCCATGAACCTGGTCCTGGGCTCCTCTTCAACTATCCTCCAACTTCTTTGCTCTATGTTTCTCTTTGCACAAGTAAGGCTAAATGTTGGGACAAAGGGAATGCGCAATTAGGTATAGTTACTATGATTCTCCTCTTCCAAATGGGACCCCTAACCCTTCTTTTATAGGCTAGAAGAAGCTAGGTATTTGGTCGAACCCTCGGCCATGCATAGCCGAAAGGTTTATTTAACTCACCCAAAGTTGTGTGTTCTGTCAGCAACTTTCCTTTTTTCGTGCTTTTGTAGGTACACGTGGGCTGTCTTGGGTCAGCTAGCGTGTACACGCGTTCAGTAATGGAGTAGGGCGTGTGGGCCTTTATAAAAGGGGTTTTTAAGAAGAGTTGTTCAGCAGTGTTTTGGAAAAGAAGGAATCTGAGATGGCTTGATGCCAGGCAAGCATGTTTGGTGCAAATTAGGGTTATAACAGACTCCAACGAGGAGTGGAAGAAACACAATTACTCAATTTGGTTGAATGTGAAGTTTTCAAGGATGAGAATCAATAATAGGACCAATATATCAATAATTTCATCCTAAAGTTCAAGCATTATAATGAGGATAGATAGGAGATGTGGGTGCAAGAAGAAGAAGAAAGGAGGACAATGAGATAGGCAGAAAAATAAATCACTCTTGAGATCGAAAAAAAGGAATAATATGTAAAGAAAGAGGATCAAACACAAACATAATACGCCAACAAGAAGAGCAAGGAAATCCAATAAGAAGTAGGAAGAATATGAATAGAAACATAAGTCATGGACAAAAAGGTAGAAAATCATAGGTTGATAATAGAAAAGAAGAAGTAAAAAATAAATGAAAATCAAAGGAAGGAGAGAGATCAAATGATGGTTACAACAATAAATAAGCTATTGGGAGAATAAAATCCGTTACAATAGACAAAGTGGATTGAGGAAAAAAATGGTAGGACCAAGGAACACACATGAACTTAAGGTAAATCCTAGAATGCTAATTAGCGAATCAAGAAACTGTAGAGAACCCGAAACATTAGCTTAAGGGAAGATAATAGAAAATTGAGGTTTGAAATATTTGAATATCATACCTTGATATATTCCATTGAATTGGAACACTAGTATGACCTATAAACTATCCAATGTTTTGAAACTACCATCAATAAGGATCAAAACTTGCAATGTTGTAGGTATGCCTATAGGTGTCATTTTGAAGTTGACCCAAGTGACTTTTCTTGTATGGATGACTGTTTTGGCACCTTTTTGTTTGTTTGATTTTGGTTGGTATTGTCTCATTAGTTAGGAGGACTATTATGTCACGTTGCATGGTGCTAACTCAGGCTGCATGTTAATGCTGAATTCTTATTGTAATTGTACAATTCCTTTATAGTACTCGTACAAGCCTAGGATATACTCATTTTGGACAAGAGAGTAGGGCACATAAATTTGCATGTTGCAGACTATTGAGAAAGTATTTTATGACCCTTCTAATGCTTTGGATGATTTCTCATTAGTTCTCTATTTTAGTGTGCCATATCATTAGTGCTCTGTTTTAGGATCTTGTCATATCCCCGACCTTTCTTATTTGTGCCATATTTTAGGAATGTATCTATTTTTTTTTCTATGACTGTCTCATCCTATAGTACTTGGAATCTAGTAGTGAATGCATCATTGGCATATTCCCCATCCTAGGACTATCTGGTAAGAACATGAATACTATTTTCACTCAGAGGGATTTCTATCCAAATCCCACCTACTTGATTCCAAGACAATAGTAGCCACACACACTTTCTTATCATTGGAAAAGTCCCAAAGCATGGGACACGCAAGAGAATGGTGATCCTAGATTTAAACAATGGCTTGAATAATGATAAGATCATGATTTGTTCCCTCCTTAGTTTTGAGAATTTTTCTAGGGAAAATTCAAGGAATAAGGCGAGGTCATGGATATCATAATACATCAGTTGCACCTACTCCACATATCATTCCAAATGCTCATCCTTGCTAACATGAACCCATAGTTTGAGTACCTCCTCTAGGTAAACTGATTATTGTACCTATAGAATGGGGGTCTTCTCCTTCCTCAACTTTTAGATTCATGGCCCATCATGCCCTTGACTTAGATGGTATTGTACATGGTGGAATTTTTCACATGGTGGCTTTGTGTAATACCATCATCCACAAATAATCCATCATGAATCTCCTTAGAATCCCATCCATCACAAATTTATACAACTGCCCTGTTATCAAGTGATAATTCGTCACATGTACCACTAGCTTCCTTTGCCAACACTAATCACAATCCTTCGGTACTAAAATTGAATTGGGGAATTCAATGAGCTTTGCAAAGAAGTTTGATATGAATTCCACATGAAAGAGTTTGACATCAGGTAGTTCATGAACTTTCCCAGTGATTTAACTATTATGTATCTAGGAATGATGATTGGACCCACATTTTACTTCCTTGGCTTTACTACCACTTCAAAATCGAACTCATTAAATTGAAATAACCTTTAGCAGATTTGACCCTCCATTTGAAAGTTATTACTAGGCTAGGAGGGCATTATAACCAAGCTCGTTCCTGCATCCATTAAAGCCTCAAGTATGTTGATAACTTGCAAGAGTATAAGGGGCATGGAGTGAGTTAAACACATTTCCATGGATATTTAAATTTCCACTTGTCCCTCAATTCAATTTGGTTGTTCATACTATATTTCATAGTTGTGATGGCCTATAAACTATCCAATGTTTTGAAACTACCATCAATAAGGATCAAAACTTGTAATGTTGTAGGTATGCCTATAGGTGTCATTTTGAAGTTGACCCAAGTGAATTTTCTTGTATGGATGAGTGTTTTGGCACCTTTTTGTTTGTTTGATCTTGGTCGGTAATGTCTCATCGGTTAGGAGGACTATTATGTCATGTTGCATGGTGCTAACTCAGGTTGCATGTTAATGTTGAATTCGTATTGTAATTATACAATTCCTTTATAGTACTCGTACAAGACTAGGATATACTCATTTTGGACAAGAGAGTAGGGAATATAAATTTGCATGTTGCAAACTATTGAGAAAGTATTTTATGACCCTTCTAATGCTATGAATGATTGCTCATTAGTGCTCTGTTTTAGTGTGCCATATCATTAGTGCTCTGTTTTAGGATCTTGTTCATGAAGATAAGATCTTGTTCATTATTTGGCATAGTGTGCCATATCTCATGCAAGATTTTTAGAAAAGCATGTCCATGGTAGAGGAGAAACTTAGGACCCTCCTATCCTAGTAATAAATTTCAAAGATAGTGCCAATGCCAACCTTGGTTATAGAGTTTGTTGACTAGGTTAGGGATTCATACTTGGTTTAAACAAACTTAGACTCAAGATCCCATCAAAAGTTCAATGTCTACTCGTTTTATCCACTATGAGAAGGTAACCATTAGTAGAAAACTCCCATAATGGAAGTCTTGGTTATGGTCATATGCCTCTAGAACACTCTATAGGACCTTATTCATGAGATACCTCACCAGATTTAGTTTTACCTTGGTTGCAAAGATGTCAAGCTTTGAATCACCTACTTTTAGCAATCTCATATCYTGTAGGTCTACAACACCCTTGTGGATAACATCTTCCCTACCTTACTGACAAATAAATTGTTAATAGATTCCATGTCATATAGCCTCAGATAGCAGTGAAAATTGCATGCTTCTTATAGCTATGTGATTTTAGTGCACCATTTTGGATTTTTAGTGTTTTTTGAGTATGGGAGTGGATGGTAATGACTAGTAATAGTGGAAAAGGTATGAAATGGATGGATTTTTTATATGAAGTGAATCGATTTGAGAGATTGAGTGATACACGTGTTGGATGAAGGTTGCATGTCTAATAAAGTTTATGCCTGGGAGGATAGGTATGATGGTTTAAATGTTGTGATGAAGTGTTAAATTTATAAGTGGAGGTTCGAAATATTTGAATATCATACCTTGATATATTCCATTGACTTGGAACATTGGTATGACCTATAAACTATCCAATGTTTTGAAACTGCCATCAATAAGGATCAAAATTTGTAATGTTGTAGGTATGCCTATAGGTGTCATTTTGAAGTTGAACCAAGTGATTTTTCTTGTATGGATGACTATTTTGGCACCTTTTTGTTTGTTTGATCTTGGTTGGTAATGTCTCATTAGTTAGGAGGAATATTATGTCATGTTGCATGGTGATAACTCAGGTTGCATGTTAATGCTGAATTCATATTGTAATTGTGCAATTCCTTTATAGTACTCGTACAAGCCTAGGATATACTCATTTTGGACAAGAGAGTAGGGCATATAAATTTGCATGTTGCAGACTATTGAGAAAGTATTTTATGACCCTTATAATGCTTTGGATGATTTCTCATTAGTGCTATGTTTTAGTGTGCCATATCATTAGTGCTTTGTTTTAGGATCTTGTCATATCCCCGACCGACCTTTCTTCTTTGTGCCATATTTTAGGAATGGATCTATTTGTTCTTCTATGACTGTCTCATCCTATAGTACTTGGAATCTAGTAGTGAATGCATCATTAGCATCCTGCCCATCCTAGGACTATCTAGTAACAACATGAATACTATTTTCACTCAGAGGGATTTCTATCCAAATCCCACCTAATTGAGTCCACGACAATAGTAGCCACACACACTTTCTTATTATTGGATAAGTCCCGAAGCATGGGACATGCAGGAGAATGGTGATCCCAAATTTAAACAATGTCTTGAATAATGATAAGAGCATGGTCTGGTCCCTCCTTATTTTTGAGTATTTTTCTAGGGAAAATTCAAGGAACAAGGTGAGGCCATGGATATCATAATCCATCAGTTGCACCTACTCCACATATCATTTAAAATTCTCATCCTTGCTAACATGCACCCATAGGTTGAGTAACTCCTCTAGGTAAACTTATTATTGTACCTATAGAATGGGGGTCTTCTCCTTCCTCAACTTTTAGATTCATGGCCCATCATGCCCTTGACTTAAATGGTATTGTACATGGCGGCATTTTTCTCATGGTGGATTTGTGTAATACCATCATCCACAAATAATCGATCATGAATCTCCTTAGAATCCCATCCATCACCAATATATACAACTTCCCTATTATCAAGTGATAATTCGTCACATGTACCACTAGCTTCCTTTGCCAACACTAATCACAATCCTTAGGTGCTAAAATTGAATTGGGGAATTCAATGAGCTATGAAAACAAGTTTGATATGAATTCCACATGAAACAGACTGACATCGGGTAGTTCATGAACTTTCCCTGTGGTTTAACTATTATGTATCTGGTAATGATGATTGGGCCCACATTTTACTTCCTTGGCTTTACTACCACTTCAAAATCGAACTCTTTGAATTGAAATAACCTTTAGCATATTTCACCCTCCATTTGAAAGTTATTAGGATAGGAGGGCACTATAACCAAGCTTGTTCCTCCCTCCATTAAAGATTCAAGTATGTTGATAAATTGCAAAAGTATAAGGGGCATGGAGTGAGTTAAACACATTTCCATGGACATTTCAATTTCCACTTGTCCCTCGATTCAATTTGGTTGTTCATACTATATTTCATAGTTTTGATGACCTATAAATTATCCAATGTTTTGAAACTACCATCAATAAGGATCAAAACTTGTAATGTTGTAGGTATGCCTATAGGTGTCATTTTGAAGTTGACCCAAGTGATTTTTCTTGTATGGGTGACTGTTTTGGCAACTTTTTGTTTGTTTGATCTTGGTTGGTAATGTCTCATCAGTTAGGAGGACTATTATGTCATGTTGCATGGTGCTAACTCAGGCTGCATGTTAATGTTGAATTCGTATTGTAATTGTGCAATTCCTTTATAGTACTCGTACAAGCCTAGGATATACTCATTTTGGAGAAGAGATTAGGGCATATAAATTTGCATGTTGCAAACTATTGAGAAAGTATTTTATGACCGTTCTAATGCTTTCGATGATTGCTCATTAGTGCCATGTTTTAGTGTGCCATGTCATTAGTGCTCTATTTTTGGATCTTGTTCATGAAGATAAGATCTTGTTCATTATTTGGCATAGTGTGCCATATCTCATGCAAGATTTTTAGCAAAGCATGTCCATGGTAGAGGAGCAACTTAGGACCCTCCTAGCCTAGTAATAAATTTCAAAGATAGTGCCAATGCCAACCTTGGTTATAGAGTTTATTGACTAGGTTAGGGATTCATACTTGGTTGAAACAAACTTAGACTCAAGATCCCATCAAAAGTTCAATGTCTACTGGTTTTATCCACTATGAGAAGGTAACCATTAGTAGAAAACGCCCATAATGGAAGTCTTGGTTATGGTCATATGCCTCTAGAACACTCTATAGGACCTTATTCATGAGATACCTCACCAGATTTAGTTTTACCTTGGTTGCAAAGATGTCAAGCTTTGAATCACCTACTTTTAGCAATCTCATATCYTGTAGGTCTACAACACCCTTGTGGATAACATCTTCCCTACCTTACTGACAAATAAATTGTTAATAGATTCCATGTCATATAGCCTCAGATAGCAGTGAAAATTGCATGCTTCTTATAGCTATGTGATTTTAGTGCACCATTTTGGATTTTTAGTGTTTTTTGAGTATGGGAGTGGATGGTAATGACTAGTAATAGTGGAAAAGGTATGAAATGGATGGATTTTTTATATGAAGTGAATCGATTTGAGAGATTGAGTGATACACGTGTTGGATGAAGGTTGCATGTCTAATAAAGTTTATGCCTGGGAGGATAGGTATGATGGTTTAAATGTTGTGATGAAGTGTTAAATTTATAAGTGGAGGTTCGAAATATTTGAATATCATACCTTGATATATTCCATTGACTTGGAACATTGGTATGACCTATAAACTATCCAATGTTTTGAAACTGCCATCAATAAGGATCAAAATTTGTAATGTTGTAGGTATGCCTATAGGTGTCATTTTGAAGTTGAACCAAGTGATTTTTCTTGTATGGATGACTATTTTGGCACCTTTTTGTTTGTTTGATCTTGGTTGGTAATGTCTCATTAGTTAGGAGGAATATTATGTCATGTTGCATGGTGATAACTCAGGTTGCATGTTAATGCTGAATTCATATTGTAATTGTGCAATTCCTTTATAGTACTCGTACAAGCCTAGGATATACTCATTTTGGACAAGAGAGTAGGGCATATAAATTTGCATGTTGCAGACTATTGAGAAAGTATTTTATGACCCTTATAATGCTTTGGATGATTTCTCATTAGTGCTATGTTTTAGTGTGCCATATCATTAGTGCTTTGTTTTAGGATCTTGTCATATCCCCGACCGACCTTTCTTCTTTGTGCCATATTTTAGGAATGGATCTATTTGTTCTTCTATGACTGTCTCATCCTATAGTACTTGGAATCTAGTAGTGAATTCATCATTAGCATCCTGCCCATCCTAGGACTATCTAGTAACAACATGAATACTATTTTCACTAAGAGGGATTTCTAGCCAAATCCCACCTACTTGAGTCCACGACAATAGTAGCCACACACACTTTCTTATCATTGGAGAAGTCCCCAAGCATGGGACATGTAGGAGAATGGTGATCCCAAATTTAAACAATGGCTTGAATAATAATAAGAGCATGGTCTAGTCCCTCCTTAGTTTTGAATATTTTTCTAGGGAAAATTCAAGGAACAAGGCGAGGTCATCAATATCATAATCCATCAGTTGCACCTGCTCCACATATAATTTCAAATGCTCATCCTTGCTAACATGCACCCATAGGTTGAGTACCTCCTCTAGGTAAACTAATTATTTTACCTATAGAATGGGGGTCTTCTCCTTCAACTTTTAGATTCATGGCCCATCATGCCCTTGACTTAATTGGTATTGTACATGGTGTAATTTTTCTCATGGTGGCTTTGTGTAATACCATCATCCACAAATAATCCATCATGAATCTCCTTAGAATCCCATCCATCACCAATTTATACAACTTCCCTGTTATCAAGTGATAATTCGTCACATGTACCACTAGCTTCCTTTTCCAACACTAATCACAATCCTTAGGTACTAAAATTGAATTGGGGAATTCAATGAGCTCTGCAAACAATTTTGATATGAATTCCACATGGAACAGAATGACATCGGGTAGATTATGAATTATCCCTATGGTTTAACTATTATGTATCTGGGAATGATGTTTGGGCCCACATTTTACTTCCTTGTCTTTACTACCACTTCAAAATCGAACTCTTTGAATTGAAATAACCTTTAGCAGATTTGACCCTCCATTTGAAAGTTATTACTAGGCTAGGAGGGCACTATAACCAAGCTTGTTCCTCCCTCCATTAAAGCCTCAAGTATGTTGATAAATTGCAAAAGTATAAGGGGCATGGAGTGAGTTAAACACATTTATATGAACATTTCAATTTCCACTTGTCCCTCAATTCAATTTGGCCGTTCATACTATATTTCATAGTTGTGATAATCATGGGAGATATTGCAAAAGAATCCCCCTCACCCCTCCCCATTTTGGATCATTTGACCCTAATTCAAAATAGTACCCATGTTTCCCATGGCATCTACTTCATTGTTTAGATGGTGAAGGACATGGTAAAAGGTTATTTGTTAAAAATGGACAAATATTCATTTTTCTCTTTCTACTAGTATGTACAAGCTTGAGGATATCACTTTTGAGAGCTTCCTCATTTGTCAAATAATCATAATGGAATTTCCAATGACCACAATATTTTTCACTATCTTGCATGAAACAACATGAGACAAAAAAAATACATATATTAATCAATGGTTCAATTTATACAAATCCAAATGGGGTGCACTATTCATCATACCGTAGAGAATCAGATATGTGATTTTGCAGTTTGGTCGAGCCTCAGCACTGATCGGGGTCCTACTCTCTTGGAAGGTTAACAGAATATGATGCCTGGGCCAAACCTGGGAGTAACCTAGCCCCTTTTTTTCCATTTCTTCAAGGCCCGGAGGGGAAATAAGTAGTAGAACGAAGAATGTCGAATATATGAAAGGTAAAACCATAAACCTTCGTTCCGTCAAGGCCCAAAGGGGAAATTCAAATAAGCACGAAGATGTAAACTGGGGAATGCATATATGGGCATATCCCATATAACTTATACCAGGTGGGAGGGCCAAAATGCTCTCAGAAATTTCCTTGTTCTTTGGAAATCGGGCAAAGGGAAGATTGTAGCTACCCAGTTCCCATACAACAAAATTGGGGCGAATTAAACCATAAACCCTGATTTTACCAAATGGCAGGGCGAAGATGTTATCAGAAATTTCCATACTTCTAGGAATTTGGCTAATGGAAGCTTGTCCCTCCAAATTTCAGGGGTGAAATATATATATTTTTTTCCTCTATCCCTCCTAAAAATATGGGCTAACCCTGTACACGATTTTTCCCCTAAAATAAATTACGGGATAATGATATAAGTTTAAAAAAATCACTCCAATACAAAAAATTTGCCCCCTTAATTTCGCCCCTAAAATCATCTATGATTATATTCAACAGTTGATTATTAGTTTTTCTAACAGTAGAGATGAAGGGGATGATAATGCTAAGGAAGAGGAAGAAGATTCATTATCATTTGTATCTTCTTCCAATTATGTTATACAACAGGACGACTTTCAACATTCTCTTAAAACTGAAAATGATGATGAGAAGGCAATAAATGTTGATGTTAAATCCTTATTTAGTTTGGTTTTCCAGCATAAGGTTTTTCATCTTTGTGTTCATGATGCAACTAATGATAGTCATGACAGTGATCAATTTGTTGCTCAAATTTTTCATGAAGATTTATCACATGTTTATGATTTATTTGAAGTTGAACAAACTCCATTTACTGGTTATGAAGGGGAGATGCCAAATCAACATTTAAAATCTTCTTCTATAGTAGATGTGGATCTACATTCCCCAGAAATCGTTGAGAAACAAGAAATCTATAAGTCTGGAAATGAAATTATGGAGCAAGAACAAGAAAAAACCAGCAATGTAGAAGACATACTCTTGCATTTCAAACAACTAGATGAGTAGTATCAAGAGTGTTTTGTTTCCCTTAATGGTTGTGAATCACGTGACTTTCATGAGTTGTTTCAACGAGGACATGAGCAGCCCAGTCTTGTTCATATAGTAGATTTCAAACATCAGTGACTCAATCTTATAGATCAGTCAGAGTCTCCTCATTTTCTTGATGATCCCATATCTAATTGGATGGATTCAGTTTCAATAGGGGTCTCTAATATTGTAGTTTTCGGTATGTTGCACACAGTGTGTGGCAGTAAGTATGAACTACCATTATAATTTTGGTTGTGTAAGTTGTTGTCTTTTCATGTTTTCAACAGCCTACATGAAGACATGCCAAGAACCCCATTGCTTGATTGGTTATTTTGGAAATTTCTTTATACTTGAGTATTCAATTTCAATTCATTAGAGTAGGGATGTGTTGAATAAGCTCTTCGTTCGAGCATTTCTTTTTCAGTTTTTTTATACAGTTGATCAACAATAAGAATCCATAGCCCAACAAAGGCATTGGGGTGTAGCTATAGATTAGTTAATTTGTGTGTGAATAAATACTCCATAATCCAACAAAGGCACGAGGGTGTGTTAGTGTTGTTGGTTTGAACCTCTTTTTGTGACAAAAAAACTTGACATCAATCCAAATCATCAAAGGAAAAGTCACGAGGACCATGCTTTCACTAATAAAAGACTCAGTTGGTTCCAGCAAACCAGGAGGTTTGAAGAATATGGAAAATTCATCAGAGAAGGAGGGGAAAAAACATGTTGTACATGCCATAACGAGAAAAATGTGTACCAAAATCATTAATAAGTTGAGGTCAAATGCAAAGATCAGGTTGAACCATGTTTTAAAAGATTTGGTTATCAATGTAGATGAAAATGAATCAAAGGATGAAGATAGTGCATAGGTCAGTAGAAGCATATATACATGGCTGATAGACAGAAACAAAGGTAAGTTACAACAAGTGGGATTGAGATTTTGATAGGTAAGGCACCCGATCTACTATTCTTAGTACCTCACACAGAAGTGTTATCCCCGGTTGGAGCCAATGTTGTAACCTAGGTCTGCAACCCTTCCCTTTCTCTCGTTTACCCTATACATCCATAAAGTCTGATTTTTGTTTTGTTTTTTCTAAGCTTATTCTCCATGATTTAATCACTCAGCTTCAATGGCCCCTACCCGTCTTTACTTATTTTGCACCATATTTCCCTTTCTTGAAAAGTGATTACATGTCCTGGTTTGAATTTTAAAATACGTGTCATCATGTTTATCACTAATTGAGCATGAAGTAGGTCGACAAATTCCTTTGTATGCGCAAGAAACATCCAAAAATAAAGACACAACAATCCATTTCGGGCTTAGATTGTAAGCAAACAGATAGGTTAAATTTTCGACGGTGGAGATCCAATAGCCAATTCAGATCAACGACTCTCGTGCATTAGGAGTTTCAAAATCATGTGAGGTATACAACAAATCAATAGGAACATCACTCAGTGAATTCGATGTTCAGGCATTCGAACTTGTCATTGTTTCAAACCTCCGAAATGTCGGAGCCCCGAATTGTCAAAGTGGGTCCGAAATGCCACATCACTCTGGGAGGTCAGTTATCTAGGAGATATTCATACTCTTCGTTCAAGAAGTCTCAAAGTGTCAGAGCCTCGAATTGTCGAAGTGGGTCTTCACTACCACATCACTTCGCGAGCTTAGTTATTTGGGAGGTTTTGATCCAAAGAAAACACAGTTCCCCAAAGCTCTAAATGCTAAAAAGCCTGAGATGTGTGGCATTCATCTGTTGAGACGCGTGGAATTAGTCTATTGAGATGCGTGGAATTCATCTATTGAGACACATGGTATTCATATGTTATGACACGTGGCACTCATTTCAGGCACCTTTGGGTGCGTCATCTACTCATTTTCAAGTGACACGTGTCACTCTCTTTTTGTGACATGTCAACAATTGTGATATCATATGGCCACGTCAGATATGGGAGATCGCCACTCCAGGGGATTTCAATTCAGGGAAAACACAGTTCCCCAAACCTACAAAGTGTCAGAGCCTCAAAGTGCTAGAGCCCCAAACTACCATGTCACTCTGCAGCATTGTCACTCCGGGAGATTCTCAAACTCTGCATTCAAAATCTCCCGAACACCGAAGAGCCAGAGTCCCAAACTCCCGAAATATTTAATGGTAAAAATATATTAATCTCGGGTTAATTAGATTAGGATAAGCATGAATTCTACAATATTATCACTCCGAGATATTTTCATCCAGAGCAAACACGGTTCCCTGGAGCTCTGGAGCTCCGAAGTGCCGAAGTGTCAAAACATCAAAATGATTAAAGTCTTAATCCAAGGTCAATTAGAAATAAGTGTTGGTTATTGAATCTAGTATTCCAGTCCTTCGGGAGATACATATACTTTGCACTCCAAATCCCCCAAACGTCGAATTTCCAAAGTGGCTTATCCTCAATTATTGCATATTTTGAAGTTTTTAAATGGTGCCAAACCAGGAATGCCCAACGAGTCAAATGCATCATATTGATCATATGAAAACAACTCATTGATAGTCAACAAGTACAAAACTGAAGCTTCATATTCGGACCTTGCATCACCACAACTAGGAATAGGAGAAACTACACACCCAGACTGCAGAGGGAATATCATAGACTCCAGAAAATCACCAGAAGACTTGCTTTTTCCCCCAGAAGATAAATTGAAGAAAAATGCTACCAAAACATCCATTTATCTCCCAATGGCCTCCAAAAACGTGCATGGATGCCAGTGCTCAATACAGAACTCAATTTTTTCACTCCTAGTTAGTACTATCAAGGCTCAGTTCGATTCATCATATGCATCAGTTTGGTTTATTGCTAGTAACAGTTTTTAGTTGTTTAAAAGTTCAAGACTGTTTAGATTAAGTTAATAAGTGATCTTTTATGTGTGATAAGAACCACTCCCTTTTTATTAATTCAATCTCGTAGTATACCTTAATGTACTCCAACAGTGTTTTAGCTAAGTTAATAAGTTGTTTTACAACTGGTAGTGTAGATTTAATCCTCATTCCTAGATGGACGAGAGCCTCTGCAACTATGATAAATATGCAATTTTTGTATGTTTTGAAGGTCCAATTTTTGGGAAGAATATCAATACATCAAACTGGTTGAACATGTTCTATGCATGGATTAAATCTCTCTACCTAGTGAATATACTCTTGATGACAATGTTTTTTTCCAAATCTACATGTGTTTTTATCTTATCTTGAATGCAGTTTTTGATTTATGTGAAGTGCATTTCATTTCCTTCAGCTATTGTATAACTTGTCTTTACTGATATGCAACCTGTGAAACAACAAATGTTGTGGTGAATATTTGTTTTTATTGCAACCTATGGGAGTAATTGTGTTTTTGATACATGTTTAATGTCTTAAAATGATATTTTAAGTATTAAACTTCTTGCAACAGATTATTTATTGAGTGGTTTGTTGTTTCCCTTTGCTTTTACCTCTATTATTTCACTTGTCTGTCATTTGTGTGCCACCATCCAAGGAGGACCCTCATCCATATAATTTTTCCAACCCCAAAATGCTCTTTTCTTGGTAAAACCAACCCTCTAACTGACCAACAAAATAAAAAAAAACAACCATTCTAAACTTGAGGTGGCCTAGATCTGCCCTTCAACAATCAGGTGTAGACTTTAGGACCAACATCGATAACCAAGATCGATTGTCAAATCGGGCCCTCCTTTCACTAACCTACCTCTCAAATTTCTTGATTTCCTAATCGTCCTCAAATTCTAATGTAGTCCCCATCGAATATTTATGTGGATAGGTCCTGATGTTGAGATCGGTCCCACTATTCAAATTGGCACTCCTACCACCCATATCATGATTTGAACACTTTTTTCCTTACTCTTAAAATTAGAAAATGGTTGAAATCTATATATAAGCCAATTTAAAATATGAAATACTAAAAAGGATTAGTTATATCGAAAAATTGAACTTACCAATCCATTCATACAACTGATTATTGTAAGGAAAATTTCAAACATGGGAAAGAATTTCCATGATCCGGATTTATGATGGAATGAAATGAAACACGGAAATAAGACAAAAACACAAATATATAATAATACTCAATTTCTATTAAAGACTTAAATATGCAGAGACTATAAAATAAAATACAAAGTGAAATGAACTCGCTAGAATGGTGGTAGCTTATATTTGAGAAGAGATATGACGACTACACGCATTCACCAGAAGATGATTACAATGAGGCTCCCAAGGCCTTTTTAACACAGATCATAAATGAGAAAACCCTAAACATCCAAAACCCTAGCCTCAGAAGATAAAACGCCAAAAGGTTTGTGGGCCCTGGTGGGGGTAGTTGATATGTCAACTTCCCTAGGGAATAACGTTTGCATATAATCTATGTATGGGACACTAGATACCTCATCGAAAAGGTCTAGCTGAGGAATATACATTTTGAATGGTTCAATACATGCCAACATTCATATATAAAAAACGTTGTTTAGGGCCTCAAAACGTCCACGGAAGTTTGGGACCCGAAAATTTGTAGAAAACCCGCCAAAATGGAAATTGTATGTTGAGCTAGTGGAATAGGTGGGAAACCGCCAATGTCCACCGATATCATTTCAATTTCAAAATGCTATCAATGTATTATAAGTATAGTTTTTCAGACTTGTATTTGTGGTGGGTCAATTCATTTTGTCATAAATCTATGCATTAATGTGAAATATTTTTTTGTATAAATATGCATTTAATTATACTTACTAAGACAAGTGGTTTACCTCTTAAATTACATATCATTAATATTACTACTCTTTGCATTTGTGAATGGAGAAGATGTAGAATTATTTCGGAGAAATTCAATGGTTGTAGAAAGTAAAGTCTACCTAAGTAGAAAAAAGATGCATTGTATGATATCATATCTTATTTCTTTGTTGTCAATGTTGTTAATGTTTTAAATGGAGAGGTTACATTGTCTTTTCTGGATGAAGAACTAAAGACATTGGCAGACACTCGTTGTGGAATGTACTTTGTTTCTTAACCTAATATGAAAATGTGTAATCATAATGAATGCTCAATATTGCAAACAAATTATGGTTTGATAGATGACTCAATGTCTAGTGATTCAAAGGATGGAAATGCTTCAGAGGATGATATATCTTCAAGGGATCATTCTACATCAAAGTGTGAATATGATGGGGAGCAAGATGATTATATGAATGTTGGTCCAAAAGAAGGGAAGGAATTCCTTGCAGACCATGTCATACTAAAACATGTATGTTCAAATAAAGAGGAACACATAGCCTTGGGTTTTATCTCAAATATGCTTGACAACCACATTATCCAAGGAGAGATGTTGGGATCACATATTTTTTGTGATGGTGAAATAATTTTATCACCTTGAAATAAATGCTACCTCTTAGTGAAACCTTACAAGAATATATTAACCAATAGATATAATGTTAGACTAAAGAATATGCTTGTTGTTACTGGTTCAAGGGCTTCAATAATAAAAAAAAGTCATCCTCTTCACATACTAAAGATGACAACTTGAAGTTTAAAGGTGTATCGGTGAAGCTAAATAATCTATGCTCATCTAAGAATAAGTATGTTGATGAGAGAAGTATTATAAATGTGCTTGAAGGAGAAGTGGTACATTTAGGTAGGTTAGATGGACTTCATTTTGGTATTCGTATCTATAAATTCTTCACACAAACTTGCACCCAATTTATTCTATTATAGGGTTCTTTGATAAGGTCAACTATTCACCAATTGTTGTCCCTCAATGGTGCCTGATTAGATGTCAAGTTGAAGGAAATTTCATCAAAGGTAGAGGCAAATATGTGGAGAGCATTAGAAGATCCACTTCCACAATTGGAATATCTCATTGGTATGAATTTCTCTTATGTCCAATTAGTGGCAAGGAAACCATGTAATTACCACAAACACCCAAGACCAAATTCATCTCATGGGTGTGTAAGGAAAATAGGTTCCAATGAATATGAAGATGAATATTGCTTCACCAAATGATTAAGAAATGAAAGATGTTGTAAACATGATTTTTTTTTTCTAAAATACCCAATGGCCCATTAACTAATGGGTGGCACTTTATTAAATCCAAGGGTGAGAATGAAAGAAGGTAATTTGTGCTCAATGCATTGGAATCAAATGCAATTATAAACACATGTGGCAACACAAAGAAAATGATCTTGCTTGACATGAAATTTGATGCAATTGATGTTTTTCAAAATGCATGGTATAAAGATTTTTGTATACCAATAGCCACCTTATTTAGTTAAAAAGAGGAAATTTCTAAATGGTGCGCAAGAGAAGTAAATTGAAATTGCGGGTTAGAAAAAACAAGGTCTAATACTTTAGCTATAATAGCTAGACTTTGAAAGGAAGTCAATGAAAATATAGATAGAGATCCACACCATACTCATTTAGTGCATCAATATGGCACGATGATGCCTCTTATATTATTTCCTACAAATAATACATAGAAAATAATTCTTCAAAAGTGTTATGAGGAGCTTGCCAAACTTAAACTTCCTTTAGTGTCATAGTCCAAGTTAAGCAATATATGGAGAAGGAATTTTATAGATGTTGCAATTACAAATAACACTTTCTTTGCAAAGTTTGATGAGTGTTGTGAAATTTTCCATAAACTTAGAGGCACCATTAACCCAACAGTGATAAAATATTGGCACCAAGTCCAAAAATTTCACAAGGAGTACATTACAAGTTGTTGCTCATCCTACTATGCCCATAGATTGGAATCATAGAAAAACTTTAGAAATACTTAAGCATTTTGCATGACAAGATGGACAAGATGAATGCTTCCATACCAAGGATTTTAATGAAGGCAAAGTTAGGTAGTGCTACCTATAAAATCCCAGGTCATCTAGGTCATCTAACAAGAATGATTACACATGGGCATTAAACTGGGGGTTTTGGTCACTTTGGCCTCCATTTTCTAGATGTAAGTTCAAACTTCACTATATCCTCATCTTTATTCTTAAGCACGTTAGAGAACCCAATGGTTGATGAATTTGGAAATTTTTTATACGATAAAGGATCTTCAATACATCCATTGGATGATGCACTTTTACAAAATGAATCCTATGAAAAGTCTCAAGAATGTAAGAGAATCCATGTGAGATTTATCAATTTCAAGAGATTCCTTGAACAAACTCACACTAGTTTTATTCTTGCAACTTGAAAATTATTGAGGCGATAACAAGAACCATTACCTCCTTTTTTTTGCATCCATGCTGATAGAAAAAAACACGTTTACAATATTATAGGTAATCTTCCTTCCAGTTGATCACACACATGAAGATATAGATGGAACATATGAGAGGCTATCAACTAAAAAGAAAATATATATTATCACTCCCTCGTATCATGGAAATCTATAGAATGGTTCAAGATGAAAGAAACTTTACTCCATACTTGATTTAGGAGGTTTATAATTTTAAGGACTTTGTGGGGAAACACTTAGTGGATGGAATTCAAAAGATTGTGAGTATCAAATCCCCTCAATACTTCAAATTCAGTATGGTTGGTGGAACCCCTGTTATGTTATATAAGAAAGCTATTAGGGATGAGAATTGGTCTCATTGCCCAAATATACGGAAAAAAAAAAGTGGTTAATGGCATGCCAAACTTGTCTAAGTTGGAACCTACATTATCACCATTTAAAACACTAAAAGAAATGGAATAATTGAATAAAGGAACAAATCCATCCATTACTCATTTTAATGCAGTAAAGAAAGATGGAGGTAAGGAATATCGAATTCCAAAGATAACATCTTCAGAATTTTTTTTAAAAGATTTAGATGTGCCCTTAGTTAATCAGGCAAGGATAAATGTTCTTTATGGAATAAAACAAGAAAATAATCAGACACCAGTAATGATACTCAACCATGACCTTATCTCATGGATGATTACCTAAGTTAAAGGGTCTCTACTATTCATGAAATATATGTGGGTCCTTCTTGTAACAATCCTATGGAAGAATTTGATCCAAGAAAATATGTGAAGAAAGATGATGTATGCTCATTGTATGACCAAGTTATAGTAAGCCAACATGGTTAGGAAAAGAATTAGGTGATGTCTACAAATATATAGATGATATTGAGAGATACTAGGTTCTAGTTCAATGATGGAAACCCAATGGAGGATATGCGGGTTGGGATAAAAAAGATAAAGAGTTGACAAATGGAAGAAACAAATATGACATCATTGATGTGGATAACATCGTATGGGCATGGCAACTATGGGTAAATTCAAAGAACATGCAAAGGAAGATAACGTAAAAATAAATTAAAAGGAACGGATGGAAACTAAGATATATCAACAACAAGTGGAAAATATATGTGATGGTGAAAGAGACTTTCTTGCTAGTGTTTGAAGAAATATAATGTGATTTTCACTCTTGACTCGAGATGTGGGTTTTAAGAGAACTTATTAATATTATATGATGAACATGCCTTGGAATATTATTCTACTAGGGAAAAAAAATTAATATGGTATACATATCAATGAAAAATAACATATTAAATGGATTCAATTAACTTGTTTGGGTTATTCCATTCTGTTATCACCTTGTTGAGCCCAAAAAAATTTCATGACAAATTACATTCAAAATCAAGCCTTGTCTTCATAGGTTTTGAAATACTTGAGGCTTTTTGTACTTAGCCAAAATCCCTTATCCTTTTTAACCCTTTCAATGTTTGAAATGTTTTCCTTCTTTTTCGTGTTTGAACCTTGATTCTTCCCTTATTACTCAATCGAGCTTAATTTCCAAATCAAACCCTCTTTTAACTTGGTTGAACTTTTCATTTTGGTCGATTTCCAGTTCGGGCCCAATTTCCAACGTGAGCCCTCAATTCACTTGTTCAAACTTTACCCTTGTCTCAATTTTCAGATTGGTCCTGATTTCCAAATAAGGCCCTTGCCAACCTATTCAAACTTCTCCTTGCCCCTCAGATTGAGCTTGATTTCCAAATTGATCCCTCACCAACATGTTCAAACTTTTCCCTTGTCCCAATTTATAAATTAGGCATGATCCCTTGATTGGACCCTCATTTTCCTTGCTTCATGAATGACTTCTAAGTTGGGGCCAATTGTCAAATCAAGGCCATTCTTGTCCCACGTTAGAGATAGGGGACAAAAATTTCTAAGAAAAATAAATTTTGTTAGTGTAACTTCAGAAAATGAAAATCACATTATTGAAAACCAATAATGACACTATTGGAAACTGATAATCACACTTTTGAAAACCAATAATCACACTTCTAGAAACCAATAATCACAATTTTGAAAACTAATAGTCACACTTTTGAAAACCAATAATCATACTTTTGGATACTAAGTTAAGTCTAGTTTCTCACTAGAGAGTCTAATTTCACTCCTTAATTTTAATGAAATGGAATGATATTCATTAAGAACTCAACATGTCATTTGTGGGAATTGAACCTTGGTGGGGAGGATAACAAATTCCTCACAACCACTCGAGCTAAACACAATTGACGTTTTTATATTTTATTTTATCTTTATAATGTTGATTTTACATTTTGAGCATTACACTACCATATACATCTTTCTTCTCACATTATAGAAAGCACCCCTCAATACAATAAAATAAAACACTATATATTGTGAAACATGGTAACATAAAGAAACGCTATGAAGCTAAGTGACTTTAATGAAATAGAACATTAAATGCATGAGATATAGAGTGAATGGGACCCATGAATGCATGGTGATGTGATGGAGTACATTAACATGTTATGAGACCATAACATAGTGGCTTAACTCATAGTAACATGATATGAGGATGACATGGCACAATGTTTATATATCGCAATTATGATACAACTATCATAGATTCATGTTAACCTCAAAGCATCTCTTAAGTATTGATAGGTATAAAAAAGAAATCGTTACAAAAATATATGAATGCTTTATAGATTTGGGGTTAAGATGGATTTATGTTCATTTATTATTAACAACATAGATCCAGTTTAACCCAGGATCTATCATGCATCGAGAGAGGTGAAATCTCTTGATGTGTAAACTTTTTTTGGATTGAAAAAACATGAAGAAGCATTTGCACCTCAAGGGATTTGATCTGTCTCTATACATGATAGATCTCTTGTATTAATTTATTATGGATATTTTATTAATGACTATGTTTCCTCCAAAACAAATTGGAAATTTACTACATCTGTTTTGAACAATCTAGGTTCAAAATGTCGTACCCATAGCTACATTCATAGTAAAACAAACCATCAATAGGTTTATCATTTATTAATTCGCATGGTTAAATTTTGTTTGAAAACCATATCCATCATATCATGAATTCTATTTATTAGGATTTCATTATGATTCATTCTTGGCTCAAGATATCTTAACTAAAAACCCATTGGACAATGATGAGATTAACATTGAATTGAGGCTAAGAGTTCATGTTTAATAATTTTATTAATGGGCATATTTGTGTAGGGACAATGTTTGGCATTTTTGTACAAAGATTCCAACTCTCAGAATATATATTGATACTCTAGACCTAGTATCATCAAGTGGTTTACATTCTTTTTAACATTTGGGAAATATTCAACAATGATACATTTATATAAGTGAAATCAAAATAAGCTTTTATCGAGTTAAGATGGATCTATTTTTAACTTTAGGTTAAGGTTGAATTTGTATATTTTTTATTTACTTGATATTTTATTATTTTTTTTAAGTGTCATATGTCATCTCCATGTTGAGAACAAATGGAATTATACATCCCCTCATACTGGGTTGTAGAAAGCACCTCTAGGTGCAATTATTATTATTATTGTGAGTTTTTTTCATTTTTACATATTTTATGTTATGGACTTAAATTTTTCTTTCATTTTAATTTATTAGTGTTATGTTACATTATACATCTCATTCATTTTGAATTGTAAAGTGCACAACATTTATCTCAACAATGTAATGGTGGGGCAAGGTAATGAGGTGATAACATGGCATGTTAACTATAAACTCGTGAAGAAAAAATTGATAACATCATCCAATATTAGCAACAAATTGTTAATGTCACCATGGTGAGATGTGATCATGGAACTTAATCATTCTTTCTTTCTACACACCTTTTAGTAAAACAATTATAACTTTTCAACAATGGTTTCATTTATGTGCTTCAAAATGTGTCAAAATTACATTATAAGAGCTATGCAACTATATATATGTTTGGTGCCATGAATCAATCTTTTTTAGTTTTTAAAATTGGCTTTCACTTAAAAAAAAAATGTGATTTGTTTGTTTAACATAATTCAAAGTTGTTTACCTCTTCAATCTTTTTTCTTTGATTTTTCCTACTATCTTTCTTATCAAAACCCTCAAAACATATTAAAAAAACACCTTTTTATAATTATGTTAAATGAGACTATAAACTTGTAATTATGTTTAATGAGACTAGTGTTTAGTCGTTTTCTTATCAAAACCCTCAAAACATATTAAAAAAACACCTTTTATAATTATGTTAAATGAGATTATAAATTTATAATTATGTTTAATAAGACTAGTTTTTAGTCGTATTAATAAGCATATTTAAAACTAAGGTCATTTTAACAAACATATCATGATTTACATGATAGAAATTTTTATATTCTAAAAATAAAATTATACCTATAAATTTAATGAAAATTATTAAAAATCAATAATATCTTAAACCAAATAATAATCAACCAAAATAACACCTATCATAAAGATGAAAATTGAAATTCACTAACACAAAATGGTCATAACTTAAAATAACAATGTTATTATACACATTAATATCTTAATCTTAATGATAATAAACTAAAATAACACCTACCACAAAGATGAAAATTGAAACTCGCTAACACAAAATGGTCATGACCTAAAATGACAATATTATTATACACATTAATATAGAAATTCTAAGATAGCGAAATTTTAAAAAACTAAAAAAACACTTTGTTAAACTTTACACTAAAGAAATGAATGACTTTCTTTATAAAAATAAATATTATAATCTAATCTAATAATTTTATAACACGCTTTCTGGAAATTTCCTATTAAACTTCAACAACATTTTAATTTATAATAATAATAATTTAATATAAAATCACGATCATAATAATTCTATAACACACATTCTACATATTTCCTAATAAATTTTAACAACATTTTAATTTATAATAATAATTTAATATAAAATCACAACCATAAAGTCAAATTAATATATAAAATTTATAATAGAATATGCATATCTTCTTAATTATAATTATTAGACCCTGAATTCAAATGCTAATGTGTATCTGGTCACCTACTCGGATAGAATTTTTTCATAATAAATAAAAACTTAGTGAGTTTTAAGAAATACAATATTTTTTAATAAAATTTAAACATATAATAGAATATATATTTTTTATTAATTATAATCATCATGACCTTAATTTAAATGTCAATGTATATTTAGTTTAATAGAAAACTTATATATATATATATATATATATATATATTGGTGATGATGATTAAAGTTTACTAAGATTTAATTAGTCTATGGGACTTTCACAAGGTAAGTGATTACTTGTGATTCTTTAAAATTTTGTTTGAATGCTCCAAAAGCATTAAGAGAAGCTTTCCAAGATCACCATACTTTTGTTAAGTTAAAAAGTTATGAAGGTTGGTAGTGTGTAACTTCTTAACTCAACAAAAGTATGGTGTTCTTGGAAGCTTCTCTTAATGTTTTTGGAGCATTCAAACAAAATTTTAAAAAATTCCAAGTAATCACTTACCCTCTTAAAGTCTCATAGACCAATTCGATCTTAGTAGAGGTTAATCATCATCAACATCATATATTTAGTGTATCTCTTCTCATAAAATGCTTTAATAAGAAAAAATAAATAAAAACTTGTTGAATTATTATAAAATGTTTTAAAAAATAAAATAGTTTGTATTATGTATTTTGGATTATTATTTAAATTATATATTTTATTATTTTTCCTTTAAAGTCATTGGATTTTGGATTATCATTGAAAACGAATTATTAGGCAAATTTTAAATGTTTGATTCTTTTTACATCAAATCAATTTATAATTTATATATAACTCATGAAGGCGAAGGCAGGCCACTTCTGTGAATTGACAACATAAGATGTAAAAGCAATGTCGGTTTCCAACTGGAACACTCATAATCGTGTTACGTAGTTGATAGGAATGGCATTTGGAGAGGGGGGGGTGGTTTCAGATTTACAGGGAAAAAGCACATTGTAAATAGCATACAGTCCGTTTTCAATTAGAACACTCATAAGGATTTGATGGGAATGGCACGCGGAAAAAGTGGTTGGTTTCATTTTTGAAAAGAAAAAAAAAAAGGCACACACTAGCGTTTCCAATTAGAACTCTCATATATTAGTTTTTGGAATAGCGTGCCCGGGATTTGATGGGAATGGAATGTGGGAAAAGCGGAAGCTTCCAATTTCAAGAAAACGCTGACCATGGTAAATTGGATTTCGATTCCTGCAAATTCGATTTCTCTCAGCTCAACAGTCTCCATCTGGGAATGCTAATGTGAAAAATCAAATGGTATTTAGATTCTTACAAATTTGTTGGTATTTAGAATCCTACGAATTGTTTTTTGTTTTAGATTCGATGTTTCTCTCACATATGCGGCTGTTCAACGGTCTCCATCTGGTATGGATGGTAATGTGAAATTTCAAGGATAGTTCGTTTTTTATTTAGCTAATGTCACATGGGTAATGTAGCATGATTTTTAAGGAATTTCATGATTGATGTGCAGAAAAATTTTAAATTATTATTATTTTTTTTGTGTGCGTTAGTTTCTAGCTCGAGTCATATCAACTTTTAATATGGTTGGATTTTTTGTCTCCCTAGATTTCAAACAGGTGACCCCGAGTCATACCAACTTTTAATATGATTGGATTTTTTGTCTCCCTAGATTTCAAACAGGTGACTTTAACATTACTGAGAGTCCGTCACCTACTGTCCTCACCTTGAAGATAACATTCTAAAATTATTTTAAATCAGTAGAATGATTTGTCTGTCCTACACTTTGGAGATAACCTTCTAAAATTATTTTAAATCAGTAGAATGATTTGTATAAATCCTTCTCAACTGTGATAAGCAAACATTCCATACAATCTATTTTACCATTCCACCTTCACCCTGCACATCTGAACCAACTAAAAATGATAATATTCATAATATACATTTTGGCATCTTGTTATTCACCATTCATGTTAATAGATTGGGCTAACTAGGGAGTAATCTTCCCAAGTTTTTTGGTGGTTCGCTTTTAAATTTTCGACCAATCCAGAACTCTGATCGATTTTCTGAGCATGTGGGTTGGTTTAAAATGGAGAAAAACCCTTGCGATAAGGTTCTGAAATGCATGGAACTTTGATCCATTCAAACTACCTCTAAAATTCAAACTACCTCTAAAAATTTGACCGGATTCAGATTCTTTTTTTTTTTTTCCAAAAACCGAAACTCTGGAGAAAAAATTACTCAATTAGTCCCATGTGGACTAGTTTGGCGGAATCCGAGGTGGGCCACTTTGCTTCGACTCTCAGGAATTTATTGAGAAAGTTTAAATTAAATTCAATAGCGTTTTGTCTTTTCAATGGAAGATCCAGATGAATTTTCACCTGTATTCGGATTTTGGATTTTGTTTGTGATCCCACTTTTACTTTACAGAGACAACCAGTGTGAGCGACGTAAAGTGTGCAGGATTGTACAACCGAGAAATGTGATATACGTACTGTCATTGTTGGTTAGTGACTTGGAACAGAAAACACAGTGATTCATCTTGACGTTGAAATGCATTGAGCGGCAATACTATTAGACGTGGGGATGACAGCGCCATAGGTAAATCGAATGAACATACAAGAGTAATTACTCTACCGCGCCTATTTTTACTCCTAATCTGATATGATGATAATGCGCTATATATTTCACATTATGTCTTCCATTTTTCCTCGACTTTGCCAATGCTCGGTGTGCTCCAGTTATGCAATCATTCTTCTAAGGTTTAGGGAGGCTTTCGAGGATTTGTTTTAATGCATTTTAGCTCAACCAATTGGTTCGTCTGTTATCATCTCAATACAATGCTTTGATCCATTTTCATAGCAATCATTAATGCAATCTTGCTGGCTTTTGAAATCAGTTTCATGATATTCCTCTTGTTTTCTAAATAACAATTGTTTTGGCTTCTAAGTTCAGTTTGATCATTTTCATGAAGTTTTCCAGATAACAATTATTTTAGAGATGCAGACAGCGAATACTCAGTCCAAACCCAAAAGTGAGAAACAGCTTATCTCGGCAGGCTGCCTACAATTAGAGGCAAAGAGCCTATGGAGTGGGCTTCCCGAAGAAGTGATAGAAAGGATCTTGCTGTGCTTGCCTGTGGCCAGCACAGTGCAGTTTCGAACTGTATGCACAAAATGGAAATCTCTGTTCCTATCAGATGCGTATTGGAGGAAGAGATACCGGATGGATCAAGATCGAGAAGTAAAGAGATCTGCATGGTTCTTCCTCTGCACAACTGGTAAATTCTCATGCGCCTTTGACTTCGAAATGGACCGCTGGCACAAGATACCCAACCCTTCAATCCCTCGAATGTCTATTATTACTGCAGCAGGCGGCATTTTATGCCTGGGAAATCTCGTTGCAGACTGCAAGATGTTATCCATCTGCAATCCGATTAAGAAGACAGTGAAGCAACTACCTCCCACTTCCAGAATTCAGCTGATTCACAAAGCAAGCATGTGTGTAAACAAGGATGCCCAGTCCTTTAAAATTGTCGTAGCAGGAGAAGAGAATAGCATTATTTCTGCTCCCATCAACTCGAGAGTATATAACCTTTATACTGAAATTTATGATTCCAGTGCTGGTCATTGGAGAATGGCAGGAAACCCCCTACCCCATGCAAAATTTGGGTCAGATCCAGGAGTGTGGTGTAATGGCTTGTTCTACTGTATCACAGAGCTGCCATATGGAGTCGTTAGATTTGATGCGGAGAATGGCGTTTGGTCTGAACTTGATGCAGCCATGCCATGCTCTGTTTCTACTCCGGTCCTTGCCGAGAGCAATGGCCGCCTAATCATGGTTGGGAGAGTTGTTAACAACGTTCATAAAACTATTGAAAAAATACAGATTTGGGAATTGCAATTCATGGGCAGTGATATTAAAGTTTGGACTGAGCTTCAACAGATGCCTCCGAGTATCTACTCAGAGTTCATGGCTCCTCTCAAATTTTATTCTCCATTGATATGTTCTGCAATAGGGGATTGGCTGTGCATCGATACGCATCTAACCCCGCGTGCGCTTGCTTTCAATTTATCAAACAACACATGGAAATATCTTCCCACTGATCCTCTTTTTCCAGGAAACAGGAACTTTCGTTTGTTAGGTTTGTGTTATAAACCTGCGGTATCAGACTGCCATATCTAGATACAGGTGTGTTCTCAGGCTCAAAAACTAGAGTATATTCTTGTGTATATTAGGTTTTGTGTATATTAGGTTAGAAGAATGGAAGGTTGGCTAGACGTAAGTTGAAATTCGGCTCTAACCTGTCCTTGACTTACCCTGTCCTTGATATGGCTGTATTCAATCAATACTTTTCTGAATTTTTTTTCGACATGACAATTGGCTAGACATAGGTTGAAATTGAAGACTTCCCTGTCCTTGGCCTTTTGGCCCTTTCGTTGATGCCAAAGAAGTGGCTGTGACTTGATGGATACTTTTCTGAATTTTTCTTGACATAACAATTCTGTGACTTGATGGATTGGACTTCTATTCATTTTCCCAGATAAATATGTGAGGGTAGGTTAAATATAGTTTTAGAATGATATAAACATTCCAAACAATTAAATTTATGTTTCATATTAGTCTCTCATTCATGCATAATCTTCCCAGATAAATATGTGAGGGTAGGTTAAATATAGCAATCCTGAATTTTTCTTGCATATTTCTTCACATCACTTTGTACATAATTCATACAGGTATTATATATAATTCACATGCATTTAAACAAATAAACATATTTAAGTTCAGAGTAAAACATATTATTTACTACTATAATTAACAATCAATAGCATTTCATATTAATTCATATACATAGCGGAAATCATGATAACATAAGCAGCAGAGACATACAAAACATAATTAAAGCATAATCAGATACTTATCTTTTAACAGTGGTAGAATCCATCAACCAAGTGCAAGCCTTCCACGAACCTCCTAGCCTTAGACCGCACTGCTCATCAGCTCAGCAGTGGGTCACCCCCGAGCTGGGACTAAGCTCCACTCCAAGGCAAGGAATCTTAGGCTAGGCTGAGGTTACAGGGAAAACAACACAGAAAATCTGGAAGGATTCTTCCCAAGATGCCATCTTACGCCCACTACTACCAGACTCTCATTCCCCACATGCCTGTTCCGCCCAGGAGTATACACCTTCACAAGCACAATCCATCGGTGCTAACCTCCCTCTCTGGGTCTCGGCAACAGGCCGGATCAGGAAGTCTCAAAGCCCGAAGTTGGTGCTGGACACGCTCTAGAAAAAACCTCTTCCAACAACAACCACCTCTCTCACCTAGAGACATCACACACAGGCTCAATCACAACTCGCGCTAGCCATCAAGCCACGCGCAGTCCAGCTCTGCGTGGTCACCTTAGCCAACCGGGAATACAAACACAGCCTCTCAAACAGGCTCAACAATGGCTCGAGGCCTCACAGTGATAGTTCACGAGAATGCATGATGAGTAATTCTCGCACGGGTCAACACAGACTCCACGGCTCAGAACGGAGGTGAAACCGGCTCTTCAGAAACAAACGGAGGCTTCTCGGCTCACAGGATAGAGGTGTACATGGATTTACAAAGCCAAACACATGCTTTCCAACTGGTTCAACAATGGTGGAATGGTTCAGGGTCACGGCTTCGGGATAGAGCCTCCACGCACGGGTTTGATCAGTCGGACAAAGGATGTACACGGACTATGAAAGTCAACACGGGATTTTCGACTCTTAGGAACACACGAGGATTTCTCTACAGGGGTCGGGTCGGTCGTACTATCCAGGGCTCCGTACGCGTTCAGGCAATCGGGTAGAATGGAGGAGGAATCCTTCTCACGGCTCATCTTGGCCGTTTTATTCTAATGCGCCAGGGTTGACACTTGTCACCCATGGAACTGCATGCATTCCACCAGCACACATCACCCTTGTACGTCCTCCCCTTGCCAGAAACTTAGGATAAAACATAAAATGCACATGTCTTTTTGGAATAATATTAAAATATTATTCCCAGGTTTAAGCCCCCTAGGCTAAACACTTAGCCCCTTTTCCCACCTTCCAGCCCCTAATCCCTTGCCTTCTATATGGAAGCTCAGTCCCCCTTCACTCATTCATCGTGGTCGGTCTGCACCTGGTGGTGTTTACAACTTTATTAAATGTTATGCATACATACAAGTACAAAATCAGGCCCTTGGCCTCCAACCCTTAGGCTCTCTGGCCTAACAATCACATAAGCCCATTGGCTTATACAAACTTGGCTCACCAGCTTATAACACATATTTACAATTCATTTCATACATCAAATTTACAATTGGGCTCGGCCTTAGGGACATTACAATCCCCCTCCCTTATTTTTGCACTGTCCTTAGTGCAACTTTACACAGCATCTGCAAGATTTTCAAAAAATTTCAAAAAGATGCGGGTACTCTGCCCGCATAACATCTGCATGCTCCTATGTCGCGTCCTCAGGACCGTACCAGGCCCACTGGACCTTTACAAGCTCTATAGCTCGATTCCGGAGCTATTTGTTTTTTCTGTCCAATATGCGCACATGATGCACTTGTAGGACACCTTCTAGTTCCACCTAAATCACATTCCAATCGATAACATGATTAGCATCAGGTACATATTTCTTAAGCAGTGAAACATGAAACACATTATGTACAGTCATAGATGCAGGTAGTGCAAGCATGTATGCAACTGGCCCAATCCTTTCCAGGATCTCAAATGGCCCACAACATCTTGCTGCCAACTTGGCGCAACTTCCCAGCTTCAGGGAACTCTTGTTAGTTTTCACTTTCAGGAAAACATGGTCACCCACTTTGAATTCTCTATGGGTTATGTTACTGTCAGCGTAACTTTTCTGCCTATCCTGGGCAGCGTTCACATTCCATTTAATTTTTATCATTTGATCTTCCATCTCTTTGAGCAGCTCAGGCCCAACTATTGCTCTGTCAGTTGGATTATCCCAGCTCACTAGAGTGTTGCACTTTCTTCCATAAAGTCCTTCGAATGGGCTCATCTTCAACGATGCATGATACCCATTATTGTAGGTGAATTCTACCAAATGCAGGTAGTCTTCCCACTTTGATGGTTTATCCATCACATACATTCTCACTATGTCTTCTATTACCCTGTTCACCCTTTCTGTCTGACCATCAGACTCAGGATGATACGTTGTACTAAAGTTCAGATTCGTTCCGAATTCCTTGAATAGTCCTTTCCAGAAATTTGAAGTGAATTTCGGGTCCCTATCAGACACAATTGTCTTAGGAATTCCATACAAGCGTGCAACTTATTTTAAAAATATATCAGCAACATCAGCTGCCCTGTGGGTGGTTTTCAGTGGAATGAAATGGGCGGCTTTAGTAAGCTTGTCCACCACCACCATGATTGAATCATGCTGCTTGCTTGTTCTGGGCAATCCTGTGATAAAATCCATTGTTGCCACGTCCCATTTCCATTCAGGAATGGGTAAAGGCCGCAGCAACCCTGTTGGGTGCCTATGCTTAGCCTTAACCTTCTGGCACTCCATACATCTAGCGATGTATTCAGTGATTTCCCTCTTCAGACCCAGCCAAAAATAATGGCTTTTGACTGCTGCCACAGTCTTCTGATATCCAGGATGTCCAGCATAAGCCACATTATGCATCTCCTTTAGAATTGCCAGCTTCAATTATCGGACATTGGGTACATACACTCTGTTTTTATACAGAAGTAAACCATCAGTTCCCAAGGTGTAACTTTCCTTGGTATGTGGTCTCTCACGCTGTTGTAGCTTTGCTACAAGACCTCTATACTGCAAATCAGTATTTGCAGCTTCTAAAATCCTGTCTTTCATCTCAATCCTGTACATGCTAATAGTTGTAGCATGTAATTCGTGCACTTTTCTACTGAGTGCATCAGCCACCTTATTTTCTTTCCTTTTGATATGCTTGATATCAAAGTCATATTCACACAGAAACTCCAGCCATCTTATTTGCCTGGCATTTAAAGTCGGCTGATCAAATAAATACTTCAGACCATTATGGTCTGTTCTCAACTCGAATCTCTTGCCCATGAGGTAGTGTCTCCATTTCCTCAAGGCATGGACGATTGTTGCCAGCTCTAAATCATGAGTAGCATAATTCCTCTCATGCTCCTTCAATTTTCGGGACTCATAACAAACTACAAATCCCTCTTGGCCGAGAACTCCTCCCAGCCCCTCCTTACACGCATCGGTGCACACTACGTAATCCTTATTTGGATCTGCAATATTCAGGATTGGAGCACTGGTTAGCAGATGTTTCAATCACTGGAAGCTGCTCTCACATTCTTCAGTCCACTAGAACTTCTTCTCCTTCCTTTGCAAGGAAGTGATAGAATGAGCTATCTTTGAGAATCCGACTATAAACCTCCTATAGTAGCCTGCCAGACCCATAAAAGATCTAACTTTTGCCACATTCCTTGGCGCCAACCATTCTCGAATGGCCTCAACCTTTTCAGGATCCACAACGATCCCTTCCTTTGATATAATGTGCCCTAAGTAATGAATCTGCCTTTGATAAAATGAGCACTTGCTCAGTTTTGCATATAGATGGTGTTCTCTCAACACCTGCAGCACCATTCTCAGGTGTTGCTCATGTTCTTCCTCTGTCTTGGAATACACCAAGATATTGTCCAGGAAGACTATGACAAACTTGTCCAAATAATCTCTGAACACTCCATTCATTAAGCACATGAAAACAACAGGTGCATTTGTCAGTCCAAACGGCACCATTGTGAATTCATAATGACCGTACTTTGTTCTAAAGGCGGTCTTGCTAATGTCCTCATCATTATTCTCACTTGGTGATATCCAGATCTGAGGTCTACTTTTGAGAATATTTCCGCATCCTTCAACTGGTCAAAAAGGTCATCAATCCTTGGCAGAGGATACTTGTTCTTGACAGTGACCTTATTCAACTGCCGAAAATCAATGCACAGTCTCAGCGTCCCATCTTTCTTCTTCACAAATAGGACCGGGGCACCCCACGGTGACACGCTGGGGCGAATGTATCCCTTCTTTAGTAGCTCTTCGAGCTGCAATTGCAACTCTTTCAGCTCTGGCGTACTCATTCTATAAGGAGCCTTCAAAACTGGAGCTGCTCCCGGCATCAAATTTATAGAAAAATCAATGTCCCTCTTCGGAGGTAGTCCAGTTACCTCCTGAAATACATCCTTAAACTCTTTGAGTACCTCGTGGTCTTCCAGATTCAAGACTACATCTCAGGATGCCTCTTCCCCCCGAGCTGCAAATAATTGACAGCCTTTCCGGTAACATTTCTTCAACTTCATGGCTGAGATTTCCCTAACAGCCACGGCTCTGGGAATTCCTTGGACTGTTACCTGATTTCCCTCTTCGTTCAGGCATGTAAACCTCTTGTTACGGCAGTCCAGAAGGGCATGGTGTTGGTCCAACCAGTCCATCCTAATTAAGCAATCGTATGAGCCTAAAGGCAGAATGTTCAATTCAGCCTTAGTGCTCATTCATTTCATGTCTACTGAACAGGACTTAACCAATTCAGTGACCTTCCTTTTGGTTCCTGTGGCCAACTTCACTAGCCAAGTCTTTTCATGTTTGCTTCTCGTTAGATGCAAACTGTCCACCACTCTAGGATCTATATAACTATGGCTAGCCCCTGAATCAATTAAAATAAGAAGTGGTCAGTTGTTGATCATACCTTCCACTTCAATCATGTGCAATTGAAATTTTGTTTGCTTATTGTCCAAGGCTGCGTAGATCCTCGGCATTTTGCTGCCCATATCCTCCACTGTTTCAGCTTGCTGAACAGTATGAACAGTTCTCGCTTTACCATTTTTATGGGGACAATCTCTGTACTTGTGGTTTCCTTTACAACCCCAAGACTGAATGGGTGTCTGTCTCTGTCTTTGTGCTCCCTCTTCATTCATTCTCGTCTCTCTAAACGATCGCTGTCCCTAAAGACTGTTTCTGAAAAATGGAGGCTTGTTTCCCTTCTGCCTCTGTTCTTTCTTAAACCTCTTCTGGTCATCCCAAGCCTTCCGAAAGGTAGGCTTTTCTCTTTGTTGTTCGTATAAGCATTTCTCCCTTTTTATGGTTTCTTCCATGGTCTTAGGATCGTCATACTGAATCTTGTCACCAATGGAAGGTGCCAGTCCACTCAGATACCTCTGAATTTTGACAGCCTCATCTTTGATGAATGGAACATACTTCAGTAGGTCCAGAAAACTTCGTTCATACTCATCAATGGTCATGCTGCCCAACTTGAGTTCGAAGAACTCCTTCATCTTTCTATCATAGTATCTTTTGGTCAAGTATTTCTTCTCGAAATACCTCTTAAACTCCTTCCACGTGACCTCTTTCTCTCTGATGTGTTGCACCTGCACCAACTGATCCCACCACAAAGATGTTTTTCCTTTCAGCTGGTACATTGTAATTCTTCCTTCTGCATGGGCGGAATAATTTTGCAGTTGGAAATATTTCCTCATGCCAAGCAACCATGTCTCGGCATCTTCCTCCTTCTTATGTTCTCCATCGAATGTTGGAGGCTTAATCTTGTTCATCTCCCCTTTCAATTCATCCTTTCCAGATTTTCGGTGTTTTTTGGTAGGAGATGAGCTTGAACTACTGTGTGTTTCCTTGCCAAAATGCTTTGGGGAGAGACGGTAATGTCTGTTACCACTCCTCGATCTTCTTCTCCTCTCAGGGGTTCTGACACTTCTTGATCTGCTTGTGTCACTCTCTTTTTTCAATTTCTTTTCTATTCTTTCCAGACTCTTCAACATTTTTAAGTTGAATTCACCCTGTCGATCCCTGATTTTCATGAGCTTTCGGCTATCAGCTAGGCGATCCTGGGCATCTTTCTGCAATCTTTCAATGAGTTTCATCATATATTCTTCCTTATCTGTCTCTTTTCCATGCCCATTGGAGTTCGATCCTTCCACTTCCACATTGACATCCCTTCCTTCTCATTCATCCTCTGTTTTGGGGGCAATCTGCACATTTTCCCACTCCATACTCGGCATTGGTTAATTGGAGTTCTGACCCTCGTTGAACTCTACACACGCACTGTGCAATTCAATTCGAAGTTTGTCAGGCCATTAAAACCTCACGAACAATCCACAACATTTATAAGCCAATACGAACAAGAACAAAAGACGTTTCGATTCAAATAAGTTTTCTAAGCTCTCGTTCGACTCTGCAAATTCTGGGACTTCGAAGCTTCGGAATCTCGGTCCACGAAGATCCAACAGTTAAATATTTGTAACCAAAGTCACCCTTTCACAACTTGCAATCTCGCGAGTTCATGAGTCGAAGACCCTCGACTCATTTCCTCCAAACGTCGATACCCTAGATGCAACACGAGTATGGCTCCCTCCTCGCTAGCGCTTGCTACACATGACCGTAGGCTAGAGATAAGTGCTAGCACTTCTTCGCCAACTCACGACTTCGGGAGTTGGAGTGTTGAGTCTTCGTGCTCCTTCTTTGCGAATTCTGAAATCGCAAATTACTTTATCCTCCGGGCCCACAGCACAGTTGTCGCCCTTCGCCACCGTGGCACGTGGTACGTTCAGGAGGGTCCACATCACCTTCACTGACGTCATCGGGTCCCACCACTCTCCCCTGTATTCTCGACTCACTGGCACGTGGTACACATTCATGCGCCCACATCCATTCCAAGCAAGGATTCCAACGGTTAGATCCCCTCCTCAGATCAATGACGCAGATCTTTTCAGCATTTCGGGGTTTCGGGCATAAGGAGTTCGTGCACCCCACATCTTGAACTTCCATTGGCCGAAATCCTGAAATCACTGTTTACTAAACTACTTGATCCAATGGTCAAGTTCTTCTCCCCATGATCTACGGTGTAGATCTTTTCGACATTTCGGGGTTTCGGGCATCGGGAGTTCGTGCACCCCACATCTCGAATCTCCATCTGCCGAAATCCTGAAATCTACAGTTTACTCCTCCGCGAATCGGACGGTCAACTACCTTCCTACGATCTACGGTGTAGATCTTCTCGGGTTTTTTTGGGTTTTCGGGAGTTCGCGTATTGTGATTCCCACACTCCTGTGCAATTCAAAAGGGATTTAAACCCTACGCACACTCTCCAGATCTGACGATCACGAGGGTTCACCTTCCCTCCCGAGCAGATCCTAAGGTTCTAACACTATTGGTGTGGAGACCTATCTCCCCGTGTCCATAGACCACACCAACTTTGGTTTCACACACCGCTAAACCTCCTGAGTTTAAAAACTCATCAAGTAACTCCTTGACACTTCGAAGTAAACCAAGGTCCGAAATTGGCCTTCCAGACCCAATTTTCCTCGCACTCTCGATCCAAAGACCACTCCACTGGCCCATCTAGGCTCAGTGTCGAAAGATGTATTCTTGAATCTGGAAGACCACGAGGTACTCAAAGAGTTAAGGACGTATTTCAGGAGGTACCTGGACTACCTCTGAAGAGGGACATCGATTTTTCTATAAATTTGATGCCGGGAGCAGCTCCAGTTTCGAAGGCTCTTTACAGAATGAGTACGCCAGAGCTGAAAGAGTTGCAATTGCAGCTCGAAGAGCTATTAAAGAAGGGATACATTCACCCTAGCGTGTCACCGTGGGGTGCCCCAGTCCTATTCGTGAAGAAGAAAGATGGGACGCTAAGACTGTGCATTGATTTTCGGCAGTTGAATAAGGTCACTGTCAAGAACAAGTATCCTCTACCAAGGATTGATGACCTTTTTGATCAGTTGAAGGATGCGAAAATATTCTCAAAAGTAGACCTCAGATCTGGATATCACCAAGTGAGAATAAATGATGAGGACATTAGCAGGACCGCCTTTAGAACAAGGTACAGTCATTATGAATTCACAGTGCTGCCGTTTGGACTGACAAATGCACTTGTTGTTTTCATGTGCTTAATGAATGGAGTGTTCAGAGATTATTTGGACAAGTTTTTCATAGTCTTCCTGGACGATATATTGGTGTATTCCAAGACAGAGGAAGAACATGAGCAACACCTGAGAATGGTGCTGCAGGTGTTGAGAGAACACCAGTTGTACGCAAAACTGAGCAAGTGCTCATTTTATCAAAGACAGATTCATTACTTAGGGCACATTATATCAAAGGAAGGGATCGTTGTGGATCCTGAAAAGGTTGAGGCCATTCGAGAATGTCCAGCGCCAAGGAATGTGGTAGAAGTTAGATCTTTTATGGGTCTGGCAGGCTACTATAGGAGGTTTATAGCCGGATTCTCAAAGATAGCTCATTCTATCACTTCCTTGCAAAAGAAGGAGAAGAAGTTCCAGTGGACTGAAGAATGTGAGAGAAACTTCCAGCGATTGAAACAGCTGCTAACCAGTGCTCCAATCCTAAAGATTGCAGATCCAAATAAGGATTACGTAGTGTGCACCGATGCATGTAAGGAGGGGCTGGGAGGAGTTCTCAGCCAAGAGGGATTTGTAGTTTGTTATGAGTCCCAAAAATTGAAGGAGCATGAGAGGAATTATGCCACTCACGATTTAGAGCTGGTAGCAATCGTCCACGCCTTGAGGAAATGGAGACACTACCTCATGGACAAGAGATTCGAGTTGAGAACAGACCATAACGGTCTGAAGTATTTATTTGATCAACCGACTTTAAATGCCAGGCAAATCAGATGGCTGGAGTTTCTGTGTGAATATGACTTTGATATCAAGCATATCAAAGGGAAAGAAAATAAGATGGCTGATGCACTCAGCAGAAAAGTGGATGAATTACATGCTACATCTATTAGCATGTACAGGACTGAGATGAAAGACAGGATTTTAGAAGCTACAAATACTTATTTGTAGTACAGAGGTCTTGTAGCAAAGCTACAACAGTGTGAGAGACCACAGACCAAGGAAAGTTACACCTTGGGAACTGATGGCTTACTTTTGTATAAAAACAGAGTGTATGTACCCAATGTCTGAGAATTGAAGATGGGAATTCTAAAGGAGATGCATAACGTGGCTTATGCTGGACATCCTGGATATCAGAAGATTGTGGCATCAGTCAAAAGCCATTATTTTTGGCCGGGTCTGAAGAGGGAAATCGTTGAATACATCGCCAGATGTATGGAGTGCCAGAAGGTTAAGGCTGAGCATAGGCACCCAGCAGGGTTGCTGCAGCCTTTACCCATTCCTGAATGGAAATGGGACGTGGTAACAATGGATTTTATCACAGGATTGCTTAGAACAAGCAAGCAACATGATTCAATCATGGTGGTGGTGGACAAGCTTACTAAAGCCGCCCATTTCATTCCACTAAAAACCACCCACAAGGTAGCTGATGTTGCTGATATCTTTTTAAAAGAAGTTGCATGCTTGCATGGAATTCCTAAGACAATTGTGTCTGATAGGGACCCGAAATTCACTTCAAATTTATAGAAAGGACTGTTCAAGGGATTAATGAATCTGAACTTTAGTACAACGTATCATCCTGAGTCTGATGGTCAGACAGAAAGGGTGAATAGGGTAATAGAAGACATACTGAGAATGTATGTGATGGATAAACCATCAAGGTGGGAAGACTACCTGCATTTGGTAGAATTCGCCTACAATAATGTGTATCATGCATCGTTGAAGATGAGCCCATTTGAATCACTTTATGGAAGAAAGTGCAACACTCCAGTGAGCTGGGATAATCTAGCTGACAGAGTAGTAGTTGGGCCTGAGCTGCTCAAAGAGATGGAAGATCAAATGATAAAAATTAAACGGAATGTGAAAGCTACATAGGATAGGCAGAAAAGTTACGCTGACAGTAATAGAACCCATAGAGAATTCAAAGTGGGTGACCATGTTTTCCTGAAAGTGAAAACTAACAGGAGTTCCCTGAAGCTGGGAAGTTGCACCAAGTTGGCAGCAAGATTTTGTGGGCCATTTGAGATCCTGGAAAGGATTGGGCCAGTTGCATACATGCTTGCACTACCTGCATCTATGACTGTACATAATGTGTTTCATGTTTCACTGCTTAAGAAATATGTACATGATGCTAATCATGTTATCGATTGGAATGTGATTCAGGTGGAACCAGAAGGTGTCCTGCAAGTGCATCATGTGCGCATATTGGACAAGAAAAGCAAATAGCTCCATAATTGAGCTATAGAGATTGTAAAGGTCCAGTGGACCTGGTACGGTCCTGAGGACACGACATGGGAGCATGCAGATGTTATGCGGGCATAGTACCCGCATCTTTTTGAAAATTTTTGAAAAGCTTGCAGATGCTGTGTAAAGTTGCACTAAGGACAGTGCAAAAATAAGGGAGGGGGATTGTAATGTCCCCAAGGCTGAGCCCAGTTGTAAATATGATGTATGAAATGAATTGTAAATATGTGTTATAGGCTGGTGAGCCAAGTTTGTATAAGCCGGTGGGCTTATGTGATTGTTAGGGCAGAGAGCCTAACGATTGGAGGCCAAGGGCCTGATTTTGTACTTGTATGTATGCAGAACATTTAATAAAGTTGTAAACACCGCCAGGTGCAGACCGACCACGATGAATGAGTGAAGGGGGACTGAGCTTCCACAGAGAAGGCAAGGGATTAGGGGCTGGAAGGTGGGAAAAGGGGCTAAGTGTTTAGCCTAGGAGGCTTAAACCCGGGAATAATATTTTAATATTATTCCAAAAAGACATGTGCATTTTATGTTTTATCCTAAGTTTCTGGCAAGGGGAGGATGTACAAGGGTGATGCGTGCTGGTGGAACGCATGCAGTTCCATGGGTGACAAGTGTCAACCCTGGCACATGCGAATAAAACAGCCAGGATGAGCCGTGAGAAGGATTCCTCCTCCATTCTACCCGATTGCCTGAACACATACGAAGCTCTGGATAGTACGACCCACCTGACCCCTGCAGAGAAATCCTTGTGTGTTCCTCAGAGTTGAAAATCCCGTGTTGACTTTCATAGTCCGTGTACATCCTCTGTCCGACTGATCGAACTCGTGCGTGGAGGATCTGTCCCAAAGCAGTGACCCTAAACCATTCCGCCATTGTTGAACCAGTTGGAAAGCCTGTGTTTGGCTCTATAAATCCATGTACACCTCTATTCTTTGAGCAGAGAAGCTTGTGTTTGCTTCTGAAGAGCCGATTTCACCTCCGTTCTTAGCCGTGGAGTCTGTGTTGACCCGTGCGGGAATTACTCATCATGCATTCCCATGAACCATCATTGTGAGGCCTCGAGCCATTGCTGAGCTTGTTTGAGAGGCTGTGTTTGTATTCCCGGTTGGCTAAGGTGACCACGCAGAGCTGGACTGCGCGTGGCTTTATGGCCAGCACGAGTTGTGATTGAACCTGTGTGTGATCTCTCTAGGTGAGAGAGGTGGTTGTTGTTGGAAGAGGTTTCTTCTAGAGAGTGTCCGGCACCAGTTTCGGGCTCTGAAACTTCCTGATCCACCCTGTTGCCAAGACCCAGAGAGGGAGGTTAGCACTGATGGACTGTGCTTGTGAAGGTTTATACTCCCGGGTGGAACAAGCATGTGGGGAATGAGAGTCTGGTAGTAGTGGGTGTAAGATGGCATCTTGGGAAGAATCCTTCCAAATTTTCTGTGTTGTTTTCCCTGTAACCTCAGCCTAGCCTAGGATTCCTTGCCTTGGGGTGGAGCTTAGTCCTAGCTCGGGGGTGACCCACTGCTAAGTTGATGAGAAGTGCGGTCTAAGGCTGGGAGGTTCATGGAAGGCCTGCACTTGGTTGGTGGATTCTACCACTGTTAAAAGATAAGTATATGATTATGCTTTAATCATGTTTTGTATGACTCTGATGCTTATGTTATCATGATTTCCACTGTGTATATGAATTAATATGAAACACTATTGATTGTTAATTATAGCAGTAAATAATATGTTTTACTCTGAGCTTAAATGTGTTTATTTGTTTAAATGCATGTGGATTATATAATACCTATATGAGTTATGTACAAAGTGGTGTTATAGATTTCTTTTAAGAGCGTTTAAGCCTTGGTAGCCAGAAAAGGTGCGCTCATCCTGGCTGTTTTATTCGCATGTGTCAGTGTTGACACTTGTCACCCATGGAACTGCATGCATTCCACTAGCACGCATCACCCTTTTACGTCCTCCCCTTGCCAGAAACTTAGGATAAAACATAAAATGCACATGTCTTTTTGGAATAATATTAAAATATTATTCCCAGGTTTAAGCCCCCAGGCTAAACACTTAGCTCCTTTTTCCACCTTCCAGCCCCTAATCCCTTGCCTTCTCTGTGGAAGCTCAGTCCCCCTTCACTCATTCATCGTGGTCGGTCTGCACCTGGCGGTGTTTACAACTTTATTAAATGTTCTGTATACATGCAAGTACAAAATCAGGCCCTTCGCCTCCAACCCTTAGGCTCTCTGGACTAACAATCACATAAGCCCACTGGCTTATACAAACTTGGCTCACCAGCCTATAACATATATTTACAATTCATTTCATACATCAGATTTACAACTGGGCTCGGCCTTGGGGACATTACAATCCCCCTCCCTTATTTTTGCACTGTCCTTAGTGCAACTTTACACAGCATCTGCAAGCTTTTCAAAAATTTTCAAAAAGATGCGGGTACTCTGCCCGCATAACATCTGCATGCTCCCATGTCGCGTCCTCAAGACCGTACCAGGTCCACTGGACCTTTACAAGCTCTATAGCTCGATTCCGAAGCTGTTTGTTTTTCCTGTCCAATATGCGCACATGATGCACTTGTAGGACACCTTCTGGTTCCAGCTGAATCACATTCCAATCGATAACATGATTAGCATCAGGTACATATTTCTTAAGCAATGAAACATGAAACACATTATGTACAGTCATAGATGCAGGTAGTGCAAGCATGTATGCAACTGGCCCAATCCTTTCCAGGATCTCAA
>ML781424.1:786627-826864 GCA_009831015.1 Picea engelmannii | reverse complement strand
CAAGAACCCATAACCCAAATGACCTGCATCAAATCGCAATAAAAAAGGGTTAATACTTACAAAATTCTAATCTTTGATTTAAGAATATATATATATATATATATATATATATATATATATAATTTCTTGATATTACATTATTTTCTTGATTTCATTTATTGTTATGTGCCTGTTGTCTCATTCCTTAGATTAAGATAATAAATAATTCCAACTTTTTCATAATAGTTTATATCATTTTGTTTTGCATCTAATTATTGTGATAATAAGATTTGTCTTTCCTTTGTATGTAGATTCATACATAGAGTTGGGATTATTTTAGTGTTTAATATCTTACCATTTGTCTTCTATGTGTATATATGAATATTAGTATGGCCCTAAATTGATTAAGAGCATAGAAGAGTTATAGTTTATTCACTAAAATTTATCGATGTCAAATAATTTTTAATAAACAAATTGTTTGTAATAGAAAACATATAGAATATTAAACCCTAATTTGCTTACTTTTCCTTATTAGTCCCTGCATGGTAAATTTTAATATATTTTTTAATAAACAAATTGTTTGTAATAGAAATAACAAAGAATATTAAATTCTAATTTTCTTACCTTTTTTTTGGGTTGGTAGGGACTATTAGTAATCGATTTTTTCTTTTGTTATTAACTTGGGACAAATACCAATAAATTTTCAATGTTTTAACCAAAGTGTTTCAAAATTCATACAATGCTAGTTGAAATTCAAGCAGTTTAACCTAAGTTTTGAATTAGACCTCTTATTTGGCCTCTTCTCGAGGCTTAGGGAGAAGATAATGTAGTTTATCTTACTTTAAAGCATGCATTTGCATAGTGATTTTTTTCCAACAAAGTAATGCTAGAAATGATTCTAGCATTACTTATTAACATTAAATGTTAAGATTGAATATTTGTTGCATTGCATAGTCCATAGTGAGCTTATTCCAAAGTGAGTTGATCCACAGCTGCCACCTAGCGGCCATGCAAACGTACACGAGCCTGCAAACGTGTTGGTTCTTCTTTACTTTAAAGCATGCATTTGCATAGTGATTTTTTTCCAACTAAGTAATGCTAGAAATGATTCTAGCATTACTTCTTAACATTAAATGTTAAGATTGAATCTTTGTTGCACTGCATAGTCCATAGTGAGCTTATTCCAAAGTGAGTTGATCCACCACTGCCACCTAGCAGCCACGCAAACGTACACGAGCCTACAAACGCGTTGGTTCTTCTTTACTTTAAAGCATGCATTTGCATAGTGATTTTTTTCCAACGAAGTAATGCTAGAAATTATTCTTGCATTACTTCTTAACATTAAAAGTTAAGATTGAATCTTTGTTGCACTGCATAGTCCATAGTGAGCTTATTCCAAAGTGAGTTGATCCACTGCTACCACCTAGCGGCCATGCAAACGTACACGAGCCTGCAAACGTGTTGGTTCTTCTTTACCTGCTCAATCTCAAACCCCTTCTTTACTTTACCTACTGTTGGAAACTTCCTTTCACATTCTTGCTCTGGAGTTGAATTCCCAAGAAACTATGTCGTGTTCCTTGCTTGATTTGTGTGACTAGAACTCTAATGGAAGCTGAGTTGTGTGACTGGATCTCTGATGGAAGTTTGGAGCGACAACTTTGATGGAAGCCTGTAGATGCAAAGACAGAGGTATATATTCTAGGTTACCACATATATATATTCTAAGTTACCCGAGATAGATATATTATTGGGTCTAAGTTACTTCATCATCTGGTATGCAAGTTAACAAAATTCATTAAAAAAAATCATTCATTTTTTTATACTTAAAATTGTGTTTTGTACTTGGAAAATCCTCCAGGAAAGATGAAATCTCACCTACAACCAGTCGATTTCTCCTCCTATTTTTAGATGAATCTTGAAAGGAGCATTTGAAATCTCAATTACAGCGAGTCGATTTCTCCTCTTGTTTTCAGATAAATCTTGAAAGGAGCATTTAAAGATAGAATGCACAAATCCGGAAAAACAATGGGGAAATGGAAATGAGGAATATGACCTTCACTTTTGAGATCCACAATGCTTGAATGAAAATGAAAATGGATGCCCATGTTGGTCCCTTCATAGGTACTTATATTATTTTTTGTAGTGATACAGTTCATCATCTCATGACCTAATTTCATTCCATTGATTTTTTGCAGACGAGTTAATAGACACAGTAAATTCGATATCCTCCAATGGAAAGGGGATTTTAGTGGTCAACATGAGCACACACGACATAGGAAGAATACTACACATCATAACCGTAGAGAATAAGGAATACATTATTATCTTTGCAATTGAAGGAGCTCATAATTATCTAAGCACTACCTATTGGGTATGTGTTATATTCTTTGCATGTGTGTGTGTGTGCGTGCATCATATTCGACAACTGCATTTGACGATCCCTCTAGTAGTGCTAATTGTGTCGTGTGCGTCGAGTTCTTCCTAGGGGGATCCCAGGGGGGCCAGGTATGGCCCCCCTGGTTATGCGCAACGTTCGGGGCAGCACCCCAAAAAAAGTTTTTGGGGTGGTTTTTGCTATTTTTAGCGGATTTTGTTATTTTTAGCGGTTTTCTAAAAATTAATCCCGGATTAAGGGATTAGGGTTTTGGTATCTACGTAATACATAAAATCATTGTACATATTGTATGGTGAATGCTGAAATTTGAGATAATGAATATAAGAAAGGTTTTCCCCGATTGAGGGTTTCCGATATAAATCTCTGTGTACTATGTGAATGAGCCATTGATTAATTTATGTTTTACTTAAGAATCTATATGCATTTCTTTACTTCACAGGTTTAAAACTTACATGTGGTATCAGAGCTTGTTTTTGGCTTCAGAGGGATGCCTTTGTTGTTGAGGGTTTGGCTCGGTCATGATAGATCAAGTTTATCTTGGGTCTATGATAAACCTGGGTTTAGTGGGAGCTTTTGCAGTGGTGATTTGAGTGTAGAAAGAGGAATGGCGAGCTCTTCTAGAATCGATATAGAGAAGTTCAACAGTAAAAAATTTGAGCTATGGAAGCTCAAGATGGAGGAACTTCTTGTAGAAAAAGAACAATGGATCGTTGTGGATCCTGGTACACAACCTACTGGTACACCGTCTACTAGCACACAGGCTACTGGTAGACAACCTACTAGTACACAAACTACTAGTACACCACCTACTGGTATGTCGAAGGAATATTGGGAGAAGTTGGACAGAAGAGCAAGGAGTACTATTTGACTCTGCCTGACAAATTCGGTGTTGTTGAATGTCTCAGGAGAATCTACAACCAAGGAGCTATGGGATAAGTTGGGGAATTTGTATCAATCAAAGTCCTCGGTAAACAAGTTGTTTCTTCGAAAGAAGTTGTATCATCTTAGGATGGAAGATGGAGATTTGGTGACAGGACATCTAAATGCCTTTAATACTCTGGTAAGTCAACTTGTCTCTATTAATATTACGATTGCAGAAGAAGATAAGTGTATTACTTTGTTATGTTCTTTTCCAGACTCTTGGGATAATCTGGTTGTAGCAATAGTTAGTACCACTCAATCTACATTGAAGTATGAGGATGTAGTTACATCCTTGTTATCTGAAGAGATGAGGTGGAAAAGAATGGATGGTCATAGCACAGATGATTTATTTGTAAGAGGTCGTACCCAAGATAGGAATCTTGGTAAGTCTTTAGGGGGGAGATCTAAATCTATAGGTAGATCTAAGTCTCCAGGAAAATCTTTGAGTAAATGCTGGAAGTGTGGTAAAACAGGGCATTATAAGAAAGATTGCAAGTCTAAGAAGGTTGATAAACCAAAGGGATCTGATAGTACCTCTTCCACAGAGGAGAAAACCTCCAATGAAGAAGGAGGTGATGTTTACCTGGCATCTAAAGGTACACATGTAGACCATGATGTATGGTTGATTGAATCAGGTGCGTGATACCATATGACTCCTCACATGGAGTGGTTCTCTGAATATGAAAAATACGATGGTGGTGATGTATTCCTAGGAGATGACTTGACAACCAAAATCATGGGATGTGGAAGGGTTAAGTTGTTGCTAAAATATGGAAGGATTAGAACTCCCCCCCGGGGTTCTGCACATTCCAAAACTAGCTAGGAGCCTAATATCTGTAAGCAATTTGGATGATGCAGGAGTGGATACTGTATTTGGAAATAACACTTGCAAGATGGTACGAGGAGCAATGGTGTTGATGAGGGGAGTTCGGTGTGGAAATCTGTACAATTTGTTGGGAAGCACTTATACTAATGGGTGTAACAGTCCTATTGTCCTTGAGCAGACAAACAAAGAAGACAAGACCAATACCGCCCCTGAAAAGAAGACTATGTTGTGGCATCAAAGACTGGGGCATATTGGAGAAAAGGGCCTTTGAACACTACACGGTAAATGTATGGTTGAAGGTATGTCTAATTGCACTCTGGATTTTGATTTCTATGAACATTGCATATATGGTAAACAAAATTGAGTAAGATTCCCATCTGGTGCTACAAGAGCAAAGGGGATCTTAGAGTTGATACACAGTGATATGTTTCGACCTGTTCCTGTTCCATCCCTAGGTAAAACTGTGTATTATGTTTCCTTCATAGATGATTTCTCAAGGAACACATGGATTTATTTTCTTAGAAAGAAATCTGAGGTATTTGATAAATTTAAAGAGTTTAAGGCCCTAGTAGAAAATTAGACAGAAAAAAAAATAAAGGTATTGAGAACAGATAATGGTGGAGAATTTGGTGGATATGAATTCAAATAATTCTTTAAGAAGTGTGGTATAGCAAGGCAGAAGACTACTCCATACACTCCTTAATAGAATGGAGTTGCAGAAAGGATGAACAAGACACTGATGGAAAAAGCAAGGAGCGTGCTCAGCGGTGCCGAGTTAGGACAGGAATTCTGGGCAGAGGTAGTGGGTACAACATGTTACATGGTCAATCGATCACCTTCATCAGCATTGGATGATAAAACTCCACATGAGGTATGGACTGAAAAGAAACCTTCTCTTCAACATCTTAGAGTGTTTGGTTGTGATGCTTATGTACAGGTTCCAAAGGAAAATAGGAGTAAGCTGGATAAAAAGTTGAAAAGTGTATCTTTATTGGTTATAAAGATGGTGTGAAAGGTTATAAGCTTTGGAACCTAGAAACTAAGAAGATTGTTTACAGTCGAGATGTTGTTTTTAGAGAGGTAAAAGATGTGTCCAAACATGAATTCCTACCAAGGCAAGACGAACCTGAGAAAATAGAGCTAGAGTTGGATGATGAAAAATCTGAATCATCCGAAGAAGATGAAGCATAAGAAGAAGAAGAACCGCATACCCCGGTATTGAGGAGATTAGTGAGAGAAAGAAGGCAACCAGAAAGGTATAGTCCACCCAATTTATGTTCCAATTTTTCTTTATCTATTACCGATGATGATTCAAGAACTGTTAGGGAAGCAGTGAATTCAGAAGATAGTAAACTATGGAAGAAGGCCATGGTTGAAGAAATGGATGCCTTGGATAAGAATGAGCCATGGGATATAGTTGAGTTTCCAGCTGGAAGAAAATTTGTTGGTAGAAAATGGTTGTTTAAGAATAAGTTTAATGCAGAAGGAAAAGTGGAGAAATATAAAGCTTAGTTAGTAGCAGAAGGTTATTCCTAGGTAGAGGGAATTTACTTTGGTGAGATTTTTTCTCGTGTTGCTAAGTTAACTTCTATTAGATTTCTTTTATCTATTGTTGTTTCTTTTGATCTTGAAGTGGAACAAATGGATGTGAAGACATCATTCCTACATGGGGATTTGGAAGAAGAAATCTACATGAAGCAGCCATAAGGCTTTGTAGTGAAGGGAAAGAAAGAGATGGTATGTAAGCTAAAGAAGTCACTATATGCTCTGAAGCAATCACCTAGGATGTGGTACCAAAAGTTTGACACATACATCCTTGGATTGGGATTTGTGAGAAGCAGGGTTAATCACTGTGTATATTCCAAGCAGGTTGGTAATCACTTCATTTATGTAGTGTTGTATGTTGATGACATGTTGTTGGTATGAAATAGCATGGATGTTATCAAGGAGGTGAAATCGCAGCTATCCTCCAAATTTGACATGAAGGATCTCTGTGTTGCTAACTTCATTCTGGGAATGGAAATTAAAAGAGATCGTGCTAACAGGAAACTCTAGTTGAATCAAAGAAAATATGTTGAGACGATATTGCAGAGGTTTAATATGCATGGAAGTAAACCGATCAAGGTTCCTATTCCTATAGGTGTAAAGTTATCTGCAGATCAGTGTCCCAAGACACAGGAAGAAGAAGAGGACATGTCCCATGTTCCATATGCCAGTGTAGTTGGCAGTTTGATGTATGCAATGGTATGTACTAGACCGGACATTGCACATGTAGTGGGAGTTTTGAGCAGGTATATGTCAAAACCAGGGAAGGAGAATTGGACAACAATAAAGAGGGTCTTTAGGTATTTGCGTGGCACTACCAATTATGGATTGTTCTACCAAGGAAGACCAGGATTGGACAAAGTGGTGGACATACATGGCTTTGTTGATGCAGACTGGGCTAGAGATCTGGATCACAGAAGATCTACAAGTGGGTATGTGTTTAACCTATCTAGAGGAGAAATCAGTTGGATGAGAAAAATACGGGTTGTAGTGGCACTCTCAACTATAGAAGCTGAATACATGGCAGCCACTCATGCAAGAAAGGAAGCAATATGGTTACAAAAATTATGTTCATGTATTGGGTTGGTACAACAAACAATGAGATTAGATTGTGACAGTCAGAGTGCAATATTCTTGGCAAAGAATTCAGCTTATCATTCGAAGACAAAGCATATTGATGTTCAATATCACTTTGTGAGAGACATGTTGAGGAAAAGAAGGTGTTGATGGAAAAGGTTGACACTTTGAAGATTGTTGCAGATTCATTGACAAAGTCTGTGAGCAAAGAAAAGTTCTCCTGGTGTAGAGTAACAATGGGCATTGCTTCCCTGGATTGTTGACTATATAATCTTGTGGACCACTAGATGCAAAGAAAACAACAAGTGGGAGAATGTTGGGTATGTGTTATATTATTTGCATGTGTGTGTGTGGGTACGTCAGATTCGAAAACTGTGTTTGACGATCCCTCTAGTAGTTCTCTTTGTGTCATGTGCGTCGAGCGCTTACTAGGGGGCTCTTAGGGGGGCCAGGTATGGCCCCCCTTGGTTATGCGCAGTGCCTTGAAATTTGTTTTTTGGGCGGTTGTTACTATTTTTAGCGGATTTTGCTATTTTTAGTGGTTTTCTAAAAATTAATCCCGGATTAAGGGATTAGGGTTTTGGTATCTACGAAATACCCAAAAAAATTGTATATATTGTATGGTGAATGGTGAAATTCGAGATAATGAATATAAGAAAGGTTTTCCCTGGTTGAGGGTTTCTGGTATAAATCTTTGTGTACTATGTGAATGAGACATTGTTTAATTTCTGTTTTACTTAAGAATCTATATGCATTGCTTTACTTCACAGGTTTAAAACTTACACTACCATTCTCCACGAAGAGACCCTCACCCTGCGATCCCTAAACGAAAGCTTGTTTCTATAGGACATTCTCAGAAGTGGTGGCATCGTAAGTAGTTCCAGTCTAGGGGACCGTGACAAAAAGGTTGGTTACTACTATCACTCTGCAAGTTTCCCTTAGGGTTATCAACCACATTGTCCCTTGCATTTGATGCATGCCACAAGCTTTAGAGAAAATATAAGCTAGTTTGCCACAAGCTTTGGAGAACAATTAGGGCAGTCTGCTCACTCAGGCGAGAAAGAAAAGAAGGTAGGTAGTCTGCTCAGTCAGGCGAGAAAGAAAAGAAGATAGGCAGTCGAATCAACGAAATCTTTGAATCCCTTACATAATGCTAACATCTTCTACATATTGAGCACATTGGGAACCCTTAGTTAGCTCTTTGAAGGTAGGTGGAAAACTCATGTAACATGTAATGGCAGAAAAGTTCACATAAATTATATCATGCATTTGCTGCATGCCATAAGCTTTAGAGAACGATTAGGCCAGTATGCTCACTTAGGCGAGAAAGAAAAGAAGGTAGGTAGCCAGTTCGAAGAAATCTTTGAATCCCTTGCATAATGCCAACATCTTCTACATATTGAGCTCATTGGTCACCCTTAGTTAGCTCTTTTAAGGTAGCTAGAAAACTCCTATAACATATAATGGCAGAAAAGTTCACATAAATTATATCATGCATATGTTGCATGCCACAAGCTTTAGAGAATGATTTGGCCAGTCTGCTCACTCAGACGAGAAAGAAAAGAAGGTAGGCAGTTGGCTCTAAGAAAGATTTGAATCCCTTGCATAATGCCAACATCTTCTACATATTGAGCACATTGGGCACCCTTAGTTAGCTCTTTGAAGGTAGCTGGAAAACTCTTGTAATATATAATGATAGAAAAGTTCACATAAATTATATCATATCAGGATTCAAACACAAACTCTACTCACTCGACGCGCAGAACTAGCCCAACAATCGATATGAATACACTCCATAACGATATAACGCTATATCAACCTCACCCATAAACATGACTGGTTGGCTTAATGAAACTCAGATTAAGTTAAGATGATTTAAAATTCAAACAAGCATAATGTTATGCCATGAAGACAAATAATATAAAGAATGGAACCTCCATGTTAGGTAAATGTCAGGAAGTTGTGAAAGAGAATTTAAATGGCATTTTCGGCTCTAAAATGGCAGTCGGAGTGAGTAAAGATCGAAGGATTTTGCCTTTTTCGTCATATTTTCTAACTATATGCAGAAAAAATGAGAAATTTGGTCGTGTTTCGCAGAGAAAATAAAATCCATGGGCTGCAATGGCATTTATGTGGGTAAACCCTCCAAATTTAACAACAATTCATCCACATTAGGCAACAAACGCTCCAAATTTGACAAGGTCGACCATTTGCATTATAGGAGACTGCAAGAGCCCCATGCAACCATGCGAAAAGGCCCTTCGAATTTTGGACCAGAAAGTGGTGGTCAAGGGGTTCTCTAATACAAATGAAAACAATGGTGTTAATATGTTGTTTTTTGAGCAAGAGATTCAAATCCAACAACATCAACAATGCTTATTCTAATAATATGGTGAGCAATAGTTCAGAGGATCTGAAAGCTTCTCTGCACGAGGTCGAACTTCTTCCATTTATTTTACAACTCATCCATGCCCGTAGCCCTGGAGAAAACGTGTCCACCTGCAAATAAAACTTGTATTTTTCCATGAAACCTGTGTCAGTCTACCATTCCTAGCTTTTATCGATATTTCACATGCTTGTAAATTCTCCAAATTTATTTTTCTCTTCCTGTGGCAGCCATCTTATAAGAATTGTGTTAACATTTCACCCACTATGTATCAGTGCCCACAAGCATTTGAGTATGGTCCCACTAAGATTTATTGGTATTAGTTTCATTCTCCTAGAGCTGGCGTCAACGAGCTCATGCTAATGCTTGCTAGGACCCGTCGCAAATGTTTCGATCAATGCAAGAAATTGAACCTTCCCCATTCGCATTCATCATTACCATAGCAAAAATGATGGTGGGAATGATGCACTCACCATTCTGCATGTCAGTGCATAGCCACGTAATGACACAATTCAGAACCATAAAGAACCACCACCAAAAGGAACGACCACCAAGATAAGCATAGTGATGAAATATCCTAGAAAGAAATTATTGGGAAACAATTTAGGGCGTTGCACATGCAATATTGGATCGCCTAAAGAACGAGTCTTATATACAACGCTACGATCACCTCATATTGATAAAAGGTCTAGAGAATATTATGAAATGGAGATATATAAACAATTGCCGGTCACAAAAACAAAAACACATGAATTGTGCAAAATGTTGTTTTGGTCAAAATGTCATGCGACTCGAAGGACATAAGACTCTTTGGTCAGGCCCAATATTTCCCAGTCGATGGGATGCTCCTACCCCACCATGTGCTCCTGGCCCTTCACCTCATATAAGAGGGGGGGAAGGAGGGTATGGAGTGTGGGGAACAATGCGAGAAGTGATATAATTGGCTGGGAGTGGCAGAAATACTATTGATCAACACAAGTGAATTGTGCCCAGACGCTTCAAAAAACTGCACCACATCCATGTATGAGAGGAGATGTATTGTATTGATGAATAATTCTTGAGATCTACGGAATGTGATATGGGACATGATCGGAGTTTGTGTGCCTCGATAGGCAGGCAAAGGATCACCAGAGTATAGCACAAGATCGCATTTTCTCGCTACCATAGAGTCAACCTGTAAACGAGGTAAACCCAATGGGAACCATGGAAGGGGAGGTTCAGTCGATCAGATACCACATTGGGCAAGAGACAATCTAAAAACTGAAGGTTCACCCTTACTTCAAAGAAACGGTGAGATAGGCGACATGGAGAAATAGATCTTTTCTTGCCTGTGTTGACTCGGATCTCACCAGATAAACACTATTTCTTATTATTTAGGCCACTCACTCTAAGAATCAAGTGTGGAGTCCGCAAACAGTGCTTATTAGATGTCAATCACACGCAAATGAATTTTCCAACTACTTACCTTCCGAGTTAAAAAATAGTGATAAGGTTATAACCTACCAGGAGACCTTGCTATGCCTTATGTAACGTGCAAGGGCCTATTTTCTACATACAATTAAAGCCTGGGACTTATGTCACGAATTTTCCTAACGCCGGGTAAAAATAGTAGTTCCATAGTGTTATGGAGTTATGTCTTCTCCTTATGCTATCCCTCCGAAATCCACCATCACCATTCTTGTGGCTTAAGTATTAGCCCTTGCACAACCCTTTTCTGCTTCCTTTGTTGGTTCTATACAATGATGATTAGACAAGTGGGGTCTCTGATACGCTACACCCCGCAAACCCAATGTGAAGAATGATTGTTGCTAACTCCTTGCCTCCCAACTATTGAATTATCATCCTTGGTATTGGTACTCGCAGACAAAAAAGAATGAAACTAGAACAAGTGTCTTATGTATAACGTTGTGTTAGTAGTTGTCTTTTTACCACACCACCTGTTTGAAAACAAATAAAAAAATTGCATCGATGATATTATAAAACTGATAATTTCAATACAAATTCATATCCTATTTTAACTCTGGATCAGAACCAACAAACCTTACATGTACTCTATTAAAACTCTTTGACGAGTGGCATGCTCAATTATTAAAACTTTTAAAATTCCTTGATTGTATGGTCATGGTCGTGGTATTGAAATAATTACCCTAATGGTAAGGACTTGTTTCTCTACCGCTCCCCTTGTTCTCTTTAGTTTTGAGCTCAAAGTTCATGGATTCCATTTAATAAAAAAATTGTTTGTAATAGAAACTATAAAGAATATTAAACCCTAATTTGTTTACCTTTCCTTATTCTCTTTAGTTTTGAGCTCAAAGTTCATGGATTACATTTGTTCTCTATTTAAATCATTGCTATTGCTATGAAAATATATATAAATGGTATGCCCATTCATCTATTCTAGAAGTGGTTACCATTCTACATTAAAGTGGAAGTTGGAATTATACCATAATGAAAACCTAAATGCTCATGAATTAAGGAATTAGTCATGTCTTCAAGATTAAAAACTCAATAATATTTATGTTGACATTTCATTAGAAGTAGATCAAACCTATATTCATCATTAAAAGGCAAAACCATGAAGGATATTAGTCATATTACACCTCAAACATAGTTACATTGTGGATCGCGCCTCCTGCTTCAAGTCAAACTGAAAATATTCATGCAACAACTATTGAAAAAACCATAATTTAGAGTTCATAATAAAACCCCAACCAATTACGGAATGTATTAATATTGCATAAACATTTAATTACATCAAGGGTTAAGCCCCTTTTAAAACCCTTAATAGTTTGAACCTAGGTATGCCTAGAACCCCAAAACCAAGGATTGATTAACCAAGGAACATAAGCAGAGAGTGTGAGCCATCAACCATAGCATGGCCATTAAAACCTATGGAGAACCTGAAAGCAATACAACCTTAGACAAGATTATGTTCAACCTTAACCCATTTGTCAGAGGAGTAACCATATCCATGAGCACTCTATCCCTCTTATAATCATTGGACCATTGACAAAGGAGAAGGATTCTCATGCACTCAGTCTAGAATAAAAATATTCCCCAAATTGAGCTAGACAAGGAGGAATATTGCCTCTAAATTGCACCATGACAATGGGAAAGGCCAAGTCGAGGAATGAATAGTGCATGGAACCACTTCATCCATGATAGCAAGTGGGAGATAGAACTATGATCTGCTAAATTTCAACTTAGCACTACCACTAGAGTTCAAAAAAGAGGACATAACACACGAGATTATAGGGTCTTCCATCTCTGAAGTCAAAATTTTCAAATGTGGAGAATTCAAAAACAAATCCTACAAGCTCCCTAAGAGAAGAAATCAAACCAAGGGAGTAGTAAACCATTTGGAACCAGAAGGGTCCATGGGAAATGTAGTAAAAGGAAATATATATACACCAATGGACAAACATCTAGAAAACTATCAAGTCTTCCTAATATAGGATCAATGAATCATTTCTAGTCAACCCTATAAAGAGTGGAAGTAATCATAGTTTCATATCCCCTAGGGTGGTGGTTGATTGTAAACTTGATGTCAAGAAGCTCTAAGACCCATGGAATGTAAAAATGACAAATCATGCTATGAAGTGGATAAACTAGGTAGTTGATAGGTGTGTGGTGGATCTAAGTGGTTTGCTAGTGTCATATGATTTCATGGTCTAGACTTAGGGTCTTACTATAAAATAATTGGAAAAACCTAGTTGGAACTTCACAAGGCCAAGGTACATTGTTATGAGAAGCTCAAATGTCTAGATGATGAAGGATTATATAGAACAATCCAAGGATATAAGACCCCCATAACAATAAGACAAATATTAGGGATGCAAGCCAAGCACGGTGTGCACAAGGGTTGTAAAGGATATCTTACTCATATCACTAAGGTAGCAAAGGAATCAATTATTGAGGTAGATTAGATATCAGTAATAAAATAATTCTTAGATGTATTCCCAAAAGAGTTAGCAAGGTTACCACCAACTAAGGAGGTGAATTACAAGATATATTTGATTCCAAAGCAACCCAAATATCAAAAGCACCTTACAAATTGGGAACTAATGAGCTAGTTGAACTCAAGATGCAAATGCAGGTGTTATTAAATAAAGGATTTATATGTCCAAGTGCATCACCTTGGAGAGAACCTGTATTGTTAGTCAATAAGAAAGATGGAACCTTTTGGATGTGCATTAGTTATAGAATGTTGAATAAAGTGACAATCAAGAATAAGTACCCTCTATCTAGGATTGGTGATCTTTTTTATCATCTCAAAGGGTAAAAAATATTCTCAAAATTGAACATAAGGTTTTGGAATCATCGAATAAGAGCAAGAACATGGCATACCCAATATACTTTTAGAACGAAATATGGGCATTATGAGTTCTTGGTTTTTCCCTCTGGATTGATGAATTCTCCCTTAGTTTTCATAAGGATAATGAATGATGTGTTCTGAAAGTGTGTGGACAATTTTTTGTTGGTATTTTTTGTTGACATTGTGATCTACCTTAAAAATAAGGAGCATAATGGGAATCTCTTCCTAGTACTTCAAAGGTTGTGGAAAAAATAGTGGTATGCTAAGTTAAGCAAGTGTGAATTGTTTAAGGAGGAGGTTCAGTATCTTGAGAACATCATATCAAAAAAATGATTAAAGGTAGATCCCAAGAAAATCATATCTAGTTAACCAACTTTGAAGAATGCAATTGAAGAAAGAATTCTCTTTTAATTAGTTGGATATTATCGAAGATTTGTCAAGAGCTTCTTGAAGATTGCAGGACCCTTGTCAAACTTACAAGGAAAAGGAGCCAAGTGTCTATGGACGACCTTATATGAAAAAATATCTCAAGATCTTAAGGAACTTCTCATGACAACACTTATATTGACACTTCCTAATTTTGACAAGGATTTCCTAGTGTGCATCGATTCCAATGGTGAGGGAATTAGGGAAATGATCATGAAAAAGGGAAAAGTAGTAAACTATGAGGCTAGAAAGTTGAATTTTTATGAGCAAAAGTACCCAAATCATGACTTGGAGATTTTAGGAATAATACATGTCAGGTTGGAGGCATGGTGAAATTATCTAAATGGTAGAAAGTTTGAACTACAAACCAATTATAAAATCTTGAGATACTTGCAAAATTAGAGACAATTAAATACCAAGTAGTGACATTGGGTGGATTTTTCAACAAATTATTACTATTAATCATTTCACATAAAAGGGGAATAGATTTAAGTGGTTGAAGCCTTGAGTCAGAGATGACATATAGGAATAACCTCCCAAGCCTAGTTAGATTTGGGGATAGTGATTGAGATGCAATCCAAGGATGATAAATGGTACCAAGAAGTGTGTTAAGCTCTAACAAGATAGGAATATTGGATAGGGAAGAAGATTAGAAAATATGATGGATTTCATTTAGTTGAAGATGAAATATTGTTGTGGATAGATTATATTTTTGTGTGAGAATAGGCATAGTTGATAAGGTCAGTTTCCATGAGGCCCATGATGCCTCGTATTCAAATCACCAAGGATATCAAAACATGTACCTAAGTATAAATAAAATGTATTACTGACCAAAACTAAAAGCAAATATTGTAGTTTGTGTCGCTGGGTTCCTTGAATACCAATAGATAAAAGTATACCATTGACACTTAGCCAAAAAATTGAATCCCCTAAGCATACCATCTTGGAAGTGGGAGAAATAGAGATGGAAATCATTTTTGGATTAACAAGAACATCTAAGGGAGATCATTTTATATTGGTAGTAGTCAATTGCCTAACTAAGATTGCACATTTATTATGGTTAACACTATTTATTAGGAACGTGATATAGCTTGCATATTTATTTGAGAGTGATAATATTACATGCGTGCCAAAAGTGATAGTGTTAGATCAAGAATCAAAGTTTACTTCGAAATTTTGGCAGATGTTTTTGTAAGCTACACACAAACGTAAATTTGAGTATTTCTTACCACCCATAGATTAATGAACAATCTAGGTTTGGAGGAATTATTTTTATCCTGCCCACCTAAGTTCAATTTTCACAAGTGGCATGTTGATCTCTTAACAAGTATATTATTGTAGTGGCTTCGAGCCTTGTTGTTGATCGGCCTTGCACCCTGAAGATTGTAGGGTTTACCTTGTGTACCATCCTCGAAATGAGGGGAAGTACTCAAGGATTTTCCTTAGGCAGTGTAACCTAGAAAAAAGAAGAAGAATAATGGACAAACAAAGAGGGTCAACTAAAGTCTATAAGATATGCTATGAATTTATGTGATGAATTAACCAATGAGTTAGGAAGACTACCTCTCCTAGTGGAATTTTCTTACAAAAATGGTTACCGCCATTCCCTTAAGAAGAGACCATTCGAAGCTTCGTATGGTTGGAAGTGTCATTCTCCAGTTAGTTGGGATAATTAGGAAGCTCGATTGATTCAGTGGAGTGGGACCTTAGTTACAAAGATGGAAAGTGTAGTAAAGCATGTGCGGTGGATTTTGAAGACTACCCATGATAGACATAAATTTTATGTAGATAAGAAGAGATCATAATGAATCTTTAAGGTGGGAGATAAGGTGTTTCAGTTAAACCAAAAATAATCTATTTACAACTAGGTAAATGGAAGAAATTGGCACCAAGATATTGTGGGCCTTTTGACATTTTGGCAGAGATGGGTGCAATTTCTTACAAATTGCCCTTACCACTGCATGTGATTATTCATGATCTTTTTCATGTATCATTACTTAGAAAATATGTGGTTGACCTGAACCATGTTTTGGATTTTGATGTTATACATGTGAAGGACATCGAAGAGTTCCTCATTGAGCCTCTTTTGATTTCCAATACTAAGCAACAACATCTATATAACATAGTCAATGATTAGATTAAGGTATGTTGGTAGCATTACTCAAAAGAAGATTATACATGAAAATTAGAATAAGAAATGAGAAGGTTGTATCCTTATTTGTTTCATGATGACTTAACTCTCAGGTGGTAACCCTTTTTAGAGGGGGAGTGTTGTAACACCCCTTGTGCATTATGGTTGTTTTGTACCTCATTAAGGACCCTATTAGTGATACTTAACTGTTATGATAAACATTATGATGTTTGATTATGAAATGATGTTTTGGACTCATTATTTCCTTGATGACCATTGATGACTATGCATTAATGATTCATTGAGTTATTTCCTTTAATAATGTATTATGGTCCATGTGTTGATATGTACTATGATGTTCTTTAGAAGGCTAACCTTTCTACGGATTATGTTATCGAGACCCACATTGACTTGGGTCAGATGATGGGAATAAATTGGATTGATATTAATTAAGCTATGGAAATCATACCCAAGTGATGGAACTCATGCTCAATAAGGATGGCCTACCTAGTCCTAGGGTCTATGGAGGGGAAAACTAACTTGAATTGACTTTTTGGGACTCATGCTCAATAAGGATGGCCTACCTAGTCCTAGGGTCTATAGAGGGGAAAACTAACTTGAATTGACTTTCTATGTGACATAGGGTAAAAGGCCTAAGAGGCATAAGTGTTATTTCACCTTTTACTCATTATGTGACACTTGTAATTCCACTACTAAGCCTAATTTTACCCCAATGTATTTAGGTAGTGGAGAATGGGAAGGCCAAGAGACTAGCACAGCCACAAATTCGTGGCTGGTGAATGCCAAAAGGACAGCTTGCAAAAAGACGGCTTGCAAAACCTAAACTGTTGGGAAAGAGAAACGACCCAGAGGTGGACGGAAGGAGTTGGAAGGAGTTGGCTGGAAGGAGGCAGTGTGTCCAAAACGTGGCTAGTGAAGGCTAAAGGTTTAGGTTGGCCTAGAAAATGAAACCCTAATCACTCATACATGGCAATCAACTAGCCACCATAGTAAATTTTAAATATGATTAAGTAAAAGTAAAAAAATAAACATGTAAACTGATGTCTTTATAATAGTGAGGAAGTTAGTGGTTGAAATCACAACCATTGATTTATTGGGACTACTAAGAATATTCCATCAATATTTAATCTTGTCCATACAAAACTGATTAAGCACTAAAAACCTATTAAATGTGCCCATGGTCAATAGGTGTACGCCTTTCAATGTAAAAATAGAAACTTTCCTTACATGAGGAGGAACGTAGTGGAAGCAGGCTGCGAAGGATCAAATAGGTATTGCCTTAGAGATTGGAAGCTACCAAGATGGATGGTGAGAAGTTATACCTGAGTCAAGCCTGTGAAAGGAATTTGAAGTGTGAGATTCATGAGCTACCTAAATGACAATTTAACAGAAGCATGAAATAATTCAAGTTACTGTTGCATATTTGTACAGTAAACGCCCTCTAATTCTTTTAACATCATGTTTAAGTTTAAACGAAGAAGATTTGATGTTTGCTAGCTTTATCTGTCACAACCAGCATAGAGTCGTTGCCTCATGGGTACTTAAACATCTCCGATTTGAAACCTATGGATCTCAACCAAATGGTTGTATTCGAATGCTACTATGCTCTCTACGACCAAGATATAAATGAAGCCTACCCATGCACTGTATTGTACAAAATCTTTGAAAGTATTTTGTTTAAGTCAAGGTTAATTGCAATCATCAATTGGTAGTTTATGAATCCGTGAGACGTGTTTTTGAGATGAGCATGACAAAATCGAGTCCATTCTAATTTCCTGTCAATATTTAGTTCTATCTCATTCAGAGAGTGCCAAACTCAACTTGGAACTTTTCGGGAACTACACCACTCAATGTTTTGATCTTGCTTTGTTCATCATATGATTGATTTTAAATATTGTTTCCGACCAAAGAAAAGTTAGGAAAAGTTAGAAGCATAAGGGTGGAGTTGCAAGAAACCTCTTTTCAAGTAAATTAGGAGGTGTTTGATGGTCACAAACTTTGTATTTGGAGTTATAAGGTTTTCTTTTTTGATGTAACTTTTTTTACGACACTTGGCAATTTTCGTTATGACACATTGTTTTTGGCGTTGCGACACTTGAAGAACTTCTTTGGATAAGGATGGAAAGTATCAAATAATTGTTTAGTCTTCTACAAACTATATTTAATATTGCACCAAGAACAATACTTGACATTATAATTTTTTTATTAATTAATGTGGTTACATGTATGGCACATCATGCACAAAAAGATTAATTTACTTCAAGTTCAAAATAGGTTGTTAACTAATGAGTTAAGAAATCAACATTTTGATTCCATTCTTATTCATCATAATCAACTATTTGGTTTAGCCATTGTTGATAGTGAATAACAGGACATCAAGCAACACACAATAATGGATCACATAGATGAGTTGAATGAAGAAATCAAGAAGACAAAAGATGAATTGGATGATGACATTAAGGATGACGATGACAAGTTTGAGAATAAAGATAAAAATTGTAGACCTTGGGAAGAGTTGTAGTTCAAGAAGAACAAATTTTTCGTAGGATATGAAAAGAATGAGACTGTCTACTTTCATTATCCTAATTACTCCAAACTTGTGAAGTATATGATTGTTGGCTTTCTTAGTGATGAGTTGTAGAAGCGTATTGTTGATGTTAATAAGTTGGATGAAGTACTTGAACTTGAGGATCATGATGAGAAACATGACGATGAGGATGATGATGATAAGTTGTGTGATGGTGAAGATTTTGGTGATGTCCCTAAACAGTGCCAACATTTATTGAATAGGCCATAATGAATTGCATTGTTTTGATCTTAACCCATGTAATTTTATGAGAACTACCTTTCAAAAAGGTGTTAAAAGTGAATGAAGATTGATTATGAATAGGTACATTTTGGATGGTTAGGTACATGGCACTGTAATTTGGAAGCCAAGTCGTTGGAGCATTCTTATTGTCGAGTTGATACGCAAGACATGTGTATTCAAAGATATTTCTATAGTAGATGGCTATGAATGTTTTGATTAAGGACTTGATGATCTAAGGTATGATAGGGGCCCAACTGAGGTCATATTTTGAGTTGAAGACTAAGTCTTCAAACTTTGCTAAAATATATCATGGTTACTATTTTCCATTTTCAAGGCGAGTACTTTGATGCTGTTGATTTACAGATCCGAAGACTTCTCACTTTTTAGTTGACAGGGGGGAGATATTGATGATATTTGTCAAACTTCAAGTTTCAAAGTCTACTCTTGATTTTTGAGTACTATGATTTATTCAAGATGATGGATTCTGGATTGGATCACTCATATGGAATTTTTGGACTGGTCAGTTTGACCTTCAAAGATTATTCACTAAATTAGTTCAACACTTGACATTTCTTATGATTTGAGTATTTTGAGGATGATATTTTTACAAAGGGTTTTTAATGATTTTCAATATCATTTCGAGGATATTTATGGAAAGATGACTTGTCATTTTGGCATTTGAGGATTCAATCACTTATTGTGTATTTGTAACTTGTATGATTGTTCAACATGTTGATTGACTATTTGGTTTCAAGATTTGAGGCAGTACCAATAGTTGACATAGTTTACTTCTTAGTAGTTTTTTGGTAGGATTATAATACAAGATAGAGTTGACTTTGAGCCTTTTTTCCACTTCTTGCTTTTCTTGTTATTCATTATGTATTTCAAAAATAATTGTGTTGAGAGCTGCATTTTGCAATCCAATATGATTATTAATAGTCCAAACTTAAATAAAAAAATGGATTTTCTTATTAAGTATAGAATTATAAGCTTTGTTAATTTAAATAAACCAATCTAGATACATCTTAATGTTGAATCTATGAAGCAAGTGGAGGGATGAAACCTTTGGAAGTGCAAACATTTTTTTAGAGTACAAAAAATTGAAGAAATCCCTCTCAATATAGAAATCATTATTTGTACTTAATAGATCTAGGGTTAAGATGGATCTTATAAGTTGGTATATATAGATTCATTTTGGTTTTCATTATTTTTATTATTTATTACTTTTATGTTTTGGACTGACTACCCATGTCTATTCATCTACTTCATATTGGTTTGTAGAATGTACCTCTTCACACAATAAAAATGGAAAATTGCTAACATTGAGTATGAATTGAATGGATCTTATTAAAGGATATGATATTTGGCTAGGGCATTTGAATTTTTTCTTATCATTTAGGATGTTGAGCTTGAAACTTTGATGCTAAACATTTTTCACTTGAAATCTAATTGAGCACTACTACATGTTCTCTTGTAGCAACTCCTCACATCGTCCTTTGGAACAAAAATGTTCTACGGTGGCATCCAAAGAGTATTTTTCTCCCTTCACAATGCAAAATGATTGAGGATTTTGAATTTCATTTTTGAGAGGTAGGATGCAAGATGAATTCAAAAAAATATTTGAGAACAAATAATAGACATAGACAAATGCAATGGGATATATTCTCAACATCAATAAGTGCGTATTAATATCTCTCCATGTGTAAAAGGGCACTCGGGTGGATATATTATAGAAAGGGACAAAGGGATGAGTAACAATGTTTTTTTGAAAGATGGCATGCATTGGGTATTCTCGCACAAATATTGGTGTTCTTGTTTTCAATAAGAATGTTTTGATATTATTGTTACATATGTTATTTTTTCTATATCACATGGTCCCTTCTTGTCACCCATATGGTCATGAGTACATGGGTGTGCGTGTGTGTAGAGCAAAGGAACTAGTGGATGTAGTTAGAAAACTTATTTCACAATTGTGTAAAGGTAAGGGAGATGGTTAGTCTCAATTTCTTCCACCCTTCAATTGTTCCCAACCACCTCATCCTTAAGTTCCAAGGAAATAGCAATTTGATTTAATACATGAACCTTTGTAATGGAGTGTTAGTCTTGATATTTAACACCATAAGAAGACAAATAGTATCAGTTCCCCAAGATGGCTCTATTCTCATACTCCAATGCTTGACAAGGTTGTCAAGTCTTTGGTTCTCTTGAATTACTTAGTCCAACTATAATATGATATGTATTATGTCTAGTTTCTAATCCACTATATCATACACAAATTGGATAATTACCTTGTGTTTTTTTATTTGAGTAACAAGTTTTTATGCATGCACACATAAGACTTGAAGGGTAGACATATTTGAGTAACAAGTTCACACACACACACACAAAACTTGATTAGTAGGTATGCAACTTATAAAAATAAAACAATCATATAGTCCTTGGGTGAAAATAGTGTGGGTGGTTTGGTTGGCCATAAAGTGATGGTTTGGACAAAGTGAACAATGGGAAACTGAGTGAGTTTTTGTTTGTAAGGAATTTAAGTGTCTATCTTATGGGTAGCACCTACCCTTGTATCCCTCCTATTAGTAGCAGTTGTGGGTGATTATTACTCTTTACAAATATGTCGTTTCCTAATATATCATAGTACTTCTAGGAGGGTTGATGATTGGAATAAATATTTCATCATTGAAGTTATAGTCATTAGCTATTGTGAATATGGTGACTGGTTGATTATAAGAAAATGTTTTGATCCTAATTAGCCTATTATTACAATCGAGTAAGTTATCAATTCTTATAGCATTGAAATTTTTAGTAACCAAAGTGTTACACGTGTCAAAGTGTTATAGTTCCAAAGTCATCTAATAATTTCTGAGCTAGGCACACATTTGCATCTATGGAAAGGATCATGCTCCTATGAAGTCCCATACATGTGGTTAATATTGAACTTTCATCCCTAAGTCTACCATATGGCACATTTGGTGAATCTCACGAGGTCAAGAAATGATGTCTTGTTCATTGCTTGGAAAAATGAACCCGACCAACTCATTAACTATATTATTAATGCATGGTATTGAATAATAGTTTTGTATCCCCTGGATGGGGTACCATGAAGCACAGACTGGCCACGTAGCACAGGCTAGAGCCTAGCCATTAATATGGTAGGTTGGCTCCCCTCGCCTCACCATTAAATGGGAGATTGCCATTATTGCCCGTCAAGAGGTGAAGGATTGCTCCCTCACGCAAGAAAAATGATGGCCATGAAATTCAATGGATGGGAGACGTTGGTGGCAGCAGTCATGTCGATCCTTTGTGTTCTTATCTGGAAAAGAAGAGGTTGGGGCCATTTCACCTTATCTTCACACCAGGCCAACAACTCTAAGTTCTGGTGCAGCTACCAGAGGATTTCCAGCATGCTCACGATACGCATTAGCACCCTCCATTTATCCTCCATGCCGAGGGAAAGAGGCAGGCCGCGCCGCAGCCCTGCTTGGCACAACTTCGCCACATGACAGAGGAGGAGGCAATAGTTGGAGTGGGAATTATCCATAGCCCGCACTCAACGCAGGGAGAAGGTTAGGATGCCTCCAATGGCATATGTGGAGGACGTGATTCTAGAGGAACCAATTCAATTCCCTCCAGAATCCCTCCTCTTCACTATGCCATATAATTGGCAGCCCCCCAGTCAATTCTCGGCGGGAGTTAGTGCACCAGACACATACATGCATGTGCGGGAGGCAAAGGAGGCTTACACTTGCATAGTTTAGGAGGAATTCCCCGAGGAATCCCTCCACCTTGACCCCAAGGATGTCGCGCCTCTAGGTGATTTCAAAATTTCAAGTGCAACAGAGGACGTCGAGGAGCACGGGATGGAGGAGAAATTTGGGATAACGAAGGACAAGGAAGGAGCATAAGAGGCTACAGGCGAGGCATTTGATGGTTTTCCGGTGGAGGGTGGCTCGGTGCTAGCACCACCACCTATTACGACCATCCCAGAACCATGGCAAGATCCCCAACCATTCTTCCACCCAGAGCAATTGGCGCTATTGTTCGAGCTTCGAAGCCAGATGGCAGATCAGATTCACTGCGACATCCTCACGCACCAACGTATCGATATGTTATATGAGGCATACTCAAATGCACCAGCCGGCCAGAAATGCCCGACTTGCGCCAGGCCTTTTGTGCTCCAGACTCGGAATGGGCCTCTCAGCGGCAACCCCAGTGATGCAACCTCTGATGCTAACGGGTAATTTTGTGGAATGGAGTTCATTCCGGCTCCTTCTGCTACTACAATGCAGTTTCAATTTCATGCTTAGATGCTTGTTTAATTTCCAGCTCAATGTCCAGTTTTACTTCCAGTTTAGTTTTCATGGCTGCTCTAAACAATGGTGTAAAGACTTAAGTCCGCCACCTTCCTTGGTTTTCGTTTGGCAGGCAGATGAAGGACCGCCAATTGTGACATGGACATCATAGTCTGTCATCTGTCCTGGTTTCCGCTAATTCGGCAGAACAATTGGCAGACTGTTGCTATGTGCTTTTTTGTATTTGAATTTTTTTAATAAGAATCTCCCCTTTTTATTAAAAAATAAATAAAAATAATAGTTTTGTATCATCATGTGTCCCATCTTAAGGGAGTTGGGAGTGAGTTTCTTCATTGATATTGTCAACTCCTTGAGGAAGATGTCAAGGACCTTGACTCATGCTTTCATTATGATCCCCTAGCCTACTCACATTTCTCAATGTCCAATGAAATGAGTGAGTCTTTTACTCTACATGTGTCTTCTTCAATTACAAATATATTCATGATTAATGCAATAATTTAATGTTTAACAATCTCCCTTGGGAGTCATCATTTGAAAAGGTAATGAATTTTCTCATTGTCAAGTAGATGTCCTAATGGGACATTATGTAGGTTGAGATATGTTAAGAAAGGTTAGATGACCATCAATTTCTAGATGTGCCTCCATCCCTCAATTTGGTTGGATGACCATTAGTTTCTTATTTTCCATCCATCCCTTGATTTATGCGAGTTGGCATCTTTGAATGTAAATTAGCCAAAATTATTCTACAACTCCCTAGAAAAATATGCCTTTGCTCATGATTTTGCCATGTATTGTCTAAGAGGATCCAAGTTGAGGTTCAATTTTCTCAACTCCATGTAGGAAATTCTATGCACCTCTCCACTATGGTTGTCGCAAATGTAGGCCACTACGATCAAGGTTCCAGCTAAATTTTTTCAATTGAATTCAACATTCAAATTTTCAACACCCAATTCCCCATTTTGTTAGTCAAATTACTTTGAAATACCATGACTTCAACGAGCGATTTTCTAACCTCGTGTGCTTGCTTTACTTTGGTAAGGTCTTAACCATGTTGGGATGTTGCAAAGAGTCGAATCGGGAATGTGGTGGCGACCAGGTTAAAATATTAAAACAAGGGAGTGTGATTGTGTGCAGAATTAAACTCTAAATGCATAGAGGGACCTACATATTCCCATTGTAACTACAAATGAAAATTTGTACAATTTGCATATAAAAGAGTAGAGCCGAGTGGAGGAATAGAGTTTGGGTAGTGTTAGGAGTAATTTGGGACTGGGAGTTGACTGCTAAGATGAGAAATTGGGCATTAGAGAGGATATGGAGCATCACTTTTCAATGACATGTTCCTTCCATAAAAAAAAATATGATGTATTAAAATGTAACATGTATTATGTGGATTCAAATTTTCCCTGGATTCAAATTTTACTAGGTTTTAATTTATTTTTTTTAGGAAAATACCTTTTAATGCATGAATCAAGATTTGTTAGTTAGAAGAATAACATAGCCATTCGTTTGGTGGGATGAGTGCAATTTAGAAATACAACATGTCTCAAGTGTTAAACGGTAAACTCTTGTGATTGGTTGTAATGACGCATCAATGTAGAGGAAGATTGTGTTGTTTCTCAATTCAAATATTTTTAATTTGTGCCTTGAGCCTCTACTTCTAGAGATGAACATGCAAACCATTCTATTTGTGTCACTTGTCTTGCAAACAAAGTTACCAACTTAAGGAGAACTCTCCAAAGTTTTTGTTTTTTTAGAAGCCACATTTTGTGGCTATTTTTAACCATGTTTCAAAAAATAGTGATATCAATAACATCATTTTCTTTTCAAAGTTAAAATGACTAAATTTTGCAACTATCTTCTCTAAAGTTGAAAACAAAAACCTTATAATGAGGTGGGGCAAATAGAAGAGAAATATATAATGGATGAGTGGGTAGGTGGGAGGGGAGTGGGGTAAGGCAGGGTGGGTTGTTTGGTGGTGGGGGGTGGGGATGTGTGGTGCAGGGGACGATGTGATTCATGGAATCACCTGACACACCACACAAGCCCATTTTTTTTTCATTGTTTTGTTTATAATATGTTTTTAATTTTTTAATATTTTTTAATCTTGTTTTTTATTTGTTTGGTTAATTTAAAAAAAAAAATTATATTTACAATTTTTATTTATTTGTTTGTAATTTTTTTATTTAGTTTTTTTAATAAATTTTTTATAGTTTATTTTTTATTTTTAATTATTATCATTATTTTTTTTTTGAGTTTTACCATTAACTTTTCTAAAATTTGGTTGAATTTTTTTTCTTTTAAATAAGTTATTTTTTTTTTAATTTAAAAGTTTCCAATTTTTAAAATATTATAATGTTTTTTAATTCAAATGCTCTTTTATTTTTTTCCCAAAAATATGTTAATTTTTTTTATTTGTTTCAGGGTTTCCCATATATATATATATATATATATATATATATATATATATATATATATATATATATATATATATATATATATATATATATATATATATATTCTTTTTATTTTTTCCTTTTCTATGATTGTGTTTGCAACAATGAGTCATGCTCTAAAAACTTTGCAATTTTAAGCCTGAAAAAATAACAAATGCTCTACTTGTAGCATCATGTTTCTATTCGAAGGTTGATTTCATGTTTTCGGTTCGAAATGATACTAATGGTGTAGACCATGATTTTGAACAAGTTGTAATACTAACTCTGAAAAAAGGGGGTGCTACTGCTCGCACCACTTTTCATTTCATAGGTTCATTTTAAGGTTTTTGTTCCAAACTGTACCTGTTGCCGAGACCGTAATTTCAACCAAGTTGTATTTTTAACCCCGCCAAAAAAGGAGGGTGATTCTAGTAGCACCACATTTTGTTTTCGAGGGTTGATTTTAAGGTCTTTATTTGTAAATTTACTAGGATTTAAGGCCATCATGCCAGAAAAATATTGTAATTGTAACCTAGAAAAACATGGTGATTCTAGAAGCACCACTTCTCGATTTGGAGGTTGATTTTGGTGTTTTTGACCCAAAAATATGGGTATTTAGAGGTAGAGTTCTCGTTTTGAGGTCACAGTTCTTATTAAGTTGGTAACTAATTATGGTGACACTATTTTTTTATATCAATCTCCTGCCTACAATTCAGTTCAATGTCCATCTTTCTCCATGACATAAAAACCTTACAAACCCTAGGAATAACCATCAAAACTCTTGGAATGATTTTTTCATGAAAATCTAGGTAAAAGCATCCAATCGTCAAGGGAAAATAAAATAAAATAAAATTATATTATATGGAATGAGAAACAATAGACTATAGGATGATGTCTCTCTTACAACCTTTACATTTATAGATTCAAACACTCTGACAAAATCATAATGATAATTAAGGAGAACCACTTGCATATCAATCTAATAGAACATTCTCAATAGCACCAAAATACATCAACATTGTTACCACCTGAACTAACACCCTAGTGAAAAGTCCCAACATAAGTGCTAACTAGGGCAATGAGACGAGAACTGCACCACTATCACCTCAATGCACCTTCCCCTACACTTTAGGCCAACTCCTAGAAGCCGTTGGGGGTATCTCAAATAATTAAATTAAACCTCTTTAAGTGAAATAAAACCATGCAATTGTGCGATTTAATTTAACGAATCCACAATAAATGTAACAAGACTATACGTTAGGATTCCAATTAGTGATTACAATGCTCTGAAGATATTCAACTAGAAACAATTGCATGAACCACAATTATATCCACTTCAAACAAAGGTTAGGATCTAGTAGATGTGTGTGCCAAATTTGATGTGTAATATAAACAACATTAACAACTTCATATTTGCAATTTTTTCTATCACTCAACAAACAAAACTCACAAGAGGTTAGAACCGCTTTAAGCTATTTTAGGGCACAAAGAGTGAATGCATTTAGCATAAATCAAAGGTGCAATGTGTGCATGTGTTTACCACTTGATTATATACTAATAGAGGACAATATTAGGGCTATCCATTCACTTCTAAATTTGATTTATGAAATAAAACGTAGAAATTTTAGATTTAGGTCATGAAACTACCATCTAAGAGAGAGATTAAGCACAAAAGAACAAAATGTCTTGGATGTTTCCACTTGGGCAATATATATTTTATACAACATCCAAACAAGTGTTAGAGACATGTTCTAAATATATATAAACATTAAATAAGAAATAACTTGTAAAATGGATGGTGAATCCCCTAGGGTTTAACAAGTTAGTGCTTGGAATTCACCAAATAAAACCTCTATGTAAATAATAAACACTATATGCACATTAGAGATTAATATCATCTTTAGATATGTAAGATAATCTTGGTAAATAATCTATAAATGAAATAGAGGCTAGGAATAAGAAAGAAAACACCTTGAAGCACCAAAACCTTAGCCTTAGGGTTTCATCAAATATAATTTTTAATCCTATAATTTAATTTCCAGATTTAAGAAACACCTTAACTCAACCCACAAAATATAAAATAAGACCTTAAAGTTGAATCCAATAGGGCCAATTTTTCTCCTTAGAGTTAGAGATCAACAATTAAGCATAAAGCCTAGGATTAATTTGTCTTGGAAATGAAATAAACTATTAACTTTACACTAGACAATGAAATAAATGTAAATAAATATTTTCTTTAATTTTTCACCATTAGATTTCCTTATAAAAAACAAAAGATAAAAATGTGTTTTCATGTTTAGGGTTTTTTGGTTAGTTGTTGGATATATGACTAGTGTCTTTTTTATATTCAATTAGGGATTATGGGGTCAAGAAGTATGCCCCTCTAAGAATTTGTCACTTCTATCTTAAGCACTAGGGTAAGAGATTAGAAGCCTAAAGGTAGACTAATATCCAACCTAATCAAGATAAGCTAAGAGGACCAAGGCCCTACAAGAAGGGATTCTTCAAAGGAAAAAATCTTCACCAACAAGATCAACTATATATTGAACAAAATACTTTAAACACTTACCAAGGAACCAAAAGAAAACAAAGACAATATATTGATCACTTACCCAAGTTAACAAGAGAAGAAGGAAGGAACAAACCCTAAATCATCTCCCCTCCAAGTAGTTAATTAACTCTTCAAATGGATTGATCCTGAAAGCTAGTAAAAGACTTGAATCACCATAACAAATTTTTAATGCACCTGGAAGATAACCAAGAAAGAGAAAGCTCCAAGAATTGACACAAAAACCTCAAAAGGGAGATGTTATATTAATTGTAGTCACAAATGATATCCAACAATTCACAACGATTTGGAATGAGAGGAGAGCCTATATTTATAGAGGAGGGTTCTACATCCTTCTCATTCTTTATTAATTATTTCTCCCTAAAATTAGCTTGGGAGACTAAGAAATAAGACTTTTCATCCATACAAAGAAGGAGATTAAGTCAATATATAATCAAATGATGCCACATGTACATAAAACCCTCATGAGAGAGGGACATCCCACAAAGAAAGGGACCAGTTTTCTCTTCTAGCCCAACGTTCCAAGGGAAGAGTGATGTGGAGGCCTCAAAACATGGTGAAGTACCCTCCCAAGTGTTGATCAATTTTCCTATTAAGGAAAAGAGTCAATCTCATAGGGAATTCTTAAAATATTTTTTAATATCCCCTCTTCGTCTTTATAGAGGTCGTACTCCTCTTTCTCACTCAAATTTCAAATTCATTTATTCAAAATAACATATTTAAGCATTCATATCATCCACACCTGAGAGTGGACCAGGTGGTAAAACATATAATTGAATAGGGATTGTAAACCATAGATGAATAATTACTTAATTTGAAATATATAGAATAACTACATCCATTCCATCAAATCCATTCATTAAGGAAAATGATTTCAAACAAGTTATATAAGGTAGAAAATAAGTAAAGGTCCAAAACAAAGGGCTTTAAATGATTTCAAACATTTAACATCATAAGGATGAAATGGAAACACATACTCGAGATCTCATGCTTTAATGAAAGTCATAAACAACAAAATTTATGAGCTCCACAAATAGCTCTCTGTGAGTTTTTAAAAGAATATTACAAATTGGTTGTCCAAGTTCAAATAAAATGTGTGCACAAACAACACAACATAATATCCACAATACTTAAACAATAAAATGAAATGCGTTCATCCTAGTGGATTGGGATGGGGATCATGTGGACCATATAGTAGTAGAGGTAACTTGGAAGAAGAGATAAAAACAATCAGGGATCGAATTTACATGTAAACAATAAACACATAAAGATGTCACAGATTGAGATGAAAGAAAGAAAAATGATTTGAAATAGGTGTACTCACAAAAATTAAAATAGAGTCTCATGGATGGATTTTCTCTTGAATATACATAAATTCATTTTCCCTTGAGAAAATTTTAATCTTCTTGTGTAATTCTCAATGGTTGCGTCCCAACCAAAATGTGTCTAAATTCTTTGATGAATTTATCTTGAACTTGGAAAAATTTATATGGTGCCTTGTGCCTCCATAACATGGGGTTCCATAATTGAACTAGGTCATTTTTGGCATCAACATTACACCTTGGGGTAATCCTTCAAATACAATAGAGTATGCTATAGAAAATACCAAATATGAGGTCATGAAAAACCTCTTAATCTTAATGTAATTTGACAAGTGATAAGAGATTTCATTCGAAATAATTTCTTCCCAATCAAATATTGTTTTCATGTGAACTAAGAAGTGTAGCACATACAAAACTTACCTAGGAATGAAGGACGTAGAGCCATGTCCCACCAATCGTGAGAATATCCAAGAAAAATCCTAGTATGGCTTAGACAATAGGAATATATAAATGTGGGTAGTATCAACTGACATTGTCGAAGATGATGCCATGAATTTCTTCAACAAATTCACTCTGCCACCTTGTGCATCCAGAAAATAATCGGCCTCCGAAAGCCTTAGAGATTTATTTGGACTGGGGAGTCACAACATTTTCCTGAATACATTCAAATTCAAAAGGACGGGATTCCTCCCTTCAACAACAACTTGAATCATTTTATGCTTGGAGTTGAATCTACTCACACACCAAGAAAATAATTCTCTGAAATCAAAAGATTCATGCATACAACCAACCTTGTCTATACTAGTTGTCCAAAGTTTATTAACAAGTTTTTTCTCAGGAGTTAGGTTGGAATACCATTGATATGTGGTCAACCAGTGCAAATATTTGTTCTAGAGAGCAATGGAGTTGACAGTATCTCTGTAGAAAGGTTCTCTTTTTTCTTCTAGTTGCAATATTTCCACTCTTTTCAATACAATTTGAGATGTTTAAAAGTTATTAATATGAATTATGGAACTTAACTACTAAGAGGATAAGATCATTAATAGTTGCTAATGATACATCCTTTCACTATGTACACTTTCCTTCAGAATGCATGTGAACTTTTAATAGTAATTATTCTTCATAAGCAAATGATATTTTGGAAACCATGGCAATTAAGCCTCATTTACTCCTGGCAACCTTCTTTTCCTTGTGAATCAGGACATCATAAATGCACCATAAATTACCTTGAGAATGAAGATCATGAATGGTTTCCTGGTGAGAAATACACTAAGTATGGGATATTTGGTGCAATAGGAAGGAAGATATATAAGTCTTGCGGAGGAGTGAGGCATGTAGAGAAATGACAAGGAGAGAAAGTTATGTAGAGGGGAAGTGTCGTGGATAAATGATTATGTGTTGATTTCTCCACATGAGACATGATTCAAAAATCAGTTAAGTATGGGACAATACAATAGAGAGGAGTCTCATGCAGGAAGATTCAAATGTGGAGAAATAAGTTTTGCAGAGAAAGGATCATATGTTGGTTTCTTTGCATAGATCAACATTCGAAAATAGACCAAGTGTCAGCCCATGTGAGATAAAGTGAAGTACCAATGTAGAATGTGGAGGAATAGTCACCATGCAGAGCACATAGTTTAAGCTTAATGCAAGGCTTCTTTGCATGGCGCAAGTCATGAAAACGACCAAGTGTTGGAAGTGCGTGATTTTTTATGAAGTAATGAGGAGATGTAGGACTTGTGTGGTATGTGGAGAATGATGGATTAGGATAGAAGGGCATCTTTACCACATAGTAAAACATAACATGAAATACAAGGTTGAGACATGAAAATGGATCAACACCAAGCAATCAAAGCTCCAACATCTCTCTTTTCCAAGTGGAACGACCTCATTAAAAGGTGGAGAAGGGCCTCAAAAGTGTACGACCTCCTCAAAATGTGCTCAAGGAGTGCTCAAAAGGTATCTTCGAGGTATGACCAAGCCCTCAAATCAAGCAAATATGCTCTACAAGGCAAGGAATATGCCTCTCCAAGTCAAATCATCACCAAAAGCACCCACATGGCTTTCATAAAACCCACACATGTTGGTCGGCCCTTAAATCATGTAAGGAACATCTCCAAAAGTGATGAAAAAGGAGGGTGCTCTAGAATCTCCAATGTGACATGTGTAGAGGATGTCCATCTAAGCAAAAGTAGCCCAAATGTGCCTTGGAGGATGTAACCAATGCCTTGGGATATGTGTACTACCTAGAGAACTGTGACACTACCTTGGGAGACATGAAACTGAGTGAGCATCTACATAATCATGTCTAATAGTAGATGGCTAAAGTGTGATGAATAGATATGATAGGGATCCATGCTTAAGCATACAATAAGTGTGTTATACATAGGTGTGACAACATCTACAAAAAGCAAAACTTTTACATCGTATACAAAGGGGTAAGAGAGACTAGTAACGCCCATTGATCAACTGTCCTAGTAGATCCACCCCAAGATGGTTGCATACCAACCTAGACCATAGATGATCAACATGATGAAGAGTTACCAACATCAAGGGGCAGTCAATCATAGCTTAAAAGAAAATCCTATCGTGAAATGGAGACTAAAAGAACGGGCCATGACTGACCACATGGATCTGGAAATACTATATAGTACCCCCACCAATACATAGAACATCTAAGCATGGTCCAATACAATACATCAAAACAAATACAACCATGCTTTTGACTCATCATATTACAATAAAACATATAATATGCTCATGTGATAATCCACATCTATCTAACAAAAAAAATAAAAATAAAATAAGATATAATGAAGTGAATCTAAGTTATAACAAACACCACACATAGTTTGGCTACACTTGCTTTACATGCTCACAAAATGACATTTTTATTTGCCAAATAGTTGATCCAATATTTCAGTGGATATTCTCCCTTTGATCTTTTCTTTTAGCTTACCAATATTCATTCTTGTATAAATTCGAGGACCTATTTTCCATATCCACTCTCTATTTTTATGGCATCATTCCACACTTGGATTTCATAATTGGTTCGAAGTCAACTTTAAGTTCCACCATCTAAGAGCTTCTATGATGCTCATGAAATACCCATCAAGAACGTCATAAGATGTCACAAGTGTTTTGATCACTATTTCTAAGGTTGAATGGTGGTAATGTTGTGGTCGATCTCCAATCTTATGATGACTACGTGGTTTTGTTGAATTTGATTTTTGCATGTGTCATACATGACTACAGGGTTGGTGTTTTTCTCTAATGGATGTTGGTGGTTGGTTGAACTATTTCTGTCATTCTCGCATCATGATAATATGGACATGGTATCTTTACATTTATTCAACACTATGGTTAATGGTTTGCACTAATCCTACATGTAGATCACATGCCCAATGCGAGTTGGTCATATATTTTTATCTATGTGAGTAGTAACAAAGAATATTTAGCATTCCAACCATAGTTATGACATTGAAGAGATAAGTTGAAATTCATATTAATGACTTCACGGTGAAAGAGAATCCTATGTACCTTGCTCTCGTGTTATTACTTTACCTTTTACAAAATATTATTTTAATTTGTGTAGTTTAAAAATTTGATTTTTTGGTGTTTAATGGGTAAATTTTCTAATCAATTTTGATGGAAATTCGGTTAAAAATGGTTGGAACTCCAAATTTAAGTGATTGAGTTTGTATAATTCAAATGCCCCAAATTTTTTTCGAATGCCGAATCCATTTATATATTCAAAAATGCAATTTAAACAACAAAAAAATGTGATTTTACCAAAATCTATTTGGTCAAATTTTAGTGAAAAAATTCAAAAATTCAAATATTTAATTTTTTGGATATATATATATATATTGATGGAAGATGATGGATTTATATAAATTATATAAAAACTATTTTTTTTAATTTAATATTATTGATTAATACTCGGGAGATAGATGGAAACATCATTTAGTACTTTCCTTCTCATATTGAATTTTTTTTTTAAATATTTTAAATAAGCATTTAATACATCACAATTTTATTGACTTTGATTTGTAATGAAGTAGTATCATGTTAAGTTTCAAACTTAAGTTTTAAAAATGATAGGCACTAATATGTGCAAGTTTAATTTGTCAAAAGAAATATATAATGTAATAAGATTTTTATTGTTTGTAGGTCTATGAACATATAGATAAGGTTTCGTACATGATGTATGTTAGGGAGAAAATTATGCAATACGTAGTAAGTCAATTATTGGTTTTTTTCCATTTTCTTGTATCTGTTGGAAACCATATTATTTACTATCTAACAAAAATTATGAAAAAGATACACTATCAAAAGAGACTTACTACATGGTGTATATTGCTTGCACAAAATCAAAACACTATAACCAAAAAAACTTTATAGCATAAGAGATTAATAGCTTCAAACATCGACTTCAAATAGTAGAATAAAAAACTAATAAAATTATATCATGTTACATGTTTACAAGGTCACCTCTATTGAATTATGTAATTGTGGAATACTATAGATGCTTCAAATTATGATTTGAAAACACTAGAACAATAGGATAAATTTTTGTCACAATCAAGTCATATAATGTTACTAAAATTTTCTCTATTGAATGTATGTAAAAGTAAAATGTTATGGATAATCGAAAACAAGGTATTAAATTTTATAGAACATAAAGTAATCACAATATAAATAATATTAATATATTTTTGAAAAGGGGAAAGGGAATACCAAAGTAAATTGAGGTGAATATGTTTCTCAAACACAAGGATATATTTTTTCTAAATAGTACATAAACAGATCATAGAGGATCCATTCAATAGCTTTTGTGTGTTTCTTATTCTTTTGTACATAAATAATAGTCATGTGTCTAGTGTAAATCCAAAGGAGCCTCCAGCCTACTAATCATTAATGGATGTATGGTGGGATGACATGTTGAAGGGGTGGTGATAGATTTCATTCAATGATATATTCTGAAGAGACACACATTTCTTTGTAATTCACATTGTTAATAGAAGTGATGGATTTTTGTCGCATTTTAATCCACAAACATGTATGATGGAATAAAATATGCAAAGTGTTTCATTTGGCCTACTTTGTATCCACTTAGTCCTAAATTGAAGTGGAATCTATATTGAACAATTAAACAAGATTTATGACAAATGGAAGTATTATTATTCAGAATTAGAGCAGGGATTTAAACCAATGTTATTGAAAGGAATTAAAAGCTAACTTTGTTTTTAAAAGATCAATTACTAATTAATCTTGTGTTTCCAATATTCTTAGAAAATCATTACAAAATAAATTTATAATATAATATAATTTTAAACAATGTCCACTTAACTTATAGAGAGAAGTAGTCATGATGATAAAAACACATACATATCTATACATAATAAACATCACAACACAAAACAAATTTATAAAATAATTAGAATTCAACTATTACTGTGTGTATATAAAATATTATTATAATATAAAACAAATTAATAAAAGTTAGGAAGTAGTTATGTAAAATATATTATAAAACAAATTAATAAAATTTAAAAATTAGTTAATTCATTCAAAATAAAAACGAGTTAACAAATTAATAAAAATTAGGAAGTAGTTATGTAAAATATATTATAAAACAAATTAATAAAATTTAAGAATTAGTTAATTGATTCAAAATAAAAATGAGTTAATATGATAATTCATTCAAAATAGGAATGCGTTAATATAATAATTAGTTGAAACTATCCCCTCTAACTAATATATAATATATTTAATAATAATTAATTTTAAAAATTAGCATATAATAATGAATATATTAAAAATTTAATAAAATTTAAAAAATAAATAATTATATTTAATGAAAAAAATAATATTCAAATTCTCGTATAAAATTCATAAAATAATTACAAGTCAACTATTACTATTACTATTTTTTTATAAAATATTCACTATAATATAAAACAAATTAAAAAAGATTTAGGAACTATTTATGTAAAATATTCACTATAATATAAAACAAATTAATAAAATTGAAGAACTAATAAATTCATTCAAAATATGAATGAATTAATATGATAATTAGTTATAGCTACTACCCATAATTAACATATAATATATTTAATAACAATTAATTTTAAAATTAACATATAATAATAAACATATTAAAAATTTAATAAAATTAACAAATAAATAATTCCATTTTGATGAAAAAAATAATATTGAAATTCTTACATATGATTTTCCTTTTCACACGTGCTCTAGATGTTCAAGGGTCAATGTCCAAGAATAACAATTATGTTATGCTTTCTTTCTTATTTATTATGTCCATCTCATGGTGGTTGGTTTCAAAATCATAGCGTCGGCTATGTGCTAGTTTTAAGATTATTTTATTGCACGTGACATTTTGTTATTTATAATTTATATTAATTAATTTAAAAAATCAAAGATGGGATCAACCTTCGATTTTTTTCTATTTTTTTTAATGGATTGTTATCACACCAAAAATAAAGTTAAATTAGATGAAAATTAAATAAAGTTAAATTAGATGAAAATTAGTTAAAAAGCCTCTTACGAGTATTGGGATTTTGGATTTAGTTTACGATCTGATACCCACTTTTAATTGACTTACACAACAAGAGTGAGCGATGGAACAACTAACTAATGTCACAATAATATGTGTGGCCATTGTTAGTGAGGATTATAGTTTTCGTCCGAAGGGAAGGTGTATTTAATTACATTATTGATACAATGCTTTCACTTATTAATGGGTCTGATATGAAAGTCAAATCTCCCTGCCGCTACCTTAATGAATTATTAATTAGCCCAACATGACTTTATTTATCAATGTCGATGCTTTTTCCTTAAAACTATATGCCTCGTTTCATTTTTATCTTTCTACACTACCTCATTGCCACCTCACGACTATTCTCATGGCTATACCTAGGTAGTTGGACTCTTTCCTAGGTAATAACAGTGCACTAGCCACTGAGATATATATACTATGATCATAAAGTCGGTACTCGACAACTCCTATCAAGCAAGGGACTTTGGACAAAAGGCATGGAGGTACATAAAGAGATTCACAGAAAAGGATAGATGGGAGGCTCAACTTTTCGATGGTGGGATAACTGATTTTATCAAATGGAGAAGTCCAAGTTGGGATTAACAACTAGTAGTTTCATTGATGAGAGATGATATGAAAGACATGATTATGAGGTAAGATGATAAATAAATGTTAGAATTTGAGGAAGAAAATCCTTCACATTTCTTTACTATTCATTGATTATTTTCCTCGTCTTCAACTACCTACTTAGTCTCCCCATATGCCTTGATCTTGAACCATGTATTGCCGATACAAACATAAAAAATGTTGAACATAGTTTGTTTTTCAATTGTTTTTGTTTTTATTTTTTAATTTTCTAAAAATGTTTACATGAATACATACACTGTCCATATGAATATCCTTTAACGATTTTCTTGAAAAAGAAGCATTATATCATCTTTAATTTTTTCCAAAAACACTGCTATTAATTTAAATGTTGCATATTATAAAGAAAGCTAAAAGAAACAAAGGAAAGCTTAAATGAACAAGTGTATTAGGTCTAGCCAAAAAAAACAAACAAACTTGTAAATCTTAAATTCCCTCAAATTGCTTGTAAATATTTAATTTCCTCAAACTATTTGTAAATCTTTAATTTCGTCAATTTTCTTGAAAATATTTAATTGCTCGAGTTTCATAACATGATTGATTTTCATCAAATAAATTCAAAGAAAAAATAGAAAAATTACCAGAGATCTCCATTGTATTAAAATTGTCTAGCTTTGGTCCAAGTCTCATGACCTTCATTCTTGTTGCAGTGCAAATATTTCCTCTTCATCAACTCTAATAGCCAAAATTTCTACAAATAACTCAAAAAATTACTACAATAATTTCACCATCTCTAGGGTGCCAAATTAAAGTATTCATAATAAAAACAATTATAAGCCCTGAGATGTGCTCTTATATTTTGGTTGTAGCAAAAGACCACCAACCCCAATCGCTCCACCTCTCCTAATCATTCCACCTCCCCCCTCCCAATAAATATAGTTACCAATTTGATGAGAACCCTCTAGAGTTCTTGTTTTTTTAGAAGTCACATTTAATGGTTATTTTTATCCCCATTTCAAAACGTGGTGCTACCAGTAACACCCATTTTGGGGGGGAGGTTAAAATTACCACCTTTTGCAACCATGGCCTTAACATTGACGTAATGTTGTGTTGTGCCAAGCATCAACACCTTCCCTTTTCTTGTATATTTACTTGTAAAATCCTTCTCTCCAAGAAAATGGGACCCCTCATTTTTTTTTTCTATATATGAGCTTCTTGACTTGAAGAGCCACCTCAACTTTTGGTATTTGTTTCCTCTCATTCCTCTCATCAGATTGCTTAATGTTTCAAGCTCGGTTTTGTTCAATTCTTTTTTTTTTTACACTTAAAAAAATATTTGAGAATTATATTATGGGTTATCAGATAAGTGCCTTGTAACTCCCCCGGTACGTACCGCAGGAGTTCCATTTAAGTCCTTCGATGCATCGAAGCATTTCCCTTGAACATCTTTGGTACACCAGAGGACTTTCCTTGAAGTATGATGAAACACTTAATTAATAAACGAAAAACTTAATGTTAACTCCTTTGATTCAACTGTAGGATTTCTTACAAAGTCCACCGGTTGAACTGGAGGAGTTCCCCAAAACCTCTCTGATGATTTAAGCACTCAACCGACGCACTTTGTGTAAACCTTTCTGAAACTAAGATAGTGGAACCATGAGACTTCTCGTTAACACCTCCAGTGCAAGGGAGGTATTTTAACCAACATCTCCAATGTACATTTGAACTATTTCGACCATTACCTCTGGTAATGAATTTAACTCCTTGGATCGCATTGAACCATGTGCCCATGCCACAAAAAGAGTGTTCCCCCCTCCTTTTGATTATTTTTACTTTCTCCTAAGAGAAAGGAGGAATGTCGATCATTGAGATTTATCACTCACCAGAGCATTAACCTAGCAACATTGCACCCATTGCATCCACATGGCACACCATTCTAGGTAATCCCTAACCCCCCCACTCTACATTGTTTATATGTATTCTTTAAGGATTAGGGTCAGGTTTTGTCCCTATCACCTTCAACCTTTGACCCTATCAATTGACCTTCAAGTGTGCCCTTTGTTGGTTATATTTCTTTTCTTATCCCCCTGTGATGTCCTAAATCACAAACACCTCCATGTTTACCACCATATCCATGTCCTGCCTTCGGACCTGTGACATGGTTTAACCCTAAAATTATCCCTATCCATTGCCTCCACCGAATGGACCTGTGATTTTATACACCTCGATGTTTCCTAGCATTTGTCTCGTACCCCAAAAAACACCTATTATAGTTTTCTTAGGTCAAAACCCTAACTTTTATGTGCAAGGAATGTGATTCTCCCCAATCTATTTTCTCTTTGAGTTAGTGCTAGACCGTTACCTTTGTTTAAATCCATATATTTGTTGGGAATCCTCACCTTGAATTGATTTCCACTGAGACCTAACTGTTTCCTTTTCAAAACATTATCACCAATCCCTCAAGTCCGCAACACTCAAGCTCTAATTCCCTTTACGCGACCCAAAATCCCATTTCAAGACTTAGTTGAATTTCAATGCATCTTTTTATATCAGATAAGTTAATAGGATCACCTCTTGTGGCACACCGAATGACTTTACGCGAACTCTACTGGTATTCACTGATCTAGATGGATCTTAGTGGCCATCCACCTTTTCCACTGAATCACCATTTTGAGCCCGTGGTTTTGATAAACCATGATATTCACCCTTTTGATGGAGAATGGAATGTAATGTCATATTCATTTGTTAATTATAGATATAATGTAATGATTTCCTAGTGGTCTTATGTACATGCCTACAACATAGCATTAATGCACAAGATCTTATTAGATCTCCACAATTAAGCGTGCTTAGGCTAGAGTAGTACTGGGATGGGTGACCGCTCAGGAAGTCCTAGTGTTTTACATGCCTATGGCATTTTATAAACATAGTCCAATTTATCCCACATGCATCATGTGAATTGTTCTCCTCTCACTCTCTCATATATTAATTGAGGTGAAGGAAGCCCTTTAAGCATGCAATGGAGTGTGATCTAAATCTTGTTGCAATTGAAGCGTAACCAACATCTCCTTATTTTCAGAGATAAGATACCCCATTGTGCCAGTTTGTATTCTACAATGTTTTTCTCTCTTATTCCTTAATAGAAGTTGGGTTTCACTATATTTCTATGTTTCTTGCAATATCTATGTGTCTGTAATGTCCCCACTTTGGGACATCATCACAGGGCAGAGATTTATGATGACCAGAGTAGCTAGATGGATGCTAGAGCGAGTACAGGGGTATTTGAGAGGCATTGTGGGGTCCATCTTGCATTGATGATCATATTCCATCATTATGAGCCATTCCGTACAGGTTGGCTTTGGTTTCGTTGCATTCCGACGATTTCCATGATTTTGACTATTTTGAGCTATAAGTCAATGGAATTCATTGAAGAGGTCATTTTGGGCACATTACTTGGAGGAACCTCTAAGTGTAATATCTCATTGGAATTGGGAGGAGCAACACTACAGGATGGGATGGCTAGAAGTGACTTTCAGTGGCCAGGGAAGCCACAAGGAGAGATAAGGAGCTTTTCAAAGGTAAAAAGGTTAATTAATTAATTAAAGTGATTT
>ML781424.1:749814-785881 GCA_009831015.1 Picea engelmannii | reverse complement strand
GAGAGTTTGGCATTCAGATCTGCTTGTATTGATCTTCATTTCTCATTCAGCCTTTGGAGGCATCTTTTGTATTAGCGGGAGCATTTTGTAGCAGCTCTTATCTATTGTCTATCTTCTTGTCCATCTGTTGAGCATTCCAGATCACATCTTCATTGTAGCAGGTTTCTCTATTTTATGAATAAAGAAGAATTGAGATGTTTTGGCTTATCTATCTTATTGCATATGGTTGAGTTATATTCCATGGTTATCTCTTTCTGTTATTTGTTGCATACACACATATAAACACATCTAAAAGGTAGATCAACAAAGTGTTTGACGAAATACCTCACTCAGAAAAAGTTTTAAAAAGACACCAAAACAGTGATGATCCTTGCATAATGGCTTGGGATCATTACAATTTACTTTTTGTATCTCTATTATATTTCAGTCTTCATTTCGTTCTCAAAATAATATGAATCAGTGGTATTAGAGAAGTATGCTCCTTGTTATTTCTCAGAGCAGGTCTCTGACAAGGTCAGGGTATAGATATTTGGGTCTTGAGCTAGTTTCGCTTGACGACAACCACTCTTGCTAGCCCAAGCGACCTCCCATGGCCGAAGAAAAGAGAGATGACAAAGCATGAGATCCTTTCAAGACGTTGCTCAATAAATCCCTCGTGTGACAAAGGAACGAGATGATGGACAAATTCGCTCAGATCCTTCGAATACTACTAATGGTGGCAACCGAGACATCTTTGACAAGCAACAATTTCACAAGTGCAACACCCTTCAAGGTACAAGTCAATTTTGATATCTCTTTATTTGAAGGCCATATATGAGGTTCATCGAAGTAGGCATAGACTATTAGGTTGTGCCCCACCCAAGTCCCCTTTATTAGTTCAAATGTGTGAACTATAATAAAATGATTGAATCTGCTAGAAGGTTATTACTCTATCCAAAAAAAATTCGACAGTGAAAAGATCACCTTTGCTCTCCTTAAATCCCTTTTGCATGTCAGATGTTGGTGGGAAGGTTACTAAGAGAGGTACACCAAGGATGGATCTACACTATTTGAAAGAGAACCCACTTGGATGGCCTTTGTAGATGCCCTAAAGGTGGAGTTCTACCCTGTCGGAAACTATGATGACCAATACATGAGATGGACAACTATGCGTCAGAAAAGAGACCAGACGGTGGCAGAGTACACCAACATATTTCATACCTTGCGCTCAAATTTGGGTATCATATACTCCGAGCGACACCTAGTTTTGAAGTACTATTGTGGTCTACACTGGTGCATCCAAACATAGATAGATTTCTTGGACATCTCCTCACTGGGAGCTGCTTATCGATATGCAGTCAAAATTGAGTGAAAATTCAAGCAACAAAGTAAGTGGGAGAAGCATGGAAAAGGAAACTCTAACTCACATAATGAAGGGAAAAGTAAGGAAGGCCAACCTCAAGAGAGCCAGTCCTAGATGCAGACAAAGAAGTGTAACAAGAAGTTTAAGAAAGACACCAGAAAGTGGTGTGAGTTCCAGAACAACCCTTGGCACAACACTGATGAATGTCGCTCATTACAGTCATTTGTGTTCGAGATCAAAGACAAAGAGTCGAACCCCAACTTGGACCCTGATTCAGAAAATAATAAAAAGAGACAAATCATTGATGCAGAACCCACTGCTACCGTCACAACTGCAACAATCCAACAATCCAATCTTCATGTAATTTGACAAGTGATAAGAGATTTCATTCGAAATAATTTCCTGCCAATCAAATATTGTTTTCATGTGAACTAAGAAGTGTAGTACATACAAAACTTACCTAGGAATGAAGGAAGTAGAGCCATGTCCCTCCAATCGTGAGAATATCCAAGAAAAATCCCAGTATGGCTTAGACAATAGATATATCAATGTGTGTAGTATCAGTTGGCATTGTCGAAGATGATGCCATGAATTTCTTCAACAAATTCACTCTGCCACCTTGCGCATCTAGAAAATAATTGGCCTTCGAAAGACTTAGAGCTTTATTTGGACTGGAGAGTCACAACATTTTCCAGAATACCTTCAAATTCAAAAGGACAGGATTCCTCCCTTCAACAACAACTTGAATAATTGTATGCTTGGAGTTGAATATACTCACACACCAAGAAAATAATTCTCTGAAATCAAAAGCTTCATGCATACAACCAACCTTTTCTATACTAGTTTTCCAAAGTTTATTAGCAATATTTTTCTCAGGAGTAAGGTTGGAATACCACTTATATGTGGTCAACCAGTGAAAATATTTTTTCTAGAGAGCAATGGAGTTAACAGTGTCTCCGCATAAAGGTTCTCTTTTTTCTTCTAGTTGCAATCTTTCCACTCTTTTCAATACACTTTGAGATGTTTGAAAGTTATTAATATGAATTATGGAAATTAACTGCTAAGAGGATAAGATCATTAATAGTTCTTAATGATACATCCTTTCACTATGTACACTTTCCTTTATAATGCATGCGAACTTTTAATAGTAATTATTCTTCATAAGAAAATGATATTTTGGAAACCACGACAATTAAGCCTCATTTACTCCTGATAATCATCTTTTCCTTGTGAATCAGGACACCATAAATGCACCATAAATTACCTTGAGAATGAAGATCGTGAATGGTTTCCTGGTGAGAAATACACTAAGTATGGGATATTTGGTGCAATAGGAAGGAAGAGATATAAGTCTTGTGAAGGAGTGAGGCATGTAGAGCAATGACAAGGAGAGAAAGTTATGCAGAGGGGAAGTGTCGTGGAGAAATGGTTGTATTAATTTCTCCACATGAGACATGATTCAAAAATCAGTTAAGTATGTGACACTGCAGTAGAGAGGAGTCTCATGCATGAAGAGTCAAATGTGGAGAAATAAGTTTTGCAGAGAAATCATCATATGGTAGTTTCTTCGCATAGATCAACATTCGAAAATAGACCAAGTGTCAGCCCATGTGAGATAAAGTGAAGTACCAATGTAGAATGTGGAGGAATAGTCACCATGCAGTGTGCATAGTTTAAGCTTAATGCAAGGCTTCTTTGCATGACACAAGTCATGAAAACGACTAAGTGTTGGAAGTGTGTGATTTTTTATGAAGTAATGAGGAGATGTAGGACTTGTGTGGTATGTGGAGAATGATGGATTAGGATAGAAGGGCATCTTTATTGCATAGTAAAACATAACATGAAATACAAGGTTGAGACATGAAAATGGATCAACACCAAGCAATTAAACCTCCAACATTTCTCTTCTCCAAGTGGAACGACCTCATGAAAAGGTGGAGAAGGGCCTCAAAAGTGTACGACCTCCTCAAAATGTGCTCAAGGAGTGCTCAAAAGGTATCTCCAAGGCATGACCAAGCCCTCAAATAAAGCAAAGATGCTCTACAAGGCAAGGAAGATGCCTCTCCAAGTCAAATCATCACCAAAAGCACCCGCATGTCTTTCATAAAACCCACACATGTTGGTCGGCCCTCAAATCATGTAAGGAACATCTCCAAAAGTGATGAAAAAGGAGGCTGCTCTGGAATCTCCAATGTGGCATGTGTAGAGGATGTATATCTAAGCAAAAGTATCTGAAATGTGCCTTGGAGGATGCGACCAATGCCTTGGGATATGTGTAGTACCTAGAGAATTGTGACACTACTTTGGGAGACATGAAACTGAGTGAGCATCTACATAATGATCTCTAATAGTAGATGGCTAAAGTGTGATGAATAGATATGATAGGGATCCGTGCTTAAGCATACAATACGTGTGTTATACATAGGTTTGACAACATTTACAAAGAAAAAAACTTTTACATCGTATACAAAGGGGTAAGAGAGACTAGTTGCGCCCATTGATCAGGTGTCCTAGTAGATCCACCCCAAGATGGTTGCATACCAACCTAGATCATAGATGATCAACATGATGAAGAGTTACCAACATCAAGGGGAAGTGAATTGTAGCCTAAAAGAAAATCCTATCTTGAAATGGGGACTAAAAAGATGAGCCATGACTGACCACATGAATTTGAAGATACTACATAGTACCCCCACCAATACATAGAACATCTAAGCATGGTCCAATACAATACATCAAAGCAAATACAACAACGCTTTTGACTCATCATAATACAATAAAACATATAATATGCTCATATGATAATCCACATCTAACAAAATAAAATAAAATATAAAATATACTGAGGTGAATCTAAGTTGTAACAAACACCATAGTTTGGCTACAATCGCTTTACATGCTCACAAAATGACATTTTTATTTGCCAAATAGTTGATCCAATATTTAAGTGGATATTATCCCTTTGATCTTTTCTTTTATCTTACCAATATTCATTCTTGTATAAATTCGAAGACCTATTTTCCATATCCACTCTCTATTTTTATGGCATCATTCCACACTTGGATTTCATAATTGGTTCGAAGTCAACTTTAAGTTCCACCATCTAAGAGCTTCTATGATGCTCATGAAATACCCATCAAGAACGTCATAAGATGTCACAAGTGTTTTGATCACTATTTCTAAGGTTGAATGGTGGTAATGTTGTGGTCGATCTCCAATCTTATGATGACTACGTGGTTTTGTTGAATTTGATTTTTGCATGTGTCATACATGACTACAGGGTTGGTGTTTTTCTCTAATGGATGTTGGTGGTTGGTTGAACTATTTCTGTCATTCTCGCATCATGATAATATGGACATGGTATCTTTACATTTATTCAACACTATGGTTAATGGTTTGCACTAATCCTACATGTACATCACATGCCCAATGCGAGTTGGTCATATATTTTTATCTGTGTGAGTAGTAACAAATAATATTTAGCATTCCAACCATAGTTATGACATTGAAGAGATAAGTTGAAATTCATATTAATGACTTCACCGGTGAAAGAGAATCCTATGTACCTTGCTCTCGTGTTATTACTTTTTACAAAATATTATTTTAATTTGTGTAGTTTAAAAATTCGATTTTTTGGTGTTTAATGGGTAAATTTTCCAATCAATTTTGATGGAAATCCGGTTAAAAATGGTTGGAATTCTAAATTTAAGTGATTGAGTTTGTATAATTCAAGTGCCTCAAAATTTTTTCGAATGCCAAATTCATTTATACATTCAAAAATGCAATTTAAACAACAAAAAAAATGTGATTTTACCAAAATCTATTTGGTCGAATTCTAGTGAAAAAATTCAAAAATTCAAATATTTAAACAACGCCATTTTAAATTGTTTTCACCATATATATATCTATATATCTCTATATATATATATATATATATATATATATATATATATATATATATATTGATGGAAGATGATAGATTTATATAAATTATATAAAAATTATTTTTTCTTTTTAATTTAATATTATTGATTAATACTCGAAAGATAGATGGAAACATCATTTAGTAACTTCCTTCTTATATTGGATTTTTTTTTAAATATTTTAAATATGCATTTAATACATCACAATTTTATTGACTTTGATTTGTAATGAAGTAGTATCAGGCACTAATATGTGCAAGTTTAATTTTTCAAAAGAAATATATAATGTAATAAGATTTTTATGGTTTGTAGGTTTATGAACATATAGATAAGGTTTCGTACATGATGTATGTTAGGGAGAAAATTATGCAATACGTAGTAATATTTTCTATTTTCTTTTATTTCTTGGAAACCATATTATTTACTATCTAACAAAAATTATGAAAAAGATACACTATCAAAAGAGACTTACTACATAGTGTATATTGCTTGCACAAAATCAAAACACTATAACCAAAAGAACTTTATAGCATAAGAGATTAATAGCTTCAAACATTGACTTGAAATAGTAGAATAAAAAACTAATCAAATTATATCATGTTACATGTTTACAAAGTCACCTCTATTGAATTATGTAATTGTGGAATGCTATAGATGCTTCAAATTATGATTTGAAAACACTAGAACAATAGGATAAGTTTTTGTCACAATCAAGTCATATAATGTTACATGTCTATAAAATTTTCTCTATTGAATGTATGTAAAAGTAAAATGTTATGGATAATCGAAAACAAGGTATTAAATTTTACAGAAAATAAAGTAATCACAATATAAATAATATTAATATATTTTTGAAGAGGGGAAAGGGAATGCCAAAGTAAATTGAGGTGAATATGTTTCTCAAACACACGGATATATTTTTTCTAAATGGTACATAAAAAGATCATAGAGGATCCATTCAATAGCTTTTGTGTGTTTCTTATTCTTTTGTACATAAATAATAGTCATGTGTCTAGTGTAAATCCAAAGGAGCCTCCAGCCTAGTAATGATTAATGAATGTATGGTGGGATGACATGTTGAAGGGGTGGTGATATATTCTGAAGAGACACACATTTCTTTGTAATTCACATTGTTAATAGAAGTAATGGATTTTTGTCGCATTTTAATCCACAAATATGCATGATGGAATAAAATATGCAAATTGTTTCATTTGGCCTACTTTGTATCCACTTAGTCCTAAATTGAAGTGGAATCTATATTGAACAATTAAACAAGATTTATGACAAATGGAATGATCATTATTCAGAATTAGATCAGGGATTTAAACCAATGTTATTGAAAGGAATTAAAAGCTAACTTTGTTTTTAAAAGACCAATTACTAATTAATCTTGTGTTTCCAATGTTCTTAGAAAATCATTACAAAATAAATTTAAAATATAATATTTCCATATTTATAATTCTAAACAATGTCCACTTAACTTATAGAGAGAAATGGTCACGATGATAAAAACACATACATATCTATACATAATAAACATCACAACACAAAAAAAATTCATAAAATAATTAAAATTCAACTATTACTATGTTTATATAAAATATTTACTATAATATAAAACAAATTAATAAAATTTAAGAAGTAGTTATGTAAAATATTCAGTATATTATAAAACAAATTAATAAAATTTAAGAACTAGTTAATTCATTCAAATAAGAATGAGTTAATATGATAATTCATTCAACATAGGAATGAGTTAATATGATAATTAGTTGATACTACCACCTCTAATTAATATATAATATATTTAATAATAATTAATTTTAAAAATCAGCATATAATAATGAATATATTAAAAAATTAATAAAATTAAAAAATAAATAATTGTATTTGAATGAAAAAAATAATATTTAAATTTTCATATAAAATTTATAAAATAATTAAAAGTCAACTATTACTATTATTATATTTATATAAAATATTCACTATAACATAAAACAAATTAATAAAATTTAAAAATTATTTATGTAAAATATTCACTATAATACAAAACAAATTAATAAAATTTAAGAACTAATTAATTCATTCAAAATATGAATAAATTAATATAATAATTAATTATACCTACCACCCATAATTAACATCTAATATATTTAATAACAATTAATTTTAAAATTAACATATAATAATAAACATATTAAAATTTTAATAAAATTAACAAATAAATAATTCCATTTTGATGAAAAAATAATATTCAAATTCTTACATATGATTTTCCTTTTCACACGTGCTCTAGATGTTCAAGGGTCAATGTCCAAGAATAACAATTATGTTATACTTCTCTTTCTTATTTATTATGTCCATCTCATAGTGGTTGGTTTCAAAATCATAGCATCGGTTATGTGCTAGTTTTAAGATTATTTTATTGCACATGACATTTTGTTATTTATAATTTATATTAATTAATTTAAAAAATCAAAGATGGGATCAACCTTCGGTTTTTTTCTCATTTTTTTTTAATGGATTGTTATCACACCAAAGATAAAGTTAAATTAGATGGAAATTTGTCTTTTCCAAGTAAAAAAAAGCCTCTTACAAGTATTGGGATTTTGGATTTTGTTTACGATCTGATACCCACTTTTAATTGACTTACACAACTAGCACAACCACAAAGTGGTTGGTGTTGTGGCTAGTGAACGTCGAAAGTTATCTGGACAGACAACACTCTGGTGAATTGAAACGCATAGACAGCTGAAACATATATAGAGTTGAGGAAATCCAAAAGTTAATCTTAAATGTGGTAATTCCAAAAGTTAATCAGTTAAACGTGACAATCATATGTTGGTACAATAATTTCTTAATATGATTAGGTAAATGTTAAAAAGTAAACAGGTTAACTCATGCATTCAAAAATACAAGGAAGTTATGAAGAGTAAATCACATTCATTGATTTGGGAGGACGACTAAGAATATTCCAGCATTTTCAATTGTTAACTATCAGATTAGAATTTTAAATTAAAAGGTGATTAATTGTGCCCATCTCCAATAAGCATACATCTTTCGACGTAACAAAAATAAATGATAGAACAACTAACTAATGTCACAATAATATAATATGTGTGGCCATTGTTAGTGAGGATTATAGTTTTCGTATGAAGGGAAGGTGTATTTAATTACATTATTGGTACAATGCTTTCACTTATTAATGGGTTTGATATGAAAGTCAAATCTCCCTGCCGCCACCTTAATGAATTATTAATTAGCCCAACATGACTTTATTTATCAATGTCGATGCTTTTTCCTTAAAACTATATGCCTCGTTTCATTTTTATCTTTCTACACTACCTCATTGCCACCTCACGACTATTCTCATGGCTATACCTACATAGGGATGATTTAATATGAGTAGTTTCATTCATAACAATGCACTAGCCACCGAGATATAAACTATGATCATAAAGTCAGTACTCGACAACTCCTATCAAGCAAGGGACTTTGGACAAAAGGCATGGAGGTACATAAAGAGATTCTCAAAAAAGGATAGATGGGAGGCTCAACTTTTCGATGGTGGGATAATTGATTTTATCAAATGGACAAGTTCAAGTTGGGATTCTGGGTTACATCCCCAAGATACTTTTGCTGCAACAAGGTTGGATAGGCTTTATCTTTAACAAGCCTGAGGATTCGACTCTCATCCTGAACGGATTCTGGCCGATCAATGAGGGTAGTCTCAAGCTCAAAAGATGGAGGCTCGGATTTAATCCTACAACTGAGTTCTTCAGTCACAGACATGTCTGGGTCCTGCTACCTGGGCTCCCTCTACAACTCTGGAACAACCAAGCGCTTGAACTTATTGGGTCCTCCTTAGGGCATTTTTTAAGTGTGGATGCAAACTGTCTAGCAGGGACAGACAGAAGAATGGCTAAGATTTACGTGGAGATTGATATATAGGCCGGACTTCCTGAAGTCCTAGAAATCGACTGGCGCAATCAATTGATCACACAACACCTGGACTTTCTTGGCATACCTTTCCGTTGCTCCTATTGCCACAGAACAGGGCACTTGAGAAGGGACTGCCACAAGTATCCTCGACCGGACATTGAATTGGATCCTGCAGAGGAGCCAAATTTTGATGGCTACATCTCATCACCAAACCACTATGCTGAACAGTTAGCACCCAATCTTGGGCAAGCTTCAAGTCCATCTGACGACTCTCTAGTGGGTAAGATCCACTTACTTCGTCCCTCTCTCTATAATACTTTCTCTACTTGGGACAGATTGTACATTGCTAATCAAGAGAATATGATTCTGGTTTCTGGAGCAAAGGCCACGGTTTCGGTCTTGTCTGACCACACATCTTCTCCCCCCTTAACTGGGCATAACCAACCAGATTGTGATTCCATCCCTTATCCAACACTAGATACACACCTTTCACAACTAGATCCAACCACCCTGGTTCCGGATTCCCCATCAACTGATGAAACACCAAACCCTCATACATTACCTGGATACATTGAACCGAGCCAATCTGAAATACAACTTGATTCCATGTTCCCGATAGCTACCTCAGCACACTCTCTACCTTTTGACTCGATACCCATCCATACCTATCTTGGAAACTCTATAATACAACCCAACTTACCTCCACTGGACCAACCATCCTCATCAAACTTTCCCACTTCAACAGATCCAGACCCACACTGGTCTAGAGGTATTGGACTTGAACTTTCACCATTGAAAACTCGCAGTGCGTGCAAGAAAACATTGTCTGGTTTGAAAGCAACCAGAAACTCTGCTACGGTCACAAATAAAGGGGCGCTTAGAGGATTAAAAGCCCTAGCCAGAGGTGACCCATGATCCTACTGTCCCTCAACATAAGAGGGGTCGGAGGAGCCCTGAAATTTGCCTCTATGCGAAGACTTTTGGATCAGACACATCCGTCCATTATCTTTTTGCAAGAAACACTTGTGATTGCTTCTGCTGCCCGAGACTTCCTTCATAGACTCAGGCCAAACTGGTTGACCTGCGCGGCAAGCTCGGTGGGCACCTCAGGTGGAGTTCTGGCCACGTGGGACCCTTCTCTTTTTGATCTTCGGCCGATGTTCAGCCCTGGAGGGGTTCTTCTAATAGGCTACATCTTTGAACTAAAGTCTTCCTTCAACTTTCTCAATGTATACGGTCCGTGCACTGATTGCAAGGCCTTCTGGGAGCGTCTAGATACTCTCGGACTCTTGGCAGCTAGTAACCTTATCTTAGCAGGAGATCTTAATATCACCACCAGCCCATTGGAAACTTGGGGACAAAAAGCTCTCACTGATCCACACATGAGCTTCTTTAAACAATTGTTTTTCAAGAACAACTTGATTGATCTGAAACCGACCGAGCTCTTACCTACCTGGCGGAACGGTAGACCTGGTCCGGATAGCATTGCCAAGCGATTATATAGATTTCTTATCTCTGCAGAAGTTCTTTCACCATCTCGTTGTTCTCGTGCCTGGGTAAATTTACCATATCTTTCGGACCACGCTGCCATATGTCTTCAGATAGGCATGGGTCGCTATGGGGTAGGCCAGCCTTTCAAACTTAACCCGTTATGGTTAAAGGAGATATCATTTAATAGATTAGTCAGAACAACATGGGAGGACTGTTCTGTATCGGTGCCTGGTGATCCGCAAGAAAATTTGGCAAGAAAATTAGCCAATTTAAAGCAGCATACAGCTATATGGCTAAAAGACAAAAAATGTGAGGAGCAAGCAGTCATAAATAAGATTGATGAGGAGCTAGCCGCTCTACTCTGTTTACAACTACACAATCATGCTTTATCGAATATAAACTGTAGAATCCGTGAGCTGGAGAAGGCCCAATCTATTTTCCTGCGTGAAGATGAGGAGAGGTGGCGCTTAAAGAGCAGGATGCTCTGGCTCGAGGGTGGAGACAAAAATACCCATTTCTTCCATAAATTTTCCAGTGCTCGTAGATCAAAGAAACAGATGTGGGATATTGAAGAGGAGGACGACACCAAACATCATGCACAGGAAGCTATTAAAGAGGCCGCTGCTCAACATTTTAAATCTTTTTTTCAGGTCCCCATTGCACCAAGTCTCACCGCTCAGATGGAGTTAGCTAGCCGATTCCCTAACATGGTAATAGCAGAGGAGGTACTAGCCCTGGAATCCCCCTGTACAAAGGAGGAAATATTGACAGTCCTCAAGGGTTTCAAAAAAGAGAAGAGCCCGGGACCCAACGGATGGTCGGTTGAATTTTACATACATTTTTTTGACATTTTGTGACAGGATTTGCTGGATGTCGTGGAGGATGATCATACAAGAGGTGTGATAAACCCACAACTAAAAAACACCTATATTGTCTTGATTCCCAAATCCAATTTACCTAAACACTTCAAAGACTACCGCCCCATTTCACTGTGCAACTTATGCTATAAACTAATCTCGAAGATTATCGCAAATAGAATTCGCCCTATACTCTCCAAAGCACTTTCGGAGGAGCAACTCAGATTCCTGAAAGGTAGACAGATTTTAGATGCAGTAGGTGTAGCACATGAATGCATCCACACCTTAAAATCTAGAAAACAACAAGCCATTCTCCTCAAGCTGGATCTCAAGCAGGCTTTTGACTGTGTAAATTGGAACTTTTTGCACCTTATTCTCTTGCAGAGCGGTTTTGGGCGAGCCACTACCAATTGGATTTTAAGCTGTATTACATCGACAACTATGGCTGTACTGATCAATGGGGAACCCACAAAATCTTTTCGATGTGAGAGAGGACTCCGTTAAGGATGCCCTCTATCACCCTTACTTTTTATCATGATACTTGAAGGGCTCAGCATCCTCCTCAAACATAGTCAAGCAGAGGGCCAACTATCTGGAGTAAATTTCTCGGGGATGACACACATCCTACACATTCTTTTTGCTGATGATGTGCTAATCTTGACAGAGGCCAGTTTTGCTGAATGGTCCCTTATTCACTCCATCATTAGTACTTTCTGTGCAGCCTCTGGACTGGTGATCAATCTACAAAAATCTCTCTTTCTTGCATTGAATTCTCAGGAACCTTTATTAACTAATTTGAAAGAACTGTATGGTATCAACGCATCAGACCTACAGGAGGGTTTCTCCTATCTTGGGTTTTTCATCAAATCCACCAGATATTCAAATAAAAATTGGCATTGGCTTCTAGATAAATTTGACAGGAAAATTCATCACTGGTGCAACAAGCTACTCACCATGGGAGGGAGATACATTCTCATAAAAGCTGTGTTAGAAATCCTTCCGGTCTATTGGATGGCGCTTGCAAAAATCCCGGCTACAATTCTCAGCTCTATCCGTCAGCTTATTTTCTCCTTTCTATGGACTGGCAGTAAGACTTCTGGATATCATCTTTGCAACTGGGAGACCATTTCTAAACCAAAGAAGATGGGCGGATGGGGCCTCAGGAATCTGCCCTTCTTCAACCGGGCGCTCTTGGCAAACACTCTCTGGCGCATTATTATGGAGCCGGGCATCTGGAGCAAGGTTATCAAGGCAAAATATTTCCCTCATATACCGGTACTATTCTGGCTCAGATCAGCCACTGAGAGACCCACAACAGGCTCTCAGACCTGGAAACACCTTTTAACAACCTTACCTGTCATTCTTCAATGGCTCACTTGGGCTCCTGGTAATGGACATCTGATCGAAGTTGGTAGGGACAGTTTGTTGGGATTGGGAAAGCTTACCTTGCTTTCCACAGAACTGCTGAAGCACCTTCACCAAAAAAATCTTTTCTTCCTTTATCAGTTTACCTCTTCACTTAGTGGGGGTCTTTTGAGCGACCACTGGCTCAGTAGTGAGGAGATTGGGCTGGACGCTGATCTTGCTTTTGAATGGGATAGGTATACGCTCAGTCTTAGAGATTTAGGCATCCGACTACAGGACAGGCCCGATTTGCTCATGTGGACGGGAGGGGACAGATCTGGTGTCCTCACGGAAAAAAACGCCTACAATGCTTTAGTTACAAAGTGCTGGACCATATCTATGGAGCGTGGACACGGACAGATCTGGAGGAGCGACTGCCCGCTCAAGCAAAAATTATTTATCTGGCTCTTACTTGAAAACAAAATTTTATTGTGGCCGAATCTACAAGCGCGGGGATGGTCGAGGCCTAGCGTTTGCTGTCTCTGCAATTCAAATAATGAAACAGCCGCCCATGTTTTCATAGAATTCCCATTCACCAGAGCCGTTTGACATTTATTAACACCGGTTCGACTGCACACATCAAACTGGACAGGTAACAGCCTCTCTCAGTGTTTTCAGATTTGGATGAGGGTCTCAACGAACCAGTTGAAGCTCCCTATACTTCTCTGCTGGCATGTATGGAAGCAAAAGAATGAGGCTTTATTCGAAGACAAGACACCTTCCACACACAGGGTGGCCAGCGCTATCTTTGTCGAGATGGCCGTGAGCAGGAAGCAGACACCGGCCTCAAAACCTTGCAGAGTCATCTTCAACGTCCCTCTAGATAAAGTAGTGGCCTGGTTCGACGGAGCGGCGCAACAGGATGGCTTATTATGCGGGGCGGGTGGGATGATCACTATAAATTCTCAAACTTGTTTCCGGTGGACACTAAACTGTGGGACTGGATCAAACACAAAGGCTGAACTCTTGGCAGCGTGGGCGTCATGTATTCTGGCAAGCCGATTACACATCAATGAGCTCCTGCTGCTTGGTGACTCCAAGCTTATTATCGATTGGCTAAATGGGTGCGCTAACTTCCATGTTGCAGACCTGGCGAGCTGGAAGGAGAGAACATGTGAAACGACTCAGCAGATTCATCATCTCACTTCTTCTCACATTTACAGGGAGGAAAATTTTGAGGCGGATATGCTCTCAAAAAAAGCGCTGTATATGCCTCCGGGTCACATTAGCTTTACTAGATGGGAAGATGACAATGAGGGACCATCCTCGAGGATCCTTCTTTGAGAGGCACTAGCCTTGAAGGATGCCCACCCATGGGATAGACATTGGTCTCGTTGTGACCAGTTACACCCTTGATCAACTTGGATAGTATTGACACATAGGCATAAAATCTTGTTTTCTTGTGATAAACCAACCATATTAGCTTTGTACACTTTTATATCCTTTTGAATATAAAGCGTATTTTTTCATTGAAAAAAAGTTGGGATTAACAACTAGTAGTTTCATTGATGAGAGATGATATGAAAGACATGATCATGAGGTAAGATGATAAATAAATGTTAGAATTTGAGGAAGAAAATCCTTCACATTTTTTTACTACCCATTGATTGTTTTCCTTGTCGTCAACTATTTACTTGCTCTCCCCATATGCCTTGATCTTTACTATCCATTGATTGTTTTCCTCGTCTTCAAATACCTACTTTCTCTCCCCATATGCCTTGATCTTGAACCATGTATTGCCAATACAAACATAAAAAATGTTGAACATAGTTTGTTTTTCAATTGTTTTTATTTTTATTTTTTAATTTTTCTGAAAATGTTGACATGAATACAAACACTGCCCATATGAACATCCTTTAACGAATTTCTTGAAAAAGAAGCATTATATCATCTTTAATTTTTTCCAAAAACACAGGTATTAACTTAAATGTTGCATGTTATAAAGAAAGATAAAAACAACAAAGGAAAGCTTATATGAACAAGTGTACTAGGTCTGGCCAAAAAAATTCCCCAAAAAACAAACAAACTTGTAAATCTTAAATTCCCTCAAATTGCTTGTAAATATTTGATTTCGTCAAATTTCTTGAAAATATTTAATTGCTCAAGTCTCATAACAGGTTTGATTTTCATCAAATAAATTCAAATAAAAAATAGAAAAAATATGAGAGATCTCCATTGTATTAAAAGTGTCTATCTTTGGTCCAAGTCTCATGACCTTCATTCTTGTTGTAGTGCAAATATTTCCTCTTCATCAACTCTAATAGCCAAAATTTCTACAAATAACTCATAAAAAATCAGTGCAATAATTTCACCATCTCTAGGGTGCCAAATTAAAATATTCGTAATAAAAACAACTACAGGCCTTGATATGTGCTCTTATATTTTGGTTACATAGCAAAAGACCACCAACCCCAATCGCTCCACCTCTCCTAATTGTTCTGTCTCCCCCCTCCCGATAAATATAGTTACCAATTTGATGAGAACCCTCCAAAGTTTTTTTTTTTTTTAGAGGTCACATTTAATGGTTATTTTTATCCCCATTTCAAAATGTGGTGCTACCAGTAACACCCATTTTGGAGGGGAGGTTAAAATTACCACCTTTTGCAACCATGGCCTTAACATTGATGTAATGTTGTGTTTTTCCAAGCATCAACACCTTCCATTTTTCTTGTATATTTGCTTGTAAAATTTTTCTCTCCAAGAAAATGGGTCCCCTCATTTTTTTTTTCTATATACGAGCTTCTTGACTTGAAGAGCCACCTCAACTTTTGGTCTTTGATTCCTCTCATTCCTCTCATAAGATTTCTTAATGTTTCAAGCTTGGTTTGGTTCAATTCTTTTTTTTTTACACTAGAAAAATATTTGAGAATTATATTGTGGGTTATCGGATAAGTGCCTTGTAACTCCTTTGGTACGTACCAGAGGAGTTCCATTTAAGTCCTTCGATGCATCGAGGCATTTCCCTTGAACATATTCGGTACACCAGATGAATTTCCTCGAATTATGATGAAATGCTTAATTGATAACTGAAAACCTTAATGTTAACTCCTTCGATTCAACCAAAGGTTTTCTTACAAACTCCACCGGTTGAACTGGAGGAGTTCCCCAAAACCTCTTCGATGATTGAAGCACTCAACCGATGCACTTTGTGTAAACCTTTATGAAACTAAGATAGTGGGACCGAGAGACTTCTCGTTAACACCTCCAGTGTACGAGAGGTCTTTTAACCAACATCTCCAATGTACATCAGACCTCTTTCGACCATTACCTTTGGTAATGACTTTAACTCCCCAGATTGCATTGAACCATGTTCCCATGCTACAAAAAGAGTGTTCCCCCCTCATTTTGATTATTTTCACTTCCTCTTAAGAGAAAGGAGGAGCGTCGATCATTGAGCTTTATCACTCATCAGAGCATTAACCTACCAACATTGCACCCATTGCATCCACGCGACACATCATTCTAGGTAATCCTTAACCCCCCCACTCTACATTGTTTAGATGTATTCTTTAAGGATTACGATTAGGGTTTGTCCCTATCACCTCTGACCTTTGACACTATCAATTGACCTTCAATTGTGCCCTTTGTTGGTTATATTTCTTTTCTTATCCCCTCACGATGTCCTAAATCACAACCACCTCCATGTTTATCACCATATCCATGTCCTGCCTTCGGACTTGCGACATGGTTTTACCCTAAAATTATCCTTATCCATTGCCTCCACCGAATGGCCCTGTGACTTTATACACTTCGATGTTGCCTAACATATGTCTCATACCCCCAAAAAAACCTGGTATAGTTTTCTTAGGTCAAAACCCTAACTTTTATGTGCAAGGAATGCGATTCTCTCCAATCTATTTGCTTGTTGAGTTAGTGCTAGACCGTTACCTTTGTTTAAATCCATATATTTGTTGGGAGTCCTCACCTTGAATTTATTTCCATTGAGCCCTAACTGTTTCCTTTTCGAAAATTTATCACCAATCCCTCAAGTCCACAACACTCAAGCTCTAATTCCCTTTGCATGACCCGAAATCCCATTTCAAGACTTAGTTGAATTTCAGTGCATCTTTTTATATCAAAGAATTTAATAGGATCACCTCTGGTGGTATGCCAGAGGGATTTGTGCAAACTCTGTTGGTATTCACTGATCCAGATGGATCTCGATGGCCATCCACCTTGTCCACTGAATCACCATTTTGAGCCTGTGGTTTTGATAAACCATGATATTCACCCTTTTGAAGGGGAATGGAATGTAATGCCATCTTCATTTGTTAATTATAGACATCATGTATTGATTTCCTAGTGGTTTTATGTACATGCCTACAACATAGCGTTAATGCACCAAATCCCATTAGAACTTCGCAGTTAAGCGCACTCATGCTAGAGTAGTACTGGGATGGGTGAACGCACGAGAAGTCCTAGTGTTTACATGCCTATGGAATTTTATAAGCTTAGTCCAATTTACCCCACATGCATCATGGGAATCGTTCTCCTCTCACTCTCTCATTTATAATTGAGGTGAAAGAAGCCCTTTAATCATGCAATGGAGTGTGATGTAAATCTTGTTGTGAATGAAGCATAGCCAACATCTCTTTCTTTTTAGAGATAAGCTACCATATTCTGCCAGTTTGTGTTCTACAATGTTTTTCTCTCTTATTCATTAATAAAAGTTGGGTTTCACTATATTTATGTGTTTTTTGCAATATCTCTGTGTATTTCCTTTTTGTATCTCTGCTATATTTTAGTCTTCATGTCGTTCTCAAAATAATCTGGATCAATGGTATCATAGGAGTCTACTCCTTGTCATTTCTCATAGAAAGTCCCTGACGAGGTCAAGGTATAGAGATTTGGGTCTCAAGCTAGTTTCTCTTGAGGAAAACCACTCTCGCTAACCCAAGCGACCTCCCATGGCAGAAGAAAAGAGATATGACAGAGCAACAAATTCTTTCAAGATGTTGCTCGAGGAAGTCCTCGTGCGACAAAGGAACGAGATGATGGACAACTTCTCTAAGATCCTTGAATTACTACCAATGGCGGCAGCCGAGGCATATTCGACAAGCAATAATTTCACAAGTGCACCGCCCTTCAAGGTACAAGTCAATTTTGATATCTCTTTATTTGAAGGCCAGATAGATGCATATGCTCTAGAAAAATGGTTGAATCTGCTAGAAGGTTATTACTTAGTCCAAAAATTTTCCGACAGTGAAAAGATCACCTTCGCTCTCCTTAAATCCCTTCCCCATCTCAGATGTTAGTGGGAAGGTTACCGAGAGAGGTACACCAAAGATAAATCTACACTATTTGGGAGAGAACCCACTTGGGCAGCCTTTGTAAATTCCCTAAAGGAGGAGTTCTACCTTCTTGAAAAATATGATGAGCAATACTTGAGATGTACAACTGTGCGTCAGAAAATAGACCAGACGGTGCCAGAGTACACCAACATATTTCATACCTTGTGCTCAAAGTTGGGTATCAAAGACTCTGAACGACACCTAGTTTTGAAGTATCGTAGTGGTCTACACAGGTACATCCAAACAGAGATGGATTTCTTGGAAATCTCCTCATTGGGAGATGCTTATCGATATGCAGTCAAAATTGATAAAAAATTCAAGCAGCAGAGTAAGTGGGAGAAGCATGGAAAAGGCAACTCTAACTCACATAATGAAGGGAAAAGTAAGGAAGGCCAACCTCGAGAGATCTAGTCACAGATGCAGGCAAAGAAGGGTAATGGGAAGTCTAAAAAAGACACTAGAAAGTGGTGTGAGTTCCACAACAACCCTTAGCATAACAATGATGAATGTTGCTCAATAAATTCATTGGTGGTCGAGCTTAAAGACAAAGAGTCGAACGCCAACTTGGACCCTAATTCAGAAAATAATAAAAGGAGACAAATCTTTGATGCAGAGCCCACTGCTATTGTTGCAACTGCAACAATCCAACCAGAAGAGGATCCTGAGGAGGGGGACCGACTCTTCCATTCACAGATGTGGGTGAAGGGGACCCCACTACATTTCATTGCTGATAGCGGAAGCCAAAAGAACATAATCTCAACAGAGGTTGTCAAGCAGTTTATTTTTCCAACAACCCCACACCCGCAGCCATACAACATCGGGTGGCTTCGCCAGGGCCAATATCTTCATGTTAGCCAACATTATTTCCTGTCCTACAACATCAAGCCCTTCAAGGATGATGTATTGTGTGGTGTTGCCCTACTAGAATTCTTTTATGTTCTATTAGGACAACCATATATGTGGAGGCATCATGATGTTTATGAGTCTTGACCTTGTAGCGTCATTTCTACTATGGGGGTCAGCTATAAAGGATACCAGAGGTAGATCCGTCTACTGTCCCACCAAAAAAATGCCATAAAGTAATCTCTCACACTGGAAATCTTAGCCTCTTCACAATTCGATAAAAATGTGAAAAAAAGGACATTGCAACCACTGCAGACTCAGCCCAAGAACTTTCTATCTGACAAGAGCAATCAACAAGATTGTAGAAGAGTACCAAAATGCTCTTGCTGCACCTATGGGGGTGTCTCCACACTACCCAATCAAGAAAGGTTATAACAAAACCCTTCATAATCTTCATGTTGCATCTTCACCGACAGAGTCCTCCCACACTTAGGTTGATCATGCAACTAGATTGGTCGAACATATCCAACCCCTCTAGCAACAGGTTCATGAAAATCTTCAACAAGCTAAGCAGGACAACTTCTTCATCAAGGCAAGCAGTGCACCAAGCTTAAGATTTAGCAGAAGTCTCCCCATCTTCAAAGGGAACTTGATGCAATGGGGACCATTGCTTCCTAAGGGGGGAGGAATGATCAAGATGGATCTCGGTGGCCATCCACCTTTTCCACTGAATAACCATTTTGAGCCTGTGGTTTTGATAAACCATGATATTCACCCTTTTGATGGGGAATGGAATGTAATTTCATCTTCATTTGTTAACTAAAGACATCATGTAATGATTTCCTAGTGGTCTTATGTACATGCCTACAACATAACGTTAATGCATCAGATCCCATTATAACTTTGCAGTTAAGTGCACTCAGGCTAGAGTAGTATTGGGATGGGTGACCTCCCAGGAAGTCCTAGTGTTTTACATGCCTATGGAATTTTATAAAATTAGTCCAATTTATCCCACATGCATCATGGGAATTGTTATCCGCTCACTCTCTCATATATAATTGAGGTGAAGGAATCCCTTTAAGCATGAAATGGAGTGTAATGTAAAGCTTGTTGCGAATGAAGTGTATCCAACATATCTTTATTTTCAGAGATAAGCTACCCCATTCTGTCATTTTTTGTTCTATAGTGTTTTTCTCTCTTATTCATTAATAGAAGTTGGGTTTCACTATATTTATATGTTTCTTGTAATATCTCTGTGTATTTCCTTTTTGTATCTTTGCTATATTTATGTCTTCATGTCGTTCTCAAAATAATATGGATCATTCACCAGGAGGATTAACAAGAACCCTTCCGATATTAACCTTTCGATACCAGAGTAGTTAGCAACATTATTTTCGACCTATCGATGAACTTAAAGGAAACACTTACGGTATCATTTGGAAGAGTTAACACAAACTCGTATGACCCATTTCGGTAATCTTGCCACAAATTCCATCGGTATAGTCGGAGGACTTGCCACAAACATTTTCAATATTACCAAGGAATTTCTTAAGTATGCATCTGATTCTATATTTCCATTCCGATGAGGTTCCCATTAACCTCTTTAATGTGGAGCTTCACTTACCAACGACCTTCCCAAAATCTTCTTTAGTTTTAATCTTTCATCTCGATGAAGTTGAAGTGAATTGTGTCGATACAAACTCTCTTCACCGACAGAGTTCCCATGAATTGTTCCAGTACATATCAGACCAGTTCCCACCAAGTGCTCTAACCTTGACTATTTTCCCTATTGACCAAGTTAACATCAACCCAACTGATATACCTGGACTTTTACAAAAGCTTAACCAAGCTTCTTTAAACCTTTACCGTGTCTCTGATCATCATATCATCCTTCAATAATGATCTCCCTCCTAATATTAAAAAACAATATTCTTTAGGTATCTGATGCGAATTCATATGGGAATATTTGTCTTTAATGTTCATTAAATTGCTCATTTCTTATATTCTCATAGGGACTGATATTTCATGTTTACTTTCACGCCATATTTACTAGTGGTTTTATGCGCTAGTTATGGTTGTATGTTTCAGATTAAAAAAATTATCTGTGAAAAAAGATGAAAAGAAAGACACCTATCACAGAGGCTTCTGGTAGTAGAAGCAAACAAGATGAAGAGCATGATTCCCTAGGGGAAGTATATGATGACACAACATGAATCCTAGTGAAAGGAGGAGACTCACTGAAATGGGGTGAAGTCTTTCAAATGTTCAAAAGATTCAAATGTTCAAAAGACAGACGTTCCCGATGGAAGCTGACGACCAAGATGAACTCCAAATCTTCAAGAAAAATCAGAGATCAATACTACATAGGGTGGAAACTCGTGCTACAGTGTTCCCTTATGCAGATGAAGTTGTGTAGATGATCAAGCATGTGGAATTGGAAAACAAATACATACTCAATGCTAGGGCAGAGCCCATAGTGTCATTCCAGGAAGTTGATCTAGAAAAATACTATCACTTGGAAAAGGGAACCCAAAATATGGACGAGGAAATCCTTAGTGGATTCAAGCATAAAGAAAAATACCTGTTCAAGTTTGGTACAAGCCAGAAAAATATTTCAAGCACAGGTTGTCTGGCGAGCATCCAACCACCACACTAATAATGCCCTACCAATATATGGTGGTGATGATGTGCAGAGTATACGAGGTATGAGATGATTCTACATTTACTCTATCCTTAATTCCCTTGATCCACTATTGCATAGATGAAGGGTCAACATTTGAATATGATGAGATCCTATCAACAAGTTTGACAAAATCTATCACAGTTGTTAAGGATATCGAGCTTGGGACATTTCCAAATTTTCACATTTCATCATATCTATTGGATATTATGTGTGTGTCACATCAATATCCTAATATGGTTTGGGCATAGAAATCGATAGACCCGTCCATACACCTTTACTGCAAGGTGCTCTGGGAGCACAAGTACAGAACGAAATACCATAAGATATGTGATCATTTATTTGCACCTTTGTATGAATTCATTTTCTGTATGTCGGCTCCATGCATAACAGATAAAGAACTATCAATAATTACAAATATTTGGGACTAGTACCTAATGGAACATGGGACTTACATTAGGATATAAGGGTCTACTGAGGCTTCCCATCTACTTCAAAGATTTGTCCCGGGAAAATTGGTGCTTCAAGAGGTTTCCTATCAAACTCTGATCCACGGAGTCGAGGAAGCTCTCTATTGGGTCAAGAAGGCTATATGGCCTCCATTCCCATTATGGATCAGTTCATACTCCTTCATAAACAACAAGAAGGCTCAGGATGAAGTGGATACGCTACTATCGTATCGATTCAGAGAAGAAATATTTAGGAGACATGACCCCAAAAAGGTGGTTAAGGAGTATTGCATCTATATCAAGCATACTTGGGAGTACACTTAGCTATTTTGGAAGAATAATAAGTCCACTACAAGGCACACACTTATGATGAATTCATTTCTAGGAAATAAGGAAAACTGTAGGGAGGATTGTTGATGAAGAGAAGGCCTGTGAAGAAGCACGAAAGAAGAAAGAAGAACATGAAGAAACAAAATCATATGTTGCAATGGTATCTATGCATTCTGGGTCAACTGAAGAGGAATACATGGTGGAATATTAGAAGATAATAAAGAATGAAAGAGTTCAAAAAAAGAAAGAGGACGCTGCAGAAAATAAGAGGAATACCGACGAGACTAGAGCTAAAGAAAAAGTTGACATAGCAGCAATAGCTAAATCAACAGAAGAAGAAAATGTAGCTAATGGGAAGGAAGTTGAAGTTGAAGCTCGACAAAAAGAAACATGTGAAATAGCAACAATAGAACCAACAATAGTGGAAAAAGCAGAACAAAGAGTATCAAATTAAGTTTCAACCAAGGAAATAGAGGAAGAACAACAAGAAAGGGATGAAGAGGTTCCGAACAATGATGCCTCCCTAATGGAAACTGACCTTCCAGAGTCATCAACATGATTCCCTATTGGTCATATCGAATTCAATTGGATGGAATTGGGACTTCACACTCCATAGAAACTAAGCAAAGTGTCGAACTTGAAAATGTTCAGGTATAACAAAGCCATTGGCCACATCGTGCATCGATAAATCAAAAAGGTCTCGGTCATAGGGGGAAACCCATTATCTTTTGTCATAGAGAAAACTGTAATGGAGGATACTAACCAACATCCACTCTCCATAGCATCCATTGGAACTACCTTTACCACAACCACATATCAAAACCTTAATAAATTATATCACCAAAACCAAGAGAAAAATGCCAAGATTAGGGAGTTAGAAGAAAAAATATGGTAGGTGAGGATAAATGAGGGTAGCCTAAAGGAACTCAATACATGTAGAAAAGTTCATAACTGAAATGGAGGAAGCCATCACAGACATGTACTCCCATCTTCACGTCTTCCAATAGTTGGTGACTAGCATCATGGAATAGCAAAAGTAGGTACAAGCCAAGAACACCTAGTTGGTCACCATTCAAGAGGGCTTAGATAGCATGGATAGTGGATCACCAAGAATACTGATGCTCCAACTTAGCTTCCCTACCCCTTGAATTTATAAATAAAGATCAATTATGCATCTATTGATTGATGTGAGCAAGCAGGTAAATGAGTAGAAAAGGAAATAGCCAGCTCACTCGCTATTTGTACACAAATCCATAAAGAAATGCAAACTTTGATACAAAAATGTCGCCTTCCTCCTATCAAAGAGATCAGAAAAACCAACACTATGGAACATCTCCTTGAGAAGATCCAACAAAGTACAAATCATAGACAAGAGGTAACTGAGGTGGCTACAAAGGCGACAATTGAGCCAATGGAACAACACCTTGTTAATCCCACGAAGGTCCACACTATGATCTAAGCATTCATGGAAACCTTGGCGAAATATATGAGGACTCTCAGCAACAACACAATCATGCATGAAGCATCTCTTGAAGAACTTTTATACCGCATGGTCATATCACTCTATGACCAGTTCGAGATTTTGACAGCTTACATCAAGGACAAGAGAACATGAATAAAATGAAATAGCAAATTTGAATTTGTTGGCAACTATATTCTATTTCATATTTTTCCAACTATCCTCAATTTTTTCCCCATGCTAACACATGTCAATAGATAGTGGGTGGAATCTGAAAGGTCTTTTGTAACTCCTTCTTGTGGAAGTCAAGAAGACATTTTTAGGAGTTATCAAATTTTGTATAAATAAAGGAATAATCCCATTTTGAAAGGGGCTCTTCATGCATTGTATATTCACTAAACTATTTTGGAGAAAATATATTGTGTTAACTAATATTGAGAATCCCTTAGGGCTAGTTTTGATAGAGAGAAGAACTAGTGTAAATTTTTGTTTTTTGCGAACTATTTTCAGCAGATTGTCTATTGTTTACATGTGTTGTAAGAATACATTTTTCTTATAGACTTTTCTTATGCAATTAATATCATTTTATCATATTTTTTTATTCTTTATTATGTTTTTTCATGATAATATGAGTTGTTCATGTATGCAATAATGTGATTTAGACTATTCTGGTTATATATTTGTATGCAACTATTGTGTAACTTTGTTTTTTCATAACGACTATCTGAGTGAAGTTATTTGTAGATTTAGTTTCATTTCAAATTCTCATTTGGTTACGATAGTGTGCTCCTATATAGGATAGGATAGGATAGATTTAATTTATGCAATTAGATAGTCTTCACCTACATCTACATTCACAATCCGTCCAACCATCCCCCTCATAACCAATAATGGCATCCGGGCTAGAATCTAGATGGATCTTCTAAACCAAACGATGCATAGCCTAATTGGGACTGTGTATCGGGGAGTACCCCTTATTGTTGAATGGAAATTGTTCCCCATCAACATGTTGTTGACAAAAACCTTAAAATCAATCCCCGAATCAAAAATTGGTGCGCACAACAACACCATTTTTATTTTTATTTTTGAGGTTAAAACTGCAACTTCTTTTGAAATCTCCAAACTTGACAATTGGTACCGTTGCAACCAAAACCTTAAAATCGACCCTCAAATCAAAAAATGGTTCTCCTAGTAGTAGGCCTCTTTTTTGATAGGGACACATTTGCAAGTTTTTTTTAAATTGTGGCCTTGACAACTAGTACTCTTGAAACCAACATCTCAAGACTAGCCACATAGTCAAAAAGAGGTGCTATCAATAGAACCATTTTTTTTGGACTTAGAATAATAAAAATTTAAAAATCATGGCCTAAAAGATTGACACTATTGTAAGTAAAATTAAAAATAAAATAAAAATGAATAAATAAAAAGAGAAAGCACAAACAAAAAGAGGGAAAGCCCAAATAAGAGAAAAATATGATTTCTTTTATTAAAAATAAAAAATAAACACTTTAAATTAAGAAAAAAATAAGAAGGTGTGTCACATGAATGGAACTTAAATAAGAGACTTTGTATTAAATTATTTGGCATCAAATTCGCCTATTTCCAAATAAGGATAAATAAATAAGAGAACTCTACTTAAAATGAAGTTTGACACAATAGATGTTTGTCAAAATGCATGGTTTCAATATTATGGCATACAAAGAAGAACTTTCTATCACTATAATAATATGATAATAAATGGTGATTTGAAGACAATGAATGGTAATAGTGTATTACCAAAATCTAGATCGAATATTATTGCAATAGTAGCTAGTATTAATAAGTTTGTGGATAAAAATTCAAGTAAAGCTCCACATATAACATGCTCAATATATCAAGATGGAACAAGGGAACCTCTAAAATTATTTCCATCAAATATGTCATATCTTTCACTTTACAAAATGGCTAATGAGGAAATCCAATATATTGGTCTTCCTCCAGTGTTGTAATCAAGGTTCAACAAAGTAATGAGAAATTAGTTTATAAATGTATCATAAAGAAAAAATCCTTTGGAAGGTGTAATGATTGTATTCCAGACATGAATAAGATTAGGGGCATCACTGATATAGCCAAAGTAGAATGGTTGCAAGCAATTCAAACAATCCATAATAATTGTATTGCAAGTTGTCACCATATGTAATTCCCATAGATTATCTCCAGATAAGATTCCAAGAACTTACTTGATAATTGTGCATGAAAAGATAGATAAGTCAAATACTTTTATACTAATATTGGTTAATAAGGTAAAGGTTATTAGTAATGTCATGAATCTACCCATTTATTTGACTGGTATGCTTACACATGAACACCAGACTAGAAGTTGTGGCTACTTTCATATTTCCTTTTTGGAGATGGGTTAAAACTCCATTGTGAATTAATTTCCTAAATGTATAAAGGATATTAAAGAACCAGTGGTGGATCAAAGAATTTTTTTTTAGAAGAGGGGAACATCAAACCACCCATTACATGAGGTTCTATTACAATCTTAGCATTATGAAAAATGTTTGTTTTATAGGCAAGATGATATTCAAGCACCTGAGATAAGTGTTGATAATGAAAGTTTTTGAATTTCAAATAGAAAATTGACACCAATATTGTTGTTTCAGATGGATAATTGTGTGGAAGATAAAAAAAAAAAATCACTTAGTGTTTTCACTTTTATCCCTGCTAACATATTAAGGAGGGTGTTTTACATTTTTGAAGTTGGTTTCCTCATCATGGGACATACACATGAAGACATAGATGGAACTTATAGGAGGATATCAACCAAATAAAAGTTAAAACAAATATTTTCACTACCAGAGATGATGGAAATTTATAGGACTTGTGAGGATCACAATTCCTATGTCTCATATTCAATTGATGATTTTTTTTTCTTTAATAATTTTGTGGAACGACACCTTTTGGACGACAACTCCAAGATAATTGGTATAAAATCATACCATTTCTTCAAATTATAACTCATTGATGGTAGGTCGGTTATGAAATATAAATCCTTGATTAGGGGTGAAAAGTTTTCACCTCCTATTAAAATGTGGTGTTATTTGCCTAATGGAAGCCAAAACTTACCTATGGGGCAACCTCAATTGTTAAATATATAGATAAGGAGACTTTCTAATATGGATGAAATAAAAAAGGGATCAATAACATATATTTCATTTTGAAAGAAAGGGATTGATAAGGGAGGGGAATGATATTGGCATCCCAAGGTATTTTATCGGGAGACTATATATAAATCTTTGGAAACTCCCTTTCTAAGAATTTAGTACTCAAAAACTAATTTCTAGTCATCCTTAGTGAAATAGATAAGAAATAATTCTCCTATAAAGTCCTCACATGAATTTATGGAAGCATATTTGAGGGAAAATGTCCCCACAATTGAGGATTTATATGTTGGACATCTATGTAACAAGCCTATATATCATTTCTCTTTAAAGGATGATGTTGTGGAGGGAAAAATGATCATAGTATGATCACTAGATAAATATTAAATGATATGATTGGGTGGGCCAAAGGGAATTGTTTACCAAGATCCAAACGATACCATGGAGTCTTATAAAGTACAGGTTAAATGGTGGAAGTCAAATATAACATGAAATTCAATAAAAAAATTGTATAAAATTGTTTAAATAAACATTGGGTTGTTGGTTTGGAAGAAAATATGATCCTTGATGTTAATAACATCATATGGGCATGGTCACCAAGGGTAGGATGGATAGGAGAGAAAACAAAAATAAATGAGAAGATCCTTTCAGTAATTAAGGCACAACAAGAACATAAGGTGCATAATGTTGAGAGTGGAAGTGATGATGAATGAGACTTTATTTTAGTTATGTTGCCTTAAATGTTTATGAAAAAAGTACATCTTTGGAATGCAATGATTGTTGTCACATGTTTTTATTAAATTTTTTCATATTTTCAATATTGAAATATTTTGCAATGGTTGTCATACTGATATTATGCATGCACATACAAAACTGATATGTTGAAACTTGTATATTAATATCAGATTTAGATATTTTTTTCCAGGTTACAAAGGCCGAGGAAAACCCCCAAGTACCTCCCCTGATTTTGAGGATGGTACCCAAGGTAAACCCTATAATCTCCAGGGCACAAGGTTGATCAATAATAAGGATCGAAGCCATTACAACAATATACTCATTATGAGCTTAACATGTCACTTGCAGGAATTGACCCTAGGTGCAAGACACCCAACCCCCTAAGTACATTTTCAGGGATGGGTTATTAAAATTTCATTTCTCCTTAACCACCTTGAAGCCTCTTATCGAGGGAACCATCGCCTTATTCTCATCAAGAGCCTTCCAACGAATATTACCATTCTTAAAATTGAGCTCTGGATTAAAATTTATGGCCTTCAAAAGTTTATGGACTTCCTTCCATCAGTTCCACCTCATCGCCATGAAAAATCCACGTGGATCCCTATCACTTGTTCCATATGATGTGGCACTAACATGGAACCTTCCACCTAACCCATCAACCCTTGTATTATTGGGCCCCAAAATGGAAAGCTTGCACCAACTCTCGCTATTAGATCAATGATCTATAACATTTCAAAATGGTACTCGTCGAAGTACATGGTTACTCTGATTGAAAACCACTCTGACAGGGTCTTCTCCGATGGGTCATCTCCATAGATGAAATGACCCTTGGTCTCTAGAGCCAAAAACCCCTATCATCTCAGTGCCTCTAGCTTTCTTGGTGGTTAACACCTGCCTCTCTATTATCTTGCAAGAAATCAAGTGCAATCCACAACAAATCTACAATTGTCATTTCATCGCGCCTTTCTCATGATCAAAACACCTCATTAATTCTTGGAGTTCCTCCTGTCAGATTACTTCCTACCTGGAGTCATGTTCCACTCCGATGGACATACTCTAATCCTGCATACTCAGATGGATCGAACAGTCCTTAGGGTAGGATATCAATGGCTCCAATTACTTCAAAGTCTCCACTTACTTGGAGTTTATCGTCCATCCCATGCTCTTCATAATATTGTCTTATTGCGATACCCACAATGATCTGTAGTTGATATTTACTCCCACACTCTCACCGATCAATGGTCCATATATTTTCTGGGCCTCCTCCCCATCGGGATACTCTGATGGATCTAAAAATCCCTATTCACTTCATATAACAATCAGAGCTTCACTCAGGGTTCAAAAATGGGCGATGGTTAAGGGTTCTAGGAACTCCCCCTCAAAGTAGGCCACCTTAGAACCAACGATCAATATTTCACAGGATCACCCTTCGACGGATCTACGATCCTTGGACCTTACTGTCGTCAGACCTTCATCACAAGCCCTTTCTCCAAATCTCCAACAATCCTTCGATTACGAATGAAAAAGATCTCTCAGCCTGTAGATATAAATATTAAGATTTAAGGCACCCTTCCCAATGTTTAAACCTGACATAGCTCACACTCAGTCCTTGATACTAATTGTAGGATGGAATGTGTCAACCTCTGGGACACATTGGCATTAATTTTCAGCATGACGTCACAATCCTCTTTCCTTTTGCTTGAGATAGATCTTCATAAATCCAATAGCTAAGGTAGATCCTCTAATGGATCTAGGACAATCGATAACTTGGAGTATTCGTCATCGGAGTCTCTCATCATTATCTCACAACAACACTCTGATGGCCACACACTTCGACCAACTTGTGATCGACATCTACGGTCTAGGATCCACTGAGACCTTTATTCAATGGTCCCAATGGATCCTATTGACTTGGAGGCTCTCCCATTGGAGTCTTATGCAACCCTACTCCTAGGAACTCCAATTAATATGCCCTTCGATGAAGGGCCAGGATCTATCTCCTATGCTAATTCAATGACAACGATTCCTTCAGACTTAAAACATGTGTTTTCTCTAAGAAAATAATCTGATCTCATACTTAACCATTCTAGGAATTCTTCCAAGTATTTTGTAAGGCTTATCGAGTCTTCAAGAACTCTCGCCTTGATCCGAAAACCACTAAGGCATTCCCTCTTTGCCACTTAAGTGGATATTTACGTCTCCTGCAAAATTTCAACTTCAAGATAGGGGTTTCACATGGATTAAATCTCTCTGACCATGCAAAGATTTCCCTCAAGCACTAAGGAAGTCCTTCTCCTATCTCAGGGTACCTTTTTCCATAACTTCCATTGAGGATTCAAATCCAGCGACCATTCAAGGACCTAGAGTCCTTGATTTTTTGAAATACGAAAAATATCTTAGCTTAACATCCCTCTCTGGCCTACCTCAGGCCATTTTTATGGTCAAGGTTCGTCGCTTCAAAGAGGAAGATTATAACACTTGCTTCCTCTTAGACCTCTCATTCTCTCTTACATATCTGGTCCCTCTATTCACGAATCCTTTTACCATAATAATTAATCCATGGTGCACACTGGAATTCATAGACACATGCTTATTTTTCCTTAATTGAGAACAATTGTAGTGTGTTCATGTTTAGATGTTTGATTCACATGTGATACCATTTAGATACATTATCATAAAAATATAATGGCTTCCTAATAGATAAATAAACTAAACCAAAAATTGGGCATACACATTTACCCCCATATTACAAGCATAAATCGTTCATTTTCAATTAAGTTACACAGAGTGAGAAATACTTATCTATTTTATAATCTATAGCCAACTAACTGACTATGGGTATATGAATTTCCACCCAACTGTAGGATCTTCTTGCTTTGTAACTTCAGCAACAGACCACCCCCTTGCCAAGCCATGATACCACTAGGGAATCTTTCTCAAGTTCTCAGGAAGACTGACATGTGAAGGTCACTCTCCTTCACAACACCAATGGTAGCGAATTATTCACCCCTCCTAGCTCATTCCTCTTCTGGGTTTATCATATGTATTCTAACATCAAGCTCGCATCCTCTTAGCTCAAGTTGCATTCCTAGACTCTTAGATGATTCCTGCAACTAGACCCTTCCTCTAAGACTCGTGTCTCCCTGCCCATACGTGGTCTCCCTCCTACCTTCTTCATTCTTCCTTCTCCCCCAAAAATCTGATCTCCTCCCTTTCTTCCTGCACTCATGTGTTTATCTTGCATGAATCCCTTAGGAAGGTTCTCAACCTACCCTCTTTCTTCTTTCAGAAGGAAACCCATGGGTTAATCATAGGGACTCATGGTGATATCTCCTATTTTCCTCTAATTGACATCTTTATTTCACCTCAAGAAGCCCTCCATACGTCCAGTCATTGAGGGTGGTTGGTTTCTCAACCACCAGTCCTCCCTCATTAACTGATTTTTCCTTGAAATCATAGTTAAGGGAAATAACTAAATATTTCCAAATTAATTCTTCAACAAAGATGTTTGGGTTCTTTTAGTCTAATAAAATCTCTTCTTATTCCTCTAGTGGTATCATGGCCAGTACTTTTAAGGCTACACCCATCAGTTAGTTGGTTGGAATTTTCCAATTAAACATTAATACAATTATAATGTTTATATTATCATGGCATGGCAATCACTAAAAATGATTAGTTACATGTGGGGAAGAAAGGGGTATTACAATCCCCTCACCCTTAAAGGAAGACCATCCTCAACGTTCTTTTCATCTCAACAACACTACCATACATTCATCTTTAAACTGTTTAGCAATTATTATTCCTTTTCTTGGTTTGTTCCTTTCCCATAATCTTAACATTTAGCACATGCCTACAACAATTTCAAACCACAAGCATATTAATCCAATTTTATGCAAAGAAATTTTATTGTTGTTCATAATTCATGAGGATTTTTTTTACATATAAGCATAGTACTTATTTGTGCAGTTCATGGATCTCCATCCATATAGTTGTTACATTTACTAGACTCGCTATTTTTCCCTTGACATACTCATTGTGATCATGATCCCAATCAAAGTATCCTCTTCCTTGCAGTCACTTACCCTCCAGGCCCAGGCTTATGCATCCCCTTCTCTTCTATACAGTCGCTCAAATGATCCATCTTGCCTACCAAGGTTTTTTCGCATAAGAAGAGATTTATATAATTCACCAAGTCTTACAGTCGAGGCATCCCCCAATATCACCCTGTTGAGGCATCCCTCATGCCCATTTTAACAAAACACAATATTCTTTACAGTGATCATGGCATATCACAGGGTTCTCATGTGACAACAATAGCCTTTTTCCACGCTTCTCAGCTTGAAATCCATCATATGTCCCTATAGGACATATCTGTAGCCTCACCTGTATCACATATTGTTGGAAGCCAATTCAATTTTTTTTTTAAATGCCCCATAAGCTTCCTACACCTTTGTCTTCTGAACTTCAAATTATCGTCGCATTTTGCAAATAAATGATATTTTCATTCTTTGCGACATTTTCAAATTGGTCTCCATTTAGTTTTCACGACTGAAAGCGTGAAAAATCTTCCATCGTTATCTGAAATGTTATGATGTTTTGAGTGGCACTTTACCTTTGGTTTATCATGTGACTGAAAAGTTTTTTCAAACTATGCCTATTCGGACGCTTTTACTTTGACTGCGCGTTTTGATTTTATTAAACTGATAAGGTATTGAGCATATGGAGACTTGCCCAGTCATTAATTTACATAGGGATCATGGTTGATTTTGTTTTATATAATGTGATCCTTATTATTATAATCTCTTAAGCTTGTCGATTTTATAAAATCATTGGTCACAATGTTTATAAATGTTTGATTACACATGGCGCGTTGGTTAAACATTTGGGTTTTGATTTAATGGTTTGAATTATTACAATGGCACACATTTAACTTTGGGTTTGATTTTATATTGAACGTTCATGGTTTTAAACAATGCAATGGCGCATTGGTATATCATCCACCGTTTAATTCATGGGCTGGCCGAATATTATGGTTTAAATGATGTTATTATGGATTCGACAACGCTTTACTTTTCCATTACTATGCTGCATGGCGATGGTAATCCCACCACCCTTGCACACGCACATTAATTTTCCTCCCCTTTCATCGTTCGCAGCTGTTAGCCCAAACGATTTTTGCTTCTGTGTATTGTTGTGTTCAATCCAAACCCTACCATGCGCCCACACCATGGCCCCGGTCGTGAGGGATGAACCCAATGGTGGCCAGGCATTGTTGATGTTCGACGGTGCTTACAGTGACCTTGAAGAATTTGAATGGCTTCCTTTCATACATAAGTTTGATGGTTTTAACCCTTGAGTGGCTCGACAATTCGCATTAACCTTTGATGGCTGCCAAGCCAAGGTTGGGGATGTGCAATTAGAAATTGACGAGCAATTTCTCAGTGTAGCTACCGGTCTGCCTGCTACTGGATAGAAATGGTCGAAATATTGCAAAGTGGAAGATGTCCCGTGGACATTGCTCTTCCAGTCTCGAAAGGTGAACTCCTGTGACAAAGGTTTACCCGTGAATATGCTCAAGCAACGTTGGCACGAATTGTTGATGATAACCAAGCAGTTTATCACCTGCGAGGGCCGGTATGGTTTCGTTTTCCTGTACCACCTTCGGCTACTTATGGTTTTCATGGGCTATGAGCTTAATATGCCTTATTACTTTCATAAGAGTCTGTTCAAAATGTCTAAAAAATATAAACGGAACCAGGTCGATAGCAGCCTTTTTCACTTTGGGTTAATTAAAATGCTTGTGGTTTTTCATTTGGGGTTACACCGAGACTGTTGGAATGATTTTCTTATTCGCAATAATTTTGAGGATTCAATCCCACCACAGGTTGACAAACCTGTGGTGAGCGAGAGCAAGTCTATACCCCCTGTTCCTTACAGTGCTCTGCTACCTAAACCCCTACCCGACTCACCTATCGACCTACCCAACTCTGTCACCAAGGATGTGGAAAATGTTAAACCCATGGCTAAAAGGCCTAAGGCCAAACCTACTGCGAATTCCAAAGGCAAAAAGAACGCCCAATTAATCTCTCGCATGGCAAGAAATAAACCGAAAATTCCTGTCAACCCTGACCCTATCATGGTGAGTGAAGATTCTGACTCAGAGGTGGAACGTTACCTGGAAAGTGAGTATCCCTATTCTGAAGGTCTGTGTGACAAACCCTCATACGACTTTGTCAAAAACCTACCACCTTGCTTGCGAAATGACCCTGATTACCCCGACATTAAAATGCCTCGTGAAAACCCTGGTGACTCGTCAAAACCCCCTCTTGTTCTATCTCAACCAGCTACTCCACCATGTGATCAGTGTGGCTCGTGGTTAGAAAGGTATTACCTTGATGTGCCAATGCTACAGTCCAGAATTCATGCTCTGGAGGATCAAGTTGCAACGCTCACCAGTCAAAGGGCTAAATCGACAGCCACTGATAAGAAATAACGAACAACAGGTTCGATTTTTTTTAAGAACGTGGAGTCAGCTACAATGGTTGTTAATTAAAAATTGGCATAGCTCGAGCAACCTCACTGGTATGACTATCACCTGTTTATATGATAAACTCATAAGCTCTGTTTATAGCTTGGATTTTCTTTGACACATAAGCATGCACTATATGCATATTTTTGTTTTGATTAATCGAATTTCGTTTCCCGGATTAGTTTTGATTGGATTTAGCTTTGATTCGATTGGTCGTGGTATGGATTTGATTGTTTGGATTTGGCTTGTATTGGATACTCTGTTGCTTATTGAAGTTGTTAATATTTTTCTAAACACAAGCTGTTTCTGGTATTTCAATTTCGAACACAGTCAATATTTCGATTCGAATTGGTTATATTCTATATGATATGGTTGGCAATAATGGTTAACTGTTATGGTGTTATATTCCATGTCTTTTTCGACTAATTCGAATACCATTCTGTTAATGCATAATCAAATTGCGAATAGATACGAATCATAAATATTATATCCAACCAATCAATTCGCATTGTTTGACCGTGTTATCAGTTCGATTCATATTGCAACAAATATATTGTTTAAATTTGATATGGGGAACGAAAGTGATTATGCCCAGGATTGCGATTTGTTTTTATATGTGACTCAGTCACGATTTGTTTCGATAGTTGTGATCATTATTTTGACCCTATCTGTTGACTGTGTAACGCTCAGCTATCAGAGTCTATGGCAAAGTTTAATTGATGCTGTTATGCATGTTTCGACTATAATCGTAACAGCCTTTCCATATTGGCATTTGATTAAAACAATTGCACATTGTTACAGTCGTAACAAATCGATTATGATTGTGTTCGATTATGATTGTATCGATTATGATTGTGTTGAATTAAATCGTATCTTATACGATATGATTCACCATTAATTTCATTTGATATGAAATAGTTTGGTTACTATTTGACCCGATTTTATGGCAACTAAAAAAACAGAGCATTCTTACCCTGTTTCGATTACATCTCTTTTGATTTTGTTTTATTTGAATGATAAATGTACTTGAACCATTAGTGATTTGATTTTAATCTTTATTAAAAGAAAATTAAATTGGATTATTTTAAAAAGATTTCATTTGATTTCTATCTGATCCTGTATGCTATTTTAGACTAGCTACAGAATTAGATGATTCTGTAGCTAAGTCTGTAGGATCAATTTTTTTATTGTTTTATTAATAAAATGTCTTTCTAATTGGTTTTTTTTGGTCTGTTGCAGATCAATTCGAAATGGTAGTAGCTTTGATGAGCAGTTAGGGGATATTTCAAAGATTTTACTTGCACTTTGATTTCCTAGTTTAGTTGATTTTGGGATATTTCCCAGATTGTGTAAAACATTTTGATATTATCCACAGGGATGTTTTACCCTGTGGAGAGACTTATATATACCTATCATTTTTGTAATAATATTCATCCTCATTCATGGGAGAACAAGGATATGGAGTTTTAATACAAACTGAAGCAGAATTGGTGTTTTGTCACAGCTTTAGCTTCTCATTATATCAATATCTTGTTTCATGTTGTGTATATCAATTTGTTTATGGTTTATGACTACTTTAGCTATCTAGATCATGTGCAAATGATATAATTTTAAATCACTGTAATCCATATCTGGTTTCTTCCAATTGT
>ML781424.1:691145-739807 GCA_009831015.1 Picea engelmannii | reverse complement strand
GGTTTCCCTTATTGCAGAGATTTATAATCATAAGATTGTTATGATTTTTTATGTCTTATTTGTCCTGTTAACAACTCAAAGAGCAGCGCAGCCGATCGTTTACGAGAAGCTTTTGGACTAACCGGTGCGAGTTTCCTTCCTCCGACCAGCTTCAAAGTTATCACACACGGGACAAATTAGGAGCGCTTTCAGGTTAGTTAATCTTTTCTTTGTTGTTTTTATTAGTAGTTTAATTTAGATATAATTTTAATTAGGTTTATATTAGATTGTTTAATTTTAGTAATTATATTAGATCGTTTAATTTCAGTAGTTTTATTTGTTTTTCATAAAATATAAAAATAAAAAACATATCTTGCTGTCTTAGGGCAGAAAACACATGAGTTTTGCAGGTTTTAATTAAATCTGTAGGTTGTTTATAGTGTACATTTGTGAATAAGTAATATTGCAGCTGGTAATTAGATAGTTGATTTGAGTTATTATAATTGTAATTAGTAGATAGTATATAGAATAGATAGAGTAGTTTATAATTAGTTTTAGTTTATTTAGTAGTTTGTGTTAATTAGATTAGTATATTAGTTGTTTTAATTTAGTTGTTTTTATTTAATTTAGTTCCTTGTATATTAGTTTTAGTTAGTTTAGTTAGTTTTATTCGTTTTAGTTAGATTAGTTAGTTTAGATTAGTTTTCTCTTTGGTTCTCTTAAAGACCTTAGAGCGGCCAACGGAGCCGTTAAACTCGTCAGGGTGGTCCATTCCAAACGACTTGGGTTATTTAGACAACCCCGGACCGGTTCCACTCTCTCAATTGACGGACGGACAATTTCGCCCGTCAACACATGTATATAGTGAATTCATGAAATACCATCGTCATTTTAATCAATAATTTCTTTGAAATCTACCATCCACAGATTCCCATTTCATGTTTTCCATTTTTAGATATGTTCCATACAAGAACCGGATTCCATAAGCCTGAGACTTCTTTCGAAGGGTCATTTGTCTCTTTTACAACCAACAGGCATTGGTCTTCCTCATGGGCTTACAGTACTTCCATATCCAATACCCTTCTTCATGTAATTCATTCTTCACACAACCAAACAATTTGTTAGTTCTCATGCACATTATATTTTCATTGCACACTTGAAGTGGCTTCCAAACAATTTCAAAATTTGTGCATACTAACAATTGCATCACATTCATCTATTCAAGGATATAAAATGAAAGGACAAATCATTCCTTACACATGCTTCATTTCAACATCCAATCTTTTCAAAATGAAAACAATCATTAAATGGGTTTATCCATTGTTCCAGTGTCCATGGCCACATCTATACACAATGCATTCTTGCATTGATTTCAGGTTACCACATTTTATATCAGACACTTTACCATGGTGTGTTGGAGCTCAGTTAATTTCTCACCTCATGGATTATCTATCCACATTAATTGTTATAGTAGGACTATTTTTCCCTACTTTTAACTGATCATAACCTCAAATCAAAATTATGTATTATGCAATCAAAATTTCATATGAATGTATTTAAGTATTCCTTTCTTATGGGTAACCAGGGTGCCGATCCTCATGGCCACCCAATTCTCTCTTTAGCATTCCACAACTCTGGTAAAATATTGGAAGATCCTTCTTCCATAATGGGTAGTCCTATACATGCTCACTTTCATTCAATATGCATCTCCTCAATGCATTCAATCAACATGATTATTATGAGCACTTTTGTTCCCAATCATTCCTGATTGGTCAATGTATTTGTGACACTTTGTTCATGAATTTTCTTGCAAGGATCTCAATCATCCTTGGCTGCTAGAGGTCATTCCCTTTATCATTCAGATTATTTTCTTGAATCTTAACCTTCTAGGGTGTCATTGACATACATCAACCAATTAAATTCACATGTATATCATCAAGATACCAAATATTTTAGAAGGGATTATTAACCAATCCCTTACAATTCTCATGTGACATGGGCATGAAATATTTATACATGTTTTGGCTTCCAACACTCTCTCTAATATTACCTCATTAGTGGTACTTCATGGGAACTTATAAATTCCCTTCAACAACTTTCAACAATGACATTCTTGTTTTTATCCTCTACTTGAGGTTGTCCACCATTGGTAACTATCTTTCCCAATAGCTCTAATTGTTTTTATACACGTAACATTCATCATCACAGTCACAACTATATTAGTTGTAATGTTAAATAAAATGCATGTATCATAACATTCATATCAACAAAAAAATTTCAGATATGTCCTAACATATCTACATGCACTCTATCACATTACTCCTCAATGTGTTTACTAGTGAAATGAAAATCAAATTTTTAGATGCTTTAGTATCCTACAACCATCATCATTCTTGTGTCTTCAACATTTATGCACAAACGCATATTGGTTTTCTCCTCCCAGATAAATACAGTAGGCAATAGGAAAGGATTTAAGGGACTCTCCCTTTTTCCAACTCCTTTACAGAATCAGAAATTTTCAGTTCTACTGAACTATTTCCAAGGCTTCATTTCCTTTGCATAACATGGCTTTTAAACAAGGTCATTCTTTAAACATATTTATCAATTTATTTTCCTTTCACCATCTGTATTGGCTTTCACAGATGTTATTTTATGGCACACAACTCTGCTAAGAAAATCAGAGTTTAAAAGTGAGAAAAGTGTTCCACCTTTTATCGTTCTTTTGTTTCTACAATATGTCTTGTTTGGGATCTTCCTGCTCTATCCCTTGAGTAGTTCCAACTAAGTTCACCTTGACCCTTCCTAGATGTAACAACATAATAGAGAATCAATATTTTAGTTCAAAATCAATTATGAACCAGTGCATTCTGCACATTTCCCAAACAAAAAATCAGATTGGTCATCATTCATTTGTATGTCTCCTATGCATGCATTATATTTTAGAATGTAATCTAGGATTCACATATAAATAGGCTTTGCAATCCACTGCCAAATTTTCTAGCAGTCCTTAATATTATGACTCTATTCCCCTGATAGAGTCCTTACACAGTTCCTCCACAGGGAACTTCTTCAGCATGCAACTCTCTTGTTGCATATTCACCACTATTTGAAATGACCTCAATCTTGATTTAGCCTTAGCTTCATCATTTCAGTTTCTTCCCCAATACTCCATAAGGAATACAAACACGCATTCTTATCATGTATTCAGATTATATACTCACACATGCACATTATTTCATTGTGTTTTTATTCACTGCACACTTAACCACATGCATGAACATGATGTGTGTGTCTACCATAGGCATACTTCATAGTTTAACTAGCATATCTATTTAAATAATTTCACTTATGATTTCATCTCACTATTTAAATAGTTTTAAATCCAATTTTCAAAGGCGAAAGTCATATTACCTTCTACTTGTTGATGACAAGGAATGACTATCCTAATACCAACATTTTTTAATCTTTCTAGGATAAGGAAATATAGTCGGGATTGTTACCCTATGTTTATATCCCTTTTGCAAAAATACAACCAAATACATTCTTTCATACCCATAATGGGTAAGTACGAGATACATACTTAGAATTCAAACGTTACATCATCATAGAGATGACCAGTGTCTTCTAAGTAAAACCAAGAATGAAAAATTGTGGATCAACAAGCCACAGTTTGCCACTGCCTTGACTTTGCACAAAACTCCTAATTAGCATTGGAAATCAATTCAAAAATCCAATAATAATTTAGAGACTATCAGGAAAAAATGATCAACCTTATAAATCATGCAATCCACTGCCTAATTTTCTAGCAATCCTTAAGATTATGACTCTATTCCCCTGATAGAGTCCTTACACAGTTCCTCCACAGGGAACTTCTTCAGCATGCAACTCTCTTGTTGCATATTCACCGCTATCTGAAATGACCTCAATCTTGATTTAGCCTTAGCTTCATCATTTCAGTTTCTTCCCCAATACTCCATAAGGAATACAAACATGCATTCTTATCATGTATTCAAATTATATACTCACACATGCAAATTATTTCATTGTGTTTTTATTCACTACACACTTAACCACATGCATCAACATGATGTGTGTGTCTACCATAGGCATACTTCATAGTTTAACTAGCATATCTATTTAAATCATTTCACTTCTGATTTCATCTCACTATTTAAATAATTTTACATCCAATTTTCAAAGGAAAAAGTCATATTACCTTCTACTTGTTGATGAAAAGGAATGGCTATCCTAATACCAACATTTTTAATCTTTCTAGGCTAAGGAAAGATAGTCAGGATTGTTACCCTATGTTTATATCCCTTTTGCAAAAATATCAATTAATCTTCAAGAAATATGTTCTTGAGATAAATGATGTCTTTTACGTTGTATTATGATAAAGAAAAGTAAAATATTTATATCATGAAATATAAACAATTTGATGAATAGTCATGAAAACAAAAAAATATGAAATAAGATCACACATATAATCCAAAATGAGACCTCAAAACCATCAAGTGATTATATTCATTCAGTTCTGGAATACAACCAAATACATTCTTTCATACCTATAATGGGTAAGGATGAGAGAAATACTTAGAATTCAAACGTTACATCATCATAGAGATGACCAGTGTCTTCTAAGTAAAACCAAGAATGAAAAATTGTGGATCAACAAGCCACAATTTTCCACTGCCTCGACTCTGTACAAAATTCCTAATTAGCATTGGAAATCAATTCAAATATCCAATAATAATTTAGAGACTATGGGGAAAAAATGATTAACCTTATAAATCATGTCAATAATCAATGCTTCTTTGTCCTCCTTATTGCCACCTTCAATAAGACCCCACTATTAACAAGAAGTATTTAGCCTTTAAGTATTTCAAAAATGAATGAAGTAGTAATGTAATATCACTCTAGATAAATAGAAAACCTTATTAGAGTTTTTGTCTCTATCTCCCTCCTCCTCTCTTTGCTTATCCCTTCAATTCTTCTTTTGTTCCTCCAAAAATAGTTTGAGTAGTTCAACTACTTTTAGTTAATTTATTTAATAAAATTTAGTTAAGTAGGGATAGATCATAATTAAATATTAATAATAAATGATAAGGGTATAATAAATATTAACTAATAGGTGGGGAACCATAACAACTCTTTTGTTTAATTTTCAAATTATTCCCTTGTTCTTCCAAAAATAATTATGTCATTAAAAATCATTGTGCATAGATTTCCCAACCAATCCACATTCAAAATATATCAAACACACACTTGTGACTCCCCAAATACCACATATATGCAAGTATATTTATCAATTTTGTTTTATGTCAATCTGTTGTCCCACAAAATACTGTTGTAAAATATCCAAAAATGGTGAGTCATAAATCTGTCCAAAACATATTTTTGTCCAAAAATAACAAAGCCTGTCCCAAAAATAAATAAAGTCTATCCCAACAATGATACCATCATAAAATAACACCATGAAATAAAAAATCATATTTTTTTGTGTGAGACATGTAATTGTGTTGAACCTGCACAAAATAGATCTAGATGGGAATTGACATATAAAGTTGCAGATAAAATATGAGAAAAGAGAAGCATAATAGAAAGAATGGAAGAATTCTCATTAACAAAATGAATGAATGATAATTTACACATGATACACTCTATATAACTCAACTAATGCGAACTGGAGGAGAAGCCAATGCGTCATAGTGGTGTTCTAGAGTGATCTGGACACACACCAACAGTTACGGGAGTAAACTGCCACCTAGTCTAGTCTCTCAGGAAGTTACGGGAGTGAAATGCCACCTAGTTTGAGTTAACTAGTCTCTCAGTCTTCATTTAACTGACTGAAACAAAGTGAAGTGAGGAGGATATCAAGGAATCATGAGTAATGTGCTAGTATGGTGATGATCCCAAGGACAATGCGCATTAGTTGGTGATGATCCAAATGCTGCATGGTGATAGTCCAAATGTGGAATCTAGACTTCACTCAACTGATCAAACTGAAGTGTGAAATGAAGAGAATATTGGACTAGAGAAATATTCTACCTAAAATATAGGATACTGAACAATGACTAATAAACATTGGGAAAAACTTAGGAAAAATAAATCCTAGGTGTGTGTGAAATATCTCCAACACCCCCCCTGAACATCACTGTAGTGAAAATAAGAATGGGTCCCGACAACGAGGCCATGTTAGGTACCAAAATACAAAAGATAAACTGAAATAAATGAGGAAAGAGAGAAAATACTATGGGAACCCCCCCCCCCTCAAAGTACAATGTATGTAAAAATAAGAACTGACAGTTGCTAGGCAACTATGTCCTTCACTCCAATATGACTGCGCAAAGAATGGAACTTATACTTAGTGAAGGTCTTGGTGAATATGTCTGTAGTCTATTTTGTTGAAGGATAGAACTGCAGGTCGATGATCCCCTCATGTACTAGGTCCTGGATGTAGTGCATGTGGATATCGATGTGCTTCGTCTGCTACCTCTAAACTGGATCTCTACAGAACTTCAGAGTGCTCTGATTGTTACACCAGATGACGATCAAATGATGAAACTAACTTCCCAACTCTATGAGAAATGTTGTAGCCACATAGCCTGAGTGGTTATGTTAACTACCCCTCTGTACTCTGCCTCGACTGAATATAGAGAAACAACAACATGATTCTTGTTCGACCAACAGATAGGCCCAGAACCAAGACTAAGTGAGTAAACAGATGTGGACTTGTGATCAATGCTATCACCAACCCAGGAAGAATCAGTGAACCCGATGAGGTCCAATGTAGAGTCTGTTGAATAGTGAATCCCAAAAGTGATGGTGCCCTGTATGTATCGAAGGATACACTTTTCAACCTTCCAATGTATCTCATGCGTCTCCTACATGAACTTGGAGATTGATCCAACTACATAGGAGAGGTCTGGTCCAGAGTGTGTGAGATACAACAAGCTCCCCACTAGTTGTTTATACAATGTGTTTTCAACCATTGGAGTTTCCCCACCATCCTCAAGTCTGAATCCTTATAGGAAAGGAGTCGGGGAAAATTTTTAGTCCGTCATGTGAAATCTCTCAAGGAGATTTCGTGCATACTTGGTATGAGAAAATTTGATATCTGATTCATCGACTTGACAGATCTCGAGTCCAAGGAATATATGTAGTAGAACCATGTCCTTCATCAAGAACCTGTCATGCAAAATCCTCTTGACTACAAAAATCGTTGAAGTCGAGCAACCGATGATCAACAAATTATCAACATACATAACTAGGATTAGAATTGAATCAACCATCCTGAGTATGTAAACATTCAGGTATGACTTACAACGTACAAATTTGTGTGACAACAGGTAGGAGTCCATATTGGCATACCATGACCTTGGATCCTACTTGAGGCCATAAAGAGACTTTTTTCAGTCGACAGACCAAAGATGAATCCTGCATAAATCCCTAGGGTTGCTCCATATAAATCTCCTCAGAGAGATCGTCGTGAAGAAATGCATTCTTCACGTTCATCTGATGGACTTCCCATCCCTTGGTTTCTGCAATGTCAAGTGCCAAATGTATGGAATCCATCTTTGATACTATAGCAAAGGTATCATCATAGTCAATGCCATGGACCTACTGAAATCCTTTTGCAACTAGCCTGGCTTTGTATCTGCTAACATGTCCATTTTCTTCGCTCTTGGTCCTGTAGACCCATATGCACCTAACAAGTTTCCTTCCTAAAGGAAGGGGAACTAGAACCCAAGTTTGGTTCTTGAGTAAGGAATTGTACGTTTCTTTCATGGTGTATTCCCAAAAGGGATTTTCAGCAGCCTCACCATAAGAATGTGGATCTGAAGACTAAACCAAGAAAAGATGTCTGGGTGGCAACGGTTCAATGGCAGTGAGTGCAAGAGGAGGCTCCTCGAAATAAGATCAAGTCCTCGTAGTATCAACTATATCCCCAACAAGATCCCCTGCATCCTCAAGAGTATTATGTTCCCACTTGGGCCTCTGCTCTGGCTCTGCATTTGCATCTAGATGCACTGACTCTGCATATGACTTTACTAACTCTGTATCTGGATAATTTGAATCCTATGAATCAGAACTCTCATCTGAAGAAGAGTCGGTCTATGCATGCTCATCATCTCTAACAAGTGGAAGAACAAAGGTGTCTGCATATGATTGCTGAGGTACATGCGAGACACTTTCCTTGAATTGGACACTACGCTCAATGATGAGCCAGTCGGAGGAAAGATCAATGAGTCTGCATCCCTTCACACCATCGGGGTATCCAACAAAGATACACTATGTTCTTTGTGGATCAAGTGTCTTTCTCTTATCAGAGGGAATCCTAGCCCATGCACATGAACCAAAAATATGGAAGTGAGTCACTTTCGGTTTGAGCCCACTCCAAGCCTCGTAGGGGTTTTATCCTTGACAGATCTACGAGGAGACCTATTTTGGATGTAGGTTTCACAATTAAGTGCTTCAACCCATAATATCTGTGGAAGTGACTTGCATGTAGCATGCAAGACACCATCTGTTTTAGAGATCTATTTTTCCGCTCAACAAATCCATTTTGTTGCGGAGTATAGGGTACCGTGTGCTACAATTGAATCCCTACCTCATGAAAACTATTTTGTATCTCATGGTTGACATACTCTCCCCCGTTATATTTTCAGAGGACTTTGATTTTGTTTCTTGATTGTGTCTCAACAAGGGATTTGAAATCTTTGAGGTGTTGAAAGACCTCTGTTTTTTTCCAGACAAAGAAAATCCATGTGAAGCGTGAGAAATCTTCAACAAAAATGAACACGTACCTCTCTTTACTGATTGATGGATGTGGAAAAGGGCCCATGAGGTCACTATGGATCATATCTAAATGAAAGGAAGCCTTCTAAGTCTTTCCTTTGTCGAATTTCTCTTGAGGGTGTTTTCCAAGAACACATCCCTCAAAAATTCCTTTAGAGAAGTGGATGTTGGGTAGATCATCAACCATTCCCTTCTTTTTAAGTTTTTTCATATATATGAAATTTAAATGCCCAAAACTTTCATGCCATATCCTACTTCTTTCATCAGCATGGGTAAGCAGTAATGCATAATCTGGTTCAATAAATTCAGAAAATGTGTAGAGTCTAGGTTGATTATTTACCTCATCGATAGAAACCCTGGAATTAATTTTCATGTCATATATATCCACTACATCAAGTGTGAATATGAATCTCTTTTAGGTGTGGGAGTTAGTCATCTGATACATAGAGAGAATATTGACGAAAAGTTTGGGAACACACAACAAATTCTCGAAGCTTCCATTTGTGAGTTCAATCCTTCCTTTGCCGGTGACCTCGACTGGAGAGTTGTCCCCCATTAGAATAGAAGGAACTTTGCATGAATCCAATGAAGAATAGACTTCTTTTGTGGCATCCATGTGGTGTGATTGTCCTAAATCTACGATCCAATCATCAGGAGAGGAGTTGATGGAAATCAAAGCATGGATAGAATTGCCTTTCTTGGGATTCTGATCTTTTGGATTCTTTTTCTTGGCACCCTCGGGGATGCGATCTCCAAGGTTGTTTTGTTGAAGTATTTGGGTCATTAGATATATCTATTTCTGCATACATGCAGATTCTGGATGGAATATTTTATGGAAGTAAGAGAATTTATCCCCTTTCCCCCTTTGGATTCAGAGGCATCCTGGAAGGGTTTTGAGTACCCTTCATTCTTTGTATTTGCACATGTTTTCCTTTTTTATTTGCATTTAGATTTCTAATATTGATGACTGCTACCATATTGCATAGTAAATGCATGCGCCTTTGGGCCTTTTATTTTTTCCATATTGATGAGCTTGCTCTGCTCTTGTGTCAGAGACTCGATAAAGTCCTAAAGAGAGGGAATATTCCAGGTAGATCCAGATGCGAATTTAACTGAATGAAATGTGGATACAAACAATGATTATTCTGGACCAATTTTGGAGAGAATGGTGAGAATAATTTGTTTCTCCTTAGATTTATCAACCCCACAAGATTTGAGTTGCGACAACAAATCCTTAAATAAATCTTGGATATTTTCGAAGGTTTTTGGATCTAATGTGAGGAATTCCACCTCAAGAAAGTGTCCATTCATCTTGTCCTGTTTTCCAAAAATCCCTTCCATGGTGTTCCAGGCTCATTGGGGGTTTTACAAGAGGATATGTGAAAGAGGAGTTCAGGAGAAACGAGACTGCAAATTGTTCCAAATGCTTCATCCATTCAATTTAGATACTTGGATTTTTCTATGGATGGTGTTGGTTCTATCTCTATGTTCATGGTTAACCTGTAAAATCCTCTGCTTCAAATATGCATGATCACATTCTCCTTCCATGAAAATAAATTGTATGGTGTAAGAATGAATTCTTTTGAAAATTCCATTTTTCCATTGTCTTTAATCTTCGGTACCTGGAAAAACAATTTCGTGTGTCTTTTCCCTAGTAGTTCATCGTCTTTGATACCATGTAGATGTGCTGAACCTACACATAATATATCCAACTAGGAATTGACATACACAGTCTTAGAGAAAATATGAGAAAAAAGAAGCAGGAGAGAAAGAATGGAAGAATTTTGATTAACCAAATGAATGAATGATAATTTACACATGATATACTCTATATAAATCAAATAATGTGCACTGGAGGAGAAGAAAATTTTGCATAGTGATGGTATAGAGTGATCTGGATACACACAAGTAGTTACGGGAGTAAAATTCCACCTAGCCTAGTCTCTCAGGCAGTTACAGGAGTGAATTGCCACCTAGTCTAAGTTAACTAGTCTCTCGGGCTTCAGTTAACTGATTGAAACAAAGTGAAGTGAGGAGGGGATCAGGGAATCATGAGTAATGCGCTAGTTTGATGATGATCCCAAGGAAAATGCGCATTAGCTGGTGATGATCCCAATGCTGCATGGTGATAATCCCAATGTGGCATCTAGACTCCACTCAACTGATCAAACTGAAGTGTGAACTGAAGAGAATATTCTCCTAGAGGAATATTCTCCCTAAAATATAGGAGACTAAATAATGACTAATAAACATAGGGAAAACCTTAGGACAAAGAAATCTTAGGTGTGTGTGAAGTATCTCCAACAAGATAGTTTTCCCTTTTCCACTTCCTTGAGAGTTGGTTACCTTGGGGACCTTTGAATCTACATGGATAGATGTTTTACCTTTTGTTGTTGATGCTTCTAGATGCATATCTCAAAAATATATATGTTTGTCCTCAAGTTTTAGGTGTTGGGAGTGAGAAGTGTCTGAGTGTGAGGATGTTACATATTGGTCAGACTCAATAGAATGGGCAAGGAATTTTCCTTTTCTAGGATTTGGTTCTTGGACTTGGGATTTTAGATTTTTTAGTGGTTGGATTGAATGAACATGAAAATTTATTGAATTAATATGTTGGGTGGACCGTTTAGGTGGAGGAGGAGGTAATGACAATGATACTTTGGGCCATCCATGATCTTGGACTTGAGGATGATTTACAACATCATCCCAAGGGTCATTGGTTGGGATTTTCGACTGCAAAGGAACATGTGGATGCACATTTATACCAAAGATGTTATGGTGAGGTGTCAAAGGTGGTATTTCAAGTGCAGGATGAGGTTGAATGTCTCTTTGTCCAGCTAGATTTAGAAATCATGTCTGCAACAGTTGATTAAAATATTTAGAATCAACATCAAAATGGATGGAAAAACAAAGTATTTTGTTTCCCCCTTGCTAAAAATAATTTGGCCTTATTCCTTTGTCACGTCCGCCTCTACTAAAGAATATCATCTATAAGTGCAAGGTTAAGTTAGAGTATGTATACAATAGCAAGTGAAACATAAAATACCATTCGAATAACATAGTTTAGAAATAGATCTGACTTGACAACAAGCAATCATGCATACAACCAAGGATATACATGGAGGGATAACCAAACTTTAATTCCTTCTTTGAAACACTCCATCACCACATTTAATTGATTTTTATTTAAGAACATAGGAATTTCAATGTTATTTAGGAATATGAGAGGTCTTGTATTGTATGAAAAGTGAAATAATGGAAAGGAGAATAATGATACATGATCAAAACAATAAAATACCCATCATCAACCATACTGCAAAGACCAAATGTCTGCCAACAATCCCTTCATTCATGTCATTTCAAACTTGTATCCACCACTACTAATTTTTTATTGTCAAAGGAATTGCTTATGTATCAAGGGGAATAAATTTGAACTAAAAAGAAAATGGAATTTGGGAAATGGGAGTAATTTTTGAAAAATGAGAGTATAAGGGAATTGGCCCTAAACAACCAAAACATAGTCCATCAAACATAATCAACCTAGAATATATTTTTTCAAATTCTTCCTTTGATCATAAATTTTATTGATCAAAATATACCTCTGTTGTCAATTATAAATATCAAACTGATGGATAAAACATTTAAATATTAAACAACAGGAGGAAAATCAAAAGATAATTTTAAAATGATATATGTTCCTGGGAATCAAGGAATAATTCATGTAAAGTGATAGTATGAGGGGGGTTGTTCCTATATGCAGAAACAAAACATTATACTTCTCAATAATCAATGATATCCTTATTCCAATGATTAGGTCTCTTCAACTTAACTCAAGAAGCCACATTAATGACCAACAACCCACATGTAACACATAATTTATATATCATGGCGTTAAATAAATATCGAATAAGATTTCAACCCAATACATGATAAACAAAATTTACGTAACCTTCCAACAACAGTGTAATGTAATCAGTCAAGTCAAGTCTAGTTCTTGTTGAATAATTTTCCATTTTCCCCCGAAACATAACATACAAACTACAATCCAAAAATATCTCCTTTAAAAAATTAGTGAATGCATGATGGGTATAACTTATGCCACAACCACATAACATATACATTCAAACAACAAATGTTCAAAATTGATTTTTTCAAATTCTATAATTGTAGGTTCATCATAATGATAAAAAAAGCATTGAGGTTGTCAGCTTGGACTAAACACAAACCTTTTTCAAATTTGAGATACTTCCTTGACATGCACAGGTCTAAAACCTCATGGTTTTAGAAATTATATGGCTCATAAATACTCAGTTTGTGTGATATTGACCAACCAAAGCTATGAGATGGCCTTGAAATACATGGGTTTGAAATTGAATAAAGTAGCCATTTTTTATTTTGAAAATAAATTAACCCATGGCTAGAAACTAACATTTCCATGTGAAAGGAATGCAGAGTTGTCATACCGGAAAAAGATACAAATACCACATAGATCGAGCTCCTAGACAAGAACTTTATATGTCATACACTATTCTCCTTTAAAAACCCTGAATTAACTATGGAGTAATACGACTAGGAATTTATAATCTCGGAATGAAAGAATTTCACAATAGGGTAAAATGGACGACAAAGAAAGTTTCCAAGGAAGTCCTTTGTAATGTGTGGTCGAATGAAACAAGTAATTCCATTTAAAGAAAATGGTTCATAACCCCTAAATAGGAAATGAAATATACACAGAGGAAAAACCCAAGAGACTTTCACACCTTTTGACCCAAGCTTGAGCATAACGAAAGGAGAAAGAGGGTATTGCAGTGCCTTTGCATTTAAGGAAAGAACAAAATTAAAAAAATCGATCCATAGAGTTATATACAACAAGTTCACACAACCATGACTGGATATAACATTTTTCAGGATGAGGGTCAATGTCAAAACTATGAAACTTAGTGAAATTCCTTATAAATATAACAAAACAAGTCCAAAAAACCAAACAACATGCTCATTTTCCAAACTATAACTGCAAATAAAGACATGCATTTGATGGGTATGATCTATGTAAGCATACATTTCCATAGTGCATCTATTCCTTTGGAAAAAAAGAGTTACAGTTACCAACAAAAACACAACTATGTCTCGCACATCTTTGTCATTCCAGTGCTTCTATTCCTCTGGAAAAAAAGAGTTACAATTACCAACAACAATACAACCATGTCTCACACATCTCTATCGTTCCAGAGATCCCAACTATCAAATGAAAAAATGAATTTCCAAAACATTGTGAGGGTGAAAAAATCAACTGAAATTATGTGGCTCATGTATTGAATGCATGGGGATTCACGTTCCCCAAAATTGATTTTCCAATCCAAATCATATTTCCACTAGCAGCAACCACCAATCATATGCCATATAACCATGCCAAATATGTAAGTATCACGCGTCATATAACCATTTCATCAAACAATAACTCAATGTCAACCTGAATGGTGACCGAAATTCACCAATCCCTAGTCTTTTAATTAAACCACATTCATTGCAAATAAACAATGCGACTGGAATATACATATCAAACAAAATGATGAAATCAAGGTTCAAGAAATGTCAAGTGTTATACGATATCAACGTTGAGTTTATATCATATGCACTATGTTTAAAATACTTCAAACCTTTTAACTTCAACGTGCCACCCCTTATGATATAGAACCAAAAATTACCATATGAATGTGATGGTATTTGGATAACATGGTTTTCATATATGATGAACTATTAAACCATACCATGCATAAAATTTGCATAAGTGGAATTGATTTCCTTTTAAATGTGTCATGTAACCAGATACCAAACTTATGACAAATATGTTGTTTGGGCATATCATGTGTAAACAAAAGAACCTTTTGACTGCTCCATAACCTTGTTGTGACCTTCACATAGAAATTATGAACAAAATGTATGTAATATGGATGACTCTTTGTAGTTTTATGAGTAGTTTTATTAGACCGATGAAGAAACCAATATCACAACGAAATGCAGATGAGACTGTTTCAATAAAGTATTATTTTTAATCCCGGGAAATAATTTAAATTAAACATCCATTATTTCTCCATAGGGGGTCCCACCTATAGTTAAATATTTATATATCATAGATAATGAAATTTAAAAATTATGCCTTGCAACTATTTGCAGGTTGGTGGCTATTTGGTGAGTTTGTGATTCAACATTACTCATAATAACAGAGCATCCTTGCTCATTACTCTTTCATCATTTTTGTCTTATCTCTTTTTGAGGAATGGAGTACACCCTCCTCATGCTAATACTCAAAACCAAATAATCATGTCTCTTCAAGATAGAGTCAGCCATGCATCCATGGTATTTCTCAAACCTGGAAAGTACACATCTTGTCTCACAGTCTACTCATTCAGGCAGTCATACCATGCCTTTAACACACACACACACACACACACACACACACACACACACACATACCACTTGCATATTTTGTATTATTCAAAATTCATCTATTATATCTTAATTCATATCAGCCCTTAGTATATATACATACATGGATATCAACATGCTTGCATATTTTTCATGTCATTCATACACACTAGTCATTTGAACTTTAATATCTGTTTTCCTGAGATCTTACAACCATTCACATGAAAAGTCTTACAAGAATAATCATAATGATGTTTCCCTTTCTATATGACAACAACCAGCAAGAAACCACTCCTTACCTTCTACTACCAAAGCATCCCACAATTCATAAAACACTAACAATAAACCACTGATTCCCTTATATCATTACCCAAGGCATGCCAATTCAGTCTCTCAAATCATTCTTGGTCAATAGACCTTAACCAAGGGAATACTTTCCTAAATTCCCTCTCATTTCCATTTGAGCATACTAGGACATGCCTATATGGCCATCATTCACCTATGGATGCCAATCTAATCCATTAGTCATCTGGAAATACTCCAAGCACTCTCCTTACCATATTATGTATTAATACTTCCTTGATCCATTATAGCCTCATTCTTCCTAAGGTTGTAAACAATCATCATCCTTAGTATTTTCATTAGTCATTCTAGCTCATCCTTGTGGGTTTACATGTGATAGAATTACCATCATTTCAATCATGTTGTTACTCTCCTGCTGATATCAGGTCATTATTGACCAAAATGATCCATCGAAAGGCCACACTTTACAAACAACAAACCATAGGTTCTAATAAATCTATTTCCAGGTTATATACATGCTCAATCATTTCCATATGCATTACAACATATCTTGTGCACCAAGTATCTTACCCATGCCTTCATTGCATATGTATTCTAGTTGTCTTCCTCTTTGCATTCACATGCATAGACCTTTTCTTAGGTTAATAGGAATATACATTTTATTTAATACATCCTAGCTCATAAGCTTCCCCTCATTACTCTACCTCTTTTATGAGGACCAGAAACAATCCAAAATGACTCTTCCTTGTTTTTCTTTATTATATTATCTCAACAACAAGTTTCACTCATTATAGGTCAAGTAAACTGACCTTACAAATTTTCCATCATTCCTCTAGACATGAAGAATTATACATGTAGGATTTAGTCTTTTATTTAAGTAGCAATTGTACTGCCAAGGATTTTATTTATCCATGCTTAATTCCTTAACCACAAGGGGTTTTCCATAAGGGTCTTATCCCTCGTATAAACAACCATCATAAATGTTAGAGGCTCTATCTTCCCATGCTTAGAGGCAACATTACAATCACTAGTTCATCCATTCTTTGAGCTTAATCTGTTAGGTTCCTAACCCGCACATAGGTAGATCAATATATTCGGATGTAATAAAGGTCAATATTAATAAGGCCTTTCAATAAAATAGAATAAAGCGGATGTAAGAAGACCTAATAGAAGCTTCCGCTTTTAGAAGGATCTTCCTCTAGATGCTTCTCTTGATAGAAATATTTAGTATAAATAAGGGTCGAGGATATGCAAACCCTAGCTTGAATATTATTGTAACAGAGCGTTGCTCGACTGGAGGTTGCCCCCTCGAAGAGGCCTATGAACATTGCTTTTTGAATCAAAGTGCTATTTTTGTTGTTGTTCTTATATCATTTCTGTGTTATTGTGGAGATTATGCTGGTTATATTACTGTTATTCTGCCATTTCTAACGTTTCATTTCTGTCCTGCATACTTTTTATATCTGGTATATTGCAAGTGGTATCAGAGCACTTTCCTTGGCAGAAATTGTGGGAATTTTTTTTTCCAGGGTAGAGACGTATTCCGACGTCTTTAAGCCACAAAGATATGTTGTTATGCACATAAACTCGTGGTTGAGGGATTCATACACGCAGGAAATACAAGTGGTTCTTAAGTGCACATCTGTTGGCCACCCTTGTAACCCCTGTTGGTACCCCTTCAAGTGGTAGGGCATCAGACAACACCTGTGTATGGATCAAACTAGATTTCCTGAAGCCCTCTTTAGATAAACCTATTGGCCCCCGGACTGCTATAGTGTCACCGAGAACAACACTCGGAAATATACTCTCTAATACCTGGGTAGTTGAGTAGTACAGATAAGGGTACGGTCTATCCTCCTTAGTTAGTTCCCTGAGATATTGGGCCGAGTACTATTGTTGGACCTCGCATGTATATCAGAGAGCTATAGCACAGGGAAAACCCTTGTCTGTAGAACCCTTGAATACATAACCCTTTGGGGACAAAAACATAAACAAATTAATATAGACAAGATCTATTGCCGCGCAACTGTGTTCAGGTTGCCAAGGAAATACACATTTCTTTCTGGTTAAGCATTTGGGGATTTCATCAGTGCAGTATTCTTCAAACCAGAGTATAACTCTGCAGGTGTACAAAAAACAAAAAACAAAAAAAATGTCTGGAATTTTTTTCACCATTATTTGAGACCTATTCCATTAGATTCATCTCTTCTCCCTCATCACATTCATCCATATCATTTTTCAACAAAAATTTTGACCCTGCCTGCCCCTTTTTAGTTCACCCATCCTCATGGCCCATACCCATAGCCAAGACTTGGAAGCTCGCTTCAACACCTTGCAATCTAGTTTCCTCGAAACCCAAAAAGAAGTGAAACAACTCAGTGCTATTGTTGCCTCCATCGATTCGTCCATCAATGCTACCATAAATACAACCATGCAGTCCTCAATGGAGGAAGTCAAACAAGAACTAACCACCCAGCTTGAATCTATCTTTGCATCACTCTACACCAAACTGAAGATCCCTATAGATGACCATTTCTCTGAAGCACCTCCAAAGACTGAAGGTGAAAATTCCTCCCATTCCCATACCTTTAAGCCCCATCACTTTCAACGTGACCTATGCCTTCCACGGGTGGATGCAACCAAATTTGATGGCTCAGACCCCACTGGTTGGGTAACCCAAATGAAACATTATTTCTCTTTATACGACATTACAGATGACTTCGCCAAACTCCGATATGGTGTTCTCCATCTAGATCAAGAACGTTGGCAATGGTGGAAATGGAGAAAAACTTCCTGTCAAGGGTATATTGCTTGGACCCAATTTGTGACTGAGCTTTATGAACTCTTTGACATGGACACCAACCATTTGGGCCATTTGACAAAGTTGAAACAATAAGGACTAGTAGAAGACTTCATAGCTGCCTTTGAGTGCCTGGATTTTCGAACAGAGGGCATGACTGATGCTTTCTTTCGAGAGTGTTTTATCAGTGGCCTCAAGGAGGAGATTCAGGTCCATGTCCTCATGGCTCGACCCTCGAATTGGGTGGAGGCTACTAAAATATCCAAAGAAGAACAACAGGTTGTATCCTCTCAAAACACAAACCCTCCTTTATCCCTCACCCTAAACCCATAACTCCCACTACTCCCTCCACCCCATTAAAGATCCAAAAATTGACTAGGGCTGAAATGGATGAACACCAACTCAAAGGCCTTTGTTATAATTGTGATGACAAATATTTCCTGGGCCACAAGTGTAAGGAACAAAAGAATTTTATGGCCATCTCTGAGGATATTTTGGAAGAGGATGTTGAAACTCCCCTTGTGTCTGAGTCCCCTGAAATCACTGACATAACCCCTCCCTCAGACCCTCTAGAAGTCAAACCCATCATTTCCCTCAATGCTCTCACTGGCTTCTCCACTCCCCAAACCCTCAAGTTAATCGGTTACATCAAGCATCAAAAGGTCATCATTCTGGTTGATAGTGGAAGCACCGATAATTTTATTCATCGCCGCATTGCCCATGAAACTCATTGCTACATCCATGCTGTCAACAATTTCCAAATCATGATTGCCAATGGTGGTTCCATGAAATGTGGAGGGCACTATGAAAATGTGCGTCTCCAAATCAGTGACTACCACCTAAAATCCCATATGTTTGCTATCGACATGGGTGGTTGTGACATTGTGTTGGGTGCAGACTGGCTAAGAACTTTGGGTCCCATTATCATGGATTTTAAGGCATTAACCATGCAATTCAACTAGGAAGGCCACCAACATAAATTCCAAGGCATCACTGTTGGTTCACCTGAGGTCATTAGTTCCCATCGCATGGAAAAGTTGCTCAAGAAAGGTCATTCTGGTGTCATTGCCCAACTCCATGCCATACAAGCAATAAAGACACCCCCAGTGCCACAAGACCTCCAATCCCTGCTTTATAAACATCAAATGGTATTTTCCACTCCCCAAGGACTCCCTCCTTCCTGCGGTGTTCATGATCATTCCATTCCCCTTGTACCCGGAAGCCTTCCTCCCAATATCCGTCCATATCGCCACCCCTTTTCAAAAAAAAATGAAATTGAGAAAATGGTCCAAGAACTCCTTAATGCAGGTGTTATCTTCCCTAGTACGAGCCCTTAATATTCTCCTATAGTCATGGTTCTGAAGAAAGAAGGTTCTTGGAGAATGTGTCCTGACTTCCGTGCCCTCAACAAACTGACCATTAAAGGAAAATTCTCCATTCCTGTCATTGATGACCTCCTGGATGAATTGAGTGGTGCCCAATTCTTTACTAAACTTGATCTTCTCTCGGGCTATCACCAGATTCATATGAAAGAGGCAGACATTCCCAAGATGACCTTTCAAACTCATGAGGGCCACTATGAGTTTTTGGTCATGCCCTTTGGCTTGTGTAATGACCCCTCCACCTTCCAAAGCCTCATGAACCATGTCTTCCGTCCCTTTCTCCGTCATTTTGTCTTAGTTTTCTTTGATGATATCCTCATCTATAGAAAAACCTGGACAAACCATCTTACTCATGTGGATCAAGTTCTCCATCTACTCTCTCAGCACCAACTTTTCCTGAAATAGTCTAAATGTTCTTTTGGTGCCTTAGAATTAGAATACTTGGGTCATCTAGTTGGCAAGGATGGCATCAGGGTGGATCCGAAAAATATTGAAGCTATGCAAGATTGGCTGCACCCAAAGACTCTCAAAAGCTTGCATGGATTTCTGGGCTTAACAGGGTATTATCGCAAGTTTGTTAAGAACTATGAAAATATTGTAGCACCTCTCACTGTTCTCCTCAAAAAGAACTCTTTCACTTGGACTCCAGCCGCTGCTCAAGCTTTTCAAACCTTGAAGACGACCATGTGCACCACTCCGGTTCTGGCCCTTCTTGATTTCACAAAGACCTTTGTGTTGGAATGTGATGCATCAGGGAAAGGAATCAACATTGTCCTTATGCAAGAGGGTCGACATTTGGCCTTCACCAGCAAGCAATTGTCTGAAAGGAATCTGGGCAAACCCATTTATGAAAAGGAAATTTTGGCTATTTTGCATGCCGTTGATCTGTGGCATCCTTATCTCTTGGGGAAACGCTTCCAAATTAAGACCGACCATCAAAGCCTCAAGTACTTTCTAGAACAACGCATTTCCTCCCCGGAGCAACAAAAATGGGTGACTAAGCTCTTTGGATATGATTATGAGATCATTTACAAGAAGGGCAAAGACAATGTAGTGGAGGATGCATTGTCCCAAAAATATGAAGAAGAAGGATCCCTTTTTTCTCTTTCCTTCATTGTACCCGATTGGCTCCAAGCTATGTGCCAGGAATGGCTACAATATCCCAAAAGTTCACATTTGATCCAACAATTGCAGACCAACGCTCTGGCTCCCCCAGGGTACTCTCGGCTCCAGGATGAGCTTCGATACAAAGGCCGTTTGTATTTAAGTAAAAAATCAAAGATTAAATCCACAGTACTTTCTGAGCTTCATGCTACACCCACACCGGGGCACTCAGGATTCACCAAAACCTATGACAGGGTCAAACGTTCCTTTTTTTGGGATGGTATGAAACAGGACATCCGTAATTTTTTCACTAAATGTGAGGTGTGTCAATGCAACAAGGGAGAAACAGTCAAATCTCCGGGCACACTACAACCGCTTCCGATTCCACCTGCTATTTGGAAGGATATCTCTATGGACTTTATTACCAGCTTACCCAAATTGGGGAATAAATTAGTCATAATGGTTGTTGTGGATCGCCTTTCCAAGTATGCTCATTTCTGCGCTCTTCAACACCCATTTACTGCATCCACAGTGGCTCAAATTTTCATGGACCAGGTCTTCAAGCTTCATGGCATGCCGCACTCTATTGTTTATGATCGTGACCCAACTTTCACAAGCAATTTTTGGCAAGAACTGTTTAAGCTACAGGGCACCCAATTACATCTCAACACAACTTATCATCCCTAGACTGATGGTCAAACAGAAGTTGTCAACAAGTGTTTGGAAACATATCTGAGGTGTTTTGCCTCTAAGAAGCAACATCAGTGGGCTCAATGGTTACCCCTAGCTGAATGGTGGTACAACACTTCCTACCATACAGCTACACGCATGACTCCTTTTGAAGCGGTATATGGACAGAAGCCACCTTCAGTTCTCTCATACTTACTGGGTACGTCGAAGGTCCAGGCGGTTGACCAAACACTTACAGTTCGAGAGGATATTCTTCATACCCTTAAAGAGAACTTGGTCATGGCACAGAATCGCATGAAGCAACAAGCAGATCAAGGTCGCTCTGAATGTCAATTTGCAAAAGGGGATCAGGTGTTTCTGCGACTGCAACCATACAAGCAAACTTCCCTCAAGGCCAAGCATTGTCAGAAGCTAGCGCCCAAATTTTATTTCCCTTATACAGTTCTCAAGCGTGTGGAGCAAGTCACCTATCAGTTAGCTCTGCCCAGTCAGTCGAAGCTACATCCTGTTTTTCATGTTTCATTCTTAAAGAAGGTGATTGGAACTAGGTGAAAAATTCAAACCAACCTTCCAGAGTTAGCTGAAGAAGGATCCATTTGGCTACATCCAGAAGTAGTTTTGGACCAGCGTGAGCGTCGCCTGCGTTAGAGAACCATCAAGGAAGTGCTAGTCCAATGGAAAGATACGACTCTAGCAGATGCCACTTGGGAACCAGCTACCATTCTGCAGCAGTTTCCACATCTCAAGCCTTGAGGACATGACTTTTTTTAAGGGGCAGACATGTTAGGGTCCTAACCCACACATAGGTAGATCAATATATTCAGATGTAATAAAGGTCAATATTAATAAGGCCTTTCAATAAAATAGAATAAAGCGTATGTAAGAAGACCTAATCGAAGCTTCCACTTCTAGAAGGATCTTCCTCTAGATGCTTCTCTTGATAGACATATTTAGTATAAATAAGGGTCGAGGGTATGAAAACCCTAGCTTGAAAATTATTGTAATAGAGCACTACTCGACTGGAGGTTTCCCCCTCGAAGAGGCCTGTGAACATTGATTTCTGAATCAAAGTGCTATTTATGTTGTTGTTCTTATATCAATTCTGTGTTATTGTGGAGATTATGCTGGTTATATTACTATTATTCTGCCATTACTAGCATTTCATTTCTGTTCTGCATACTTTTTATATATGGTATATTGCATAATTGGTGACGAGCCTCATTATTTCCCATTATAAAGGCTCGCCTTTGGCACATTTTTCCACCATAAAATGACTTAATTTTTTCTTTTGACCATATATTAATAGTCATTCATGAGTATTTTGTATGTTTCTTAATGAATATATTATTGAGGTGGATTTTTGTGTATAATATACCTTTTTTCACTAATTTGGTTTTCAAAAGACATGTATTCCACCAAAAATATCAAATTGTAGGAGTCAAGGGCGCCAATCTCCTATAAAAATGGGATTTTTTCTCCTCGAATGAGTTTCCAGCCAAATATCGGGGGAATTTGTCTACACCTACCTCCAAGAGTGTTCCTTGTGCATTTATGACCACTTGTGATCAACAACAGTTTGAATATAGAGGTGTAAAGGGATGATATCACTTATTTACTTATTTCTCTCTTGTTTTCAGGAAGGGAGAATGAACTCTCTAGCTATATATAGGCCTCTATTCTAGGAGAGAGATATAGAGAATTTTGGAGAAGTATTGCGTGGAGATTTTGTGAACACTTGTATTGAGAACTCAAAGCTTTCATGCTCTTGATGTATTACTGATATTTATGAAATAAATATGGATTTGATTTCAGTTTATTAAGGTTTCTTTTAGGATCCTTTTGCTTCTTGGGTAGGGCCCATCCAAGAGGACTCAAGGACCTTGCTATGGTTTCAGTAGTTTTCATGCATATTAGTTAGTGCATAGATAATATTTCATTCTCTCTTAAAGTTTGATATATTTTTGCATGATAAATTTCATTTTTTGTTAAGGTTATGACTAACTGACCAGTTGCAGTAGCATCCTGTAGAAATGTTCAATAACCTTTTGGAGCACTCTTAGGTGCCTCCCAAGGCTAAGAACCTTAGATTCACTTCATTTATTTATAGTCTATCTCTGTTCATGCTTTTAAATATTTTCAATACCTTTTTAGACTCCATTTTCCTTCATGTAGGAGTTTCCTGTAGAAATTGTACATTTCCTGTAGAACTGCACAGTTCCTGTAGAACTGCACAATTCTTGTAGAATTGCACAGTTCCTATAGAACTGCACAATTCTTATAGAAATATCTTGTAGGATTATTTCAACTTCATATCTTGATTTATTTTAATCTTATTTTTCATAACAACATAAATAAACAATTAAAAGACATTTGGATTGTTATTGATCAAATGGTTAGACCATTATCTTTCTTTATTCTTGCATTAGTGTAGCTTTACTTCTATTATAGTTTTCTATCATAGTTTAGATTGAATTCATATTTTTTCTTCAATTTAACTTTCTTGATTCAATATTATTTAATTCATTTAGAATAAGTTATTTTCATACAATCTAGATTTGTTGCACTTTCATATTGGTATGTCTCCTTCAAGTAATTAGTTCAAAGTTGCTTTCTATCATTTAATTTTCCTACATGTTTTCATCCTGTGATTAGTTTCAAACCTTTGCTACTGATAATTGCATACTACACATATAGTGCATAACATCTTTTAAGTTTGTACGAACCATGGGTTGACAATTAAAGTAGGGAACCAAGGGTAAAGCAAATCATTGATGTTATTCCTGGGACCATCACTTTTTGGCATTGTTGTCGGGGAGGTGTCGAAGTCTGCATGTTATTTTATTTTTGGTTTCTTTTGTGTGACTTGGAGAAGTAAAATAGATACCTCAGTCACAAGGTAAAATTCACTATGGAATTTTGTAGTGTAACAACCCAAGTGATTTCACTTCATGTGAGTATATATAAGCTCATTGTCACACTCTCTTTTTGCATTAAATATCAGAAAAGAAAAAAAACACTGTTTTTCACTTTCTTTTGATTTCATGAATGATTAGACCTAGATATAGGAAAGGAAAATTTTACCAAAAAACCCCACTACAAAAACAAGTCTAAGCAATCCAAAGATTGGTCCTGAAACACTAGAAATTTTCTTGGAGGGAGAAGCTGGAGAATTTGAAAATATTTTAGAAGAGAGTCAGTCCTCACCTCATGCCATGGATGATGAAGAAGAGATGGTATAAATATTTGAGTTCCCTATTCGGGGATCAGATGGAGAAACCAAGATGAAAAATATTAGTCCTTCTGCCTTACCTCATTTTCATGGGATTTTTTATGAAGATACAAACACTTTCTTGTTTGATTTTTCAGTTAAATGAAGGACATATGATTATACCATTAATGAACAGAAGCTCAAACGTTTTCCTTCTACTTTGAAGGATTCAACTCTAAGATGGTTTATGAGATTGGAGGAAAATAGTATCACAACTTGGGATCAAATGAAAAATACCTTCAATGAAAGATACAAAGACTATTATAGAGAAATATATACAAGGGATGAGATTTTCAGAATGACAAAAGGACTTGATGAATCTATAGAATACTTTGAAGAGAGATTTCAACTAAGCTACAAGAGAGCTCAAAATTTCACTCTGGACGAATATTCACTCAAGCTTGTATTACTCATAGGATTAAGAGAATATCTGATGGAAAAATTAAATATCATATCCAATGGAGATCTCTATCATTTGTACTATGATGATATCAAAAGAATATTCAAGAACCACTCAAGGTCCCCTAGAAATAAAGGTAGAATCAATAGAGGTTTGGTATCTCAATCTTCTAACCCTACAACTCATATATTACACTATTTATCCATGCAAATGGATACCTTGCAGATCAAGAAGAAACATGAGGAAGCAAAGAAGTCATTGGTTGTCTAGTGTCCCAAATGCACTAAAATGCATCCTAGAAATGAGTATCCTTTAAAACTTATATATGTTTGTGGTATTTGTGAATAAAACCATCCAAATAACAAATTTCCTTCTTTTCCAGGATTGAAAGATACATTTTGAGAAGTAGAGGAGAATGTGGAATCACTATACGTCATCAATCAAAGGATGCCCAAAGCACCAAAATGATTCCAAATAGGTTTGAACCATTCCAAACATGTTTGAACTTCAATCCTCTTAAAAATTTTAGTGCATACAATTCTCAAATGTCTCCTTGACCATGGTATAATCCATTACCTTGGAAAAATACAAATCCTTGGAAATACCAAGGACCTCCAATTCCTCCTCCATACCAATATTTTTCTAGCATGCCACAAAATCAGTGGAGTCAAAAACCACAAGGATGGAGGCCACAAAATTTCCACAACCTACATTATTGCCTCCTCCTCCTAAAAAAAAAACTACTTAAAACAATGTTCCTCCTAAAAAACCTCAGCTACCTTCTCAACATGCTCCAAATCCGAATAACAAGAAAGTCCAACCTATATACAACAATGATACAACTTATCATACTTATTCTTTGGAATTACAAGAGATAAATATCAAATCAAGAAACAAATTGCAACAACAACCTAAGGTCATAGAAAATGAAGAATCTGAGAAAGAATATATTACCTTATCTCAACCATAAACCCCTCCTTACCCTGAAAGATTACAAGAAAACAAAACTTATAATTATGAGGAAAAATAACTTTTAGGAGAGCTTAAGAATTTGTGCATAAACTCTCTTCCAAACTCTTAAGGATGTGCCCATTTTCAACAAGTATATAAAGTAAGAATGCATTAGAAGACCAGGGAGGAAAAGAAAGGATGATCCTACCATAAATGTCATAGGACAATTAGTTGACCTTATGATTGGGAATTTGATTGTACCTAAGTACTTGGAACCATGTGAGTCCCTTCGTAAATTTCCATATTAATAACACCCTAGTACATAATACTCTTATTGATCTAGGAGTTTCAGTCAATGTTATGACTAAGGATGATATGCTAAGACTCAACCTTCATATTTTTTTGAGAGATACCCCAATTGTTTTGTAACTAGCAGATGTATCTACAGTAAAACCTGAAGGCATGTTGGAAGATATCATAATCTCCATTGATTCTTGGGAGTACCCTATTGACTTCCTAGTCCTTCAACCAAAGTCTCAATCCAATAGATATCCTCTCATTTTGGGAAGGACTTGGTTGGCCACAATAGATGCATACATTGGTTGTAGAGAAGGAAATATGACTATCACTGATGACTTATCCCAAAAGCGAATTGTTATTTACCCTTATGCACAATATTTGATAACAGAAAATATGCCTATGTGTGTGGAAGAGGAAGAGGACTTGACACAAACAACTTCCTACCCCATATATACAATTCACACTTCCTTGGCTGATAATACAATTGATGAGGACACTTTCCTTGAATTTTTTATGCAAAATCAATATCCAAATGATATGAAAATAGAAGGGATAAATGATGATAAAAATCTGAAACTTCTGTAGAAAATGACACATAATTATAGATATATTTGTTTACTGCTGAGATAGAATATCCAACTATCAAAACCATAGAGATAATCCCTGCAAAAACACTCAAAATCATCAACAAATTTAGTAGTCAGTAGAAACAAAAGCTATTAGATGTGCTGAAAATAAATATTGAAGCTTGTGCATGGGATTATAAAGACATCAAAGACATCCATACTTCTATTTGTACTCACCATATTTACATAAAGGAGGATTGAAAACATGTTAGGCATTGCCAAAGAAGGATGAACCCTACAATGAAAGACATATTTAAACAATAACTTCAAAATTTGTTTGATGTCAGATTCATATATCCTATTTCAGACAGTGAATGGGTCTCTCCTCTAGTTATTTTCCCAAAGAAGAATGGGAAGTGGAGGATATGTGTGTATTATCAAGAGTTGAACAAGACTACTAGAAAGAATCATTCCCACCTACCTTTTATTGACCAAGTTTTGGATGTCTTAGCTAGGAAGCAATATGTTTCCTTTTTGGATGGTTTTAGTGGATACAACCAGATTTAGATCAGTCGTGAGGATCATGACAATACCACTTTTACTTACCCCTAGGGTACATTTGTATAAAAATTCTTACCTTTTGTTCTTTGTAATTTCCCTACCACTTTTCAAAGAGGAATTCTCGACATATTTTAAGAGCTCATCCATGATAAATTTGAGTTCTATATGAATGACTTTACCCCTTATGGAAATTCATTTGATGAGGCGTTGGACAATCTAGATAAGGTTCTCCAAATATGTAGAGAAAAGAATCTATTCCTTAACAATGAAAATTGTAATATGATGATGAATGAAGGTATTTTTTTAGAACATCATCTGTCCTCTAGTTGGATTGAAGTAGACAAAGATAAGGTCAAAAACATCACTTCACTTCCTACCCCTTTGAAACCAAAATATGTAAGAATATTTCTTAGACATGTATGATACTATAGAAGGTTCATCAAGGAATTTAGTAAGACAACCTCTCCTCTCTTTACCTTGATTTCCAAAGATGTAGATTATTTTTGGACCCTGAACTGCCCACAAGCTTTTGAGACAACAAAAAAAAAACTCTCAAATGCTCCTGAATTACAAGGCCCCAATTGGGCTCTTCCATTTCACATTCACACTAATGAATTACACAAGGTTGTAGGAGCAATATTAAGACAAAATGAATACAATAAACCCTATGCAATCTATTTCATAAGTAAAAATATGGTTGGTGCAAAGATCAACTACACTATTATAGAGAAAGAACTTTTAGTAGTTGTCCATGCTCTTAATAAATTAAGACGTTCTGTTATTGTTGGGTTTTTATGTTATTTGCAGTGAAAGCCTAGTCAAGGTGGATCGACTGAGAATCAAAGTTGAAGGAATCAATAGCAAGATGAAGTTCAAGGTGGTACAACCAGGTAAATTCAAAGTTGAATATATAAATAACAAGTTGAAGGTCGAGGTGGTTCGACTGAGTAAAGTTGAAGTCAAATATATTGACAACAAGTCAAAGGTCGAGGTGGTTCGATTGGGTAAATTCGAATTTGAAGATATCCACAAAAATTCGAAGAGGTGAACCGACAAGAGGTCGAAAGGAGGGCATGTAGCAACCGACTAAAGACCGAATGAAGGACAACTGGTAGTCGGACTTAGTAGTCGAGTGTAACAGAATCCTGATTTTCACGGGATTTGTACTCAATGATATGAGTGGATATGTAACCATTTTTGGGTTGCTTTTCTTTAGGGTTTTTCCTACTGTAATGTCTATAAAGAAGGCATGTTATAATGATGAAAAAAAATCTAATTGATAATCGTAGATTAGATAATATTTAGAGGTCGTTGGTCATGCAGATGTAAGCCAAATTGGATACAAGGTTATTATTGTGTAAAGTAAGAAGGTATGATGTCGATTGTGTCTTAGGTGTATACAAAGGTTAGACATGCAACCCTTTTATTCTGAATGAATAATATAATAAGAGAACATAACGCTCAAGGATCGTTGGTATTCCCGCTTGGGTTTCTAGGGTAAAATCTTTGTGTAGTGTGCGTTTGCTTTGTCATTTACTTTCTTGACTAAATATTTCTTCCTCTCTTTTTCTAGGTTTAGTGTGGAAGTGACAATGGGCAATGGTCTATCCAGGTACCATTTTGACAAGTATGAAAATGGAAGAATGGGAGAAACTCGAGAGAAGGGAAAGAAGTATGATTTAAATTTGTCTTTCTAATTTAGTAACACTGAATGTCTTAGGTGAATATTTGGCCAAGAAACTATGGGCCAAGTTAAGGAACTTGTACTAGTAAAAAAGCATGGTAAATAAGTCGTTTCTCAGAAAGAAATTGTATCTTTTCAAGATGAGGGAGGGAACTTTGGTGACTAAGAATTTAAATGTGTTTAATACCATTATAAGCCAGTTATCGTCTATGGATATTAAAATCATTGAGGAGGAGAAGTGTATTAGCCTATTATGTTATTTTCCAGACTCCTGGGATAACTTAGTCGTGACTATATGGAGTAATTCAACCACATTAGTGCTAGAAGTTGTGGTTTCATCTCCACTGTCAGAAGAAATCACAAGGAAGAACATGGAAGGATTGCCCAAATATGCATTAGTGTTGAGAGGTCAACCGGTTGACAGAGATAAAGGAAAATTATTCGGTAGAAGGTCTAAGTTGAATGGTATATCTAAATCCTAAGTTCGATCGACAATAAGATGTTGGAAATGCGGTAAAGTTGGGCATTACAAAAGGGACTACAATTCGAAGGAAATGGAAGTCAATACAAGATCCGATGAGAAGAACTTGACTGAGAGAAAGACGACTCCAAATAAGGGAGGTGATGTGTACCTGTCATTGACCAATACATAGTCAGATAAATATGTTTGGTTAATAGACTCAGGAGAATCCTATAATATGAAACCACATAGATAATGGTTTCGCGAATATGAATGATATGAAGGAGGAGATGTATTCTTGGGGGACAACTTGACAACCGAAATTGTTGAACGGGGAAGAGATCAATTGATACTACAATATGGAAGGAGTATAACCCTTCCAAGTGTGCTACACATTTTGGTTTTCGAAAGAAACATGATATCTTTCAGCAAGATGAGTGATGTAGGGGTGCACACTCTATTTCAGAAGGATACGTGCAAGATGGTAAGAGGTGTGATGGTATTAATGAAAGGAGTTTAGATTGGAACCTTATACAATTTATTAGGGAATGTCAACTCGAGTGGTTGCAACAACATCGTTTTTCTTGGTCTGAGTCGATTCAACCCAACTCAATAAGTCATTGTAAAATTGACCCGACCATGCTATGGCATGAGAGGATGGGACACGTTGGAGAAAAAAGACTTCAAGCTATGCATAACAAATGTATGGTCAAAGACTTTCCTGAATGTAATTTAGAAGTTGACTTTTGTGAACATTAATTAGGTGAGGTTCCCATATGGAATGACAAGGGAAAAGGGGATTCTATAACTAGTTCATAAGGATGTTTTTAGCTCCATTTTAGTTCCTTCACTTGGTGTATCCCTCTATTATGTCTCCTTCATAGATGATTTTTTAGGAAGAAATGGATATATTTTCTAAGGAAGAAAATAGAGGTTTTCAAAAAATTCAAAGAGTTTAAATATCTTATAGAAAACCAGACAGATAAGAAAATTAAGGTTTTGAGAACTGACAATGGTGCTAAATTATATGGAAAGGAATTTGATCAGTTCTGCAAAAAGTGTGGCATAGAACACCAAAATACCACACCATATACCCCATAGAAAAATGGATTTGTTGATAGAATGAAAAAAACATTGATGGACAAGGCAAGGAGCATGCTTAGTGGTGTTAATATCAAACAAGAATTATGGGAAGAGGCAGTCGACACTGCAAAATATATGGTGAACATGTCTCCTTCATCGGCGCTAGTTGACATGACTTCACATGAGGTATTTTATGGTAGGAAGAATTCGGTTTCACATCTCAAAGTATTTGGTTGTGATGCATTTGTGCATGTTCCCAAGGAAAAGAGGAGAAATCTGGACAAGAAAAAAGTCAAGTGTATTTTCATTGGATACAAAGAAGGAATGAAAGTATATAATCTCTAGGATCCTACATCAAGGAGAACAATGTACAGTCAGGATGTGGTCTTTAGATAAGTTGGAAGGAATATTGAGCCTAAACAGATGGTTCAAACAAAGAATAATCCAAAGAAGGTGCGGTTTGAACTGAGAAATGAATAATTTGATTCAGATGAGTTGAATGAATCAAATGAAGAGGTGGAACAACCAAATTTGGTTGTAAGGAGGTAAAAATGAGTAATAAAACCAGTGGAAAGATATAATTTGCCTGACTTTCATTCTTCATTTGTGTTAACTACCACATACTAGGATCCCAAGTCGGTTGGGGAGGCAGTCGACTCAACAGAGGGAAAACTATGGAAGGATTCCATGGTCGAAGAGACAGAATACTTGCAAAATAATGAGACGTGGGACTTAGTCAAATTACCTAGTGGAAGAAAAATTGTCGATAGAAAATGGGTATTCATGAAGAAGATGAATGCCATAGGTCAATTCAGAAAATTCAAAGCTTGATTGTTAGCGAAAGGATATTCCCAAGTCTAAGGAGTCGACTTCAGTGAGATTTTTTCCCATGTTGCAAAATTAACTTCCATTAGAGTAATAATGTCTTTGGCTACATCATTTTATCTTGAAATAGAAAAAGTGGATGTGAAGACAATGTTCGTACCTGGGGACTTGGAAGAAGAAATCTACAAGAAACATCTTGAAGGATTTGTAGTAAAGGGAAAGAAATATTTGGCGTGAAAACTAAAAATATCCCTTTATGCTCTAAAGAAATCACCAAGGATGTGGTACCAAAAGTTTGACACATACATCCTTATTTTGGGGTTTGTGAGAAGCAAAGTTGATCACTGCATATATTTCAAATAAGAAGGTGGGAATTTCATATATGTGGCATTGTATGCTGATGACATGTTGTTGATTGGAAACAACATGAACGCAATAAAGGAGGTGAAGAAGCATCTATCCACCAAGTTTGACATGAAGGATATTAGTGCAACGACCTTCATTATGGGAATGGATATTAAGAGATATCAAGCATATACACAAATCTGGTTGAACCAGAAGAAGTATATTGAAACAGTTTTGAAATGTTTCAACATGTAGAATTGTAAACATGTGAAGGTGCCAATTCCTGTGGGAGCAAGGCTAACTACTAAACTATGTTGAAGAGACATGAGGAAATGGAGGACATGGCATGTTTTCCCTATGCAAATGTTGTTAGTATTATAATGTATGTGATGGTCTTCACTTGACCAGACATTTCCCATGTAGTGGGAGTGTTAAGTAGATACACGTCACACCTGGGAAAGAGAACTAGACAATTATCAAAAGAGTATTTGGGTATTTGTGTGGTACAAAAGACTATGCTATATGCTACCAAGGAAAACCTAGAGGTGGCAGTGAATTAAATGTACATGGATTTTTCCACGTCGACTGGGCTGGAGATCTAGATCGACAAAGGTCGCCTAGTGGATATGTTTTTAAGATTTTCGGTGGAGAAATCAATTGGATGAGTAAGCGACAGGTCATCGTAGCCTTGTCAAAAACAAAAGTTGAAAACATGGCATCCACTCATTGATGTAAAGAAGAAGTATGGCTACAATGAATGTGTTCAGAAATTGGGTTTGAGTAGAGATCTATGAAGATAAGTTGTGACAGTCAAAAAACAATATTTTTGGCAAAGAACCCAGCTTATCATTCTAATACTAAGCATATTGATGTACAATACCATTTCGTAAGAGATATGGTGGAAAGAAAAAAGGTGTTGCTGGAGAAAGTAGACACCTTGGAAAAAATAGTAGACTCTTTGACCAAGTCTGTGAGTGTTGTGAAGTTCTCTTGGTGCAGAGAGGCAATGGGAATTGTTTCCCTGGGTCTGTGAATGAGAGTTAAGGAATCTCCCAGTTTCAGCAAAGAAAATAACAAGCGGTATAATGTTGGGTTGTTATATTCTTTGCAGTGAAAGTCTAGTCAAGGTGGATCGACTGATAGTCAAAGTCGAAGGAATCGACAACAAGATGAAGGTCGAGGTGGTTCGACCGGGTATAGTCAAAGTTAAAGATATTGACTGCAAGTCAAAGGTCGAGCTAGTTCAACTGGGTAAAGTCAAATTTGAAGGTTGAGGTGGTTCGAATAGGTAAATTCGAAGTCAAAGATATTGATAGAAAGTCAAAGAGGTCAGCCAACAAGAGGTTGAAAGGCGGGCGTGTGCAACTGACCGAAGGCCAAATGAAGTTCGACTGGTAGTCGAATGCTAATATTACTTGGTAGTTGACTGTAAGAGAATCTCGAGATTCATGAGAGTTGTAGCCAATACTATGTGTGGATCTGTAACCATTTTTGGGCACCTTTTCTTTATTGTTTTTCCTTATGTAAATCATATAAATAAAGTGTGTTGTAATGCTAAAAAAAAGCTAATCGATAATTGTAGATTAGATCATCTTTATAGTTTTTTGGTTATGCATATGTAAGTTGAATTGGCTACAGGGTTGTTCTTGTGTAAAGAAAGAAGGTATTATGTCAATTGTGTCTTAGTTGTAGACCAAGGTTAGACATGTAACCTTTTATTCTGAATGAATAAGACAAAAAGAGAGAAGAAGTCTCAAGGAATGCTAAAATCTAAACCTGTTTGGGTTTCCAGGGTAAAATCTATGTATTGTGCGTTTTCTTTGTCATTTACTTTCTTGATTTATTTCTTCCTCTCTTCTACTAGGTTTAGTGTGGAAGTGTTCGTAATTTCCTGACAGTTACAAGGTATACAATTTTTGTACATACAGATCATGCTGCCATTAGATACTTGATGAATAAACCTGACATTAATGGTAGGATGATTAGATGGTTTCTTTTATTACAACAGTTTGATCTAACAATTGTTGATAAGACTAACAAGCAAAATGTAGTTGTGGATTTTTTTTTATCCAGGTTGACTAGCCTTAATGAAAAAGGCATGATCAATGATCGATTTCCAAATGAGAAACTATTTTCCATATCAACACAAACTCCCTAGTTTTATGATATAGAAAATTATCTAACAACATAAAATTTCCCTCAACATTTCTCCTACATGGAGAGATGCAAGATTGTTCGGAAAATTTCATCCTACACTTGGGTTGCATGTCATTTGTTCAAATGTTTCCCAGACCATATTTTAAGGAGATGCATAAGAGAATATGAGGTGCATGATATCCTACATGAATATCATGATGAATGATGTGGAGGTCATTATGCAACCAAGCGGACAACTTATAATATCTTACAAGATGGATATTATTGGCCAACCCTACATATGGATGCTTAGCAATACACTTCACATTGTGACGAATGTCAAAAAATGGGGAAACCAACAAGGAGGAATGAGATCCCTTTACAACCCCAAGTATCATTGGAACCATTTGACAAGTGGGGGATGGACTTCATAGGCCCAATTGATACTCCATCAGGGAAAAAGAAACACATTGGTATGCACAAACTACCTAACAAAATGGGTTGAAGTAAGGGCCATGAGAAATAACACAAAGTCAAATGTAGTTGCATTCCTCCAAGAATGCATATTTTCAAGGTTTGGTTATCCAAGGGAGATAATCTTAGATCAAGGCCCTAAATTTACATCAAGACTCATTGAAGTGATCATGAAGGAACATAACATCCACCACATAAATTCAACACCTTACCATCCTCAAGAAAATGGGAAAGTTGAGTTCACAAACTGAGAGATAGAAAACATCCTCACCAAAACAATGAGCATGAAAAAGAAATATTGGTCAATGAAGCTGATAGAAGTAGAATGGGAATACAACATTACATGGAAAAATACCATAGGGCTTAATCCTTTTGAATTGGTCTATGGGAAGAAATCTATGCTCCCTATTGAATTTGAATATCATACATTGAGAACGACAGTTGAATTAGACATGAATTTGCAGTCAACACAAAGAGAAATATTGAACCAACTAAATTCCTTAGATGAGTACATGATGCAAACCCTCTTCAACACTGAAGTGGTGTAGAAACAAATAAAGGATTGGCATGACAAGAATATTAAGAATAGAAATTTCAAAGAAGGTGATTTGGCTCTTTTATATGACTCAAGGTTTAAGTACTTCAAAGGGAAGTCGATGACAAGGTGGTTAGGACCCTACATCATTGAAAAGTGTTATGATATTGGTTCAATTCATATCAGAACCATTGATGAAGAAGGAATATCCCTACTAGTGAATGGATTCAAACTAAATACTTACAATAGGCCCTTAACAAAAGAACAATTCATGACAACAGTGAGGAAACAAAATTTGGATGTGATTGATAGCATAAATGCTCTCAATCCATCCTTATAAAGAGATATGAAAAAAAAGAATAAAAATCCTAGATGAAAACCATCCAAAGGAATCTAGGATAGATCTAAGGGTGAAAACCTCCAATGGAGGCAGTCTCAGATATGAAGAATAAATCATCATCATCATCAATAAAACCTCTCAGAGGCTTGATGAGGAAAGGCATTGGTGAAAACCAGTGATGACACTTCTTCCTTGAGAAAAACAAAAGAAAAAAAAAGAGAAAGAAAACAAGAAAATATTTTTTTTGTACGAACATTTTTTTTTTGCAGGTACCAATAACTTCATCATTGTATCCATCTGCACAACAATAAAATCATCAATCAATGAAAAGAAAACTCAATAAGGACAATAAGCATTCTCATTTTTCCATCAATAATTTTCATCATTCATACATAACATTTTCCATCATCTCCATATAATTATCCATGTTTTTCATTTCCATAATCTATACCACTTTTTATATCCAGCATGCTTCATTCTATCCTTTTATTTCAATAAAAATAGTCTACAAGGTTATTCTACAGGATAAACCTACATGATTCTACAAGATCAACCTATCAAGACCATTTCTGCAAATAATGGAAGGAAATCAGAGTCAAAACCAACATCAACAATTCAATGATAAATATGAGAAATAAAACCACCTTCTCCAACCATTTGTTTTTCATCAGATACATCCTCGAGATAGAAAAAAATCAACTTCTATAGGATACTTTGTATCCTGTAGAAAATATTTAGCACATCGGAAATAAATCTACAGGATGCTCTATATCCTGTAGCACAATTGGAGGTCTCTATATCCCAATACATTTCAGATCTGATCTCAAGGAGGACATCAAGAGAATCTATAGGCACCATCACAAAGACAAACCACCTCCATCAACCTACAAAAACAAGATTAATGTGCATGCAAAGGTAAACAAAGGTAACATAACTGTATATACTATCCACATTTAATTAAGACTTATACATATATATCTATGCTTATTTCATATGGTCAAGCATTCATAAAGTCTATAAGGTGATGAAAACAAGGATGTTCACGTCTTTTCAGTGGGGTGTGGAATAATTTATGCCAAGATTCGAATTGACATGTGGAGATTAAATGGTTTAAGTGGAGGTTCATTATGTTGAGTTAAAAGCATGAATTAAGGAATTATGAAAACATCAAGTCGGTTGTTGCGACAAGACAATAGTCCAATCCAAAATTTGGGGGCATAACTCGGAGTTAGAAAAATCAGAGCACCATTTCAAATCATAAGAAGGAAGGAGTGGTTAAAATTGTGTGGAAGCAGGAAGGTGAGTTTGAAGAGAAGGAAGGAAAGCAAAGAAATCAGTCATAGAATTTGAGGACACTGCATGAATCGCTACAAATAGATGTGAAACCCTGGTAGAGGAAGAACCTTTAATGTCAAGTATTTGGTGTATTTACTTCAATCTCTATACATTTTTTACTTATGGCCATTTGTTGGAAGGTTTAATGGTTTTGGAATAGCAAGATATCACATCCTGTAGAAACCCATTTTTTCATAGTCGCAGTCTTGTAGAGCTCCGTGATAAAAGATGAACCAAATCTCCTTGGTTAAATTCTCCCTAGTTGTTGTCAAAGTGCCTATGTTCAACAAACCTTTAGGAAAATATTTTCAACACCTAAGTTTTTTCTTGTGATTATTTGAAAATGGATCTTGTAGAATTATGATTTACATAGTTCCTGTAGAAATTCTAATTCTACAGGAACAATTGTAGATAAACGCACCAACTTGAAAAATTGTCAAGAAAATCATGATTTTTCCTTTGTCCTTCGAAACAAAACCCTTGCTGAATTTTTTTATCACCATATTTTCCTAAAAACTAGATCAATTTTTCATCCTCTCTAAGGAATAGTTCAACTTGAACATTCTACAGGAAACTAGTAAACAACCTTTCTCTCTTCTCAGAAACTCAACTCATCATCCTTGAAAACAACCATGGGAGCTCGATTCAAAAGGAGAGAACCAACATAGCCTTCTAGGGTTTATGAAAATCATGAGATAGTAGAATTTTTTTAGAAGTGTGATTGGTTGGGATACTTTGAAAGGCTAAGAGGGTTTGATGATGATTTATCCATGGAGTTTTCTTACAATTTCCAGAACATAATGTTGGTTGTGGACCCTGATTATATTCATGATTCAAAAGTTTGTTTCAGCTATGCTTGGACCCCATTCCCTAACAGGGGTGTGTTGGGGATTTCCCCCCAAAAAATGTCACCAAGGGGGTCCATGGGGGGGGGGGGGGGGGANCGGGGGGGGGGGGGGGGGGGGGGGGGGGGGAATTTTGTATCCCCCCCCTGGAGGGGGATTCGGGGGCAATGTCCTTGAAGAAAACTTTTGGGAAAAATTGCCTTGTAAAATATTGTAATTTCATTTTCAATCTGGATCATTCATTATAAGGTCACATATATGACTGTAGAAGTTATTTTAGGGTTTTTTTCCCTAGAAGGAAACCCTCTTTTATGATGGAATTGTATTGCGGCTTTGTATTATTGTGAATATTGTATTATGAGAGAGGAGACTGTGAGAGAAAGAAGAGGAAGTTACAATGGGTGTGTTGTAGGTTGTATACCTTCAATTTGTTGGATAACAAAAGGAAGGACCTGAAAATTTCTCCGGTGGACATATCCCACACTGGGTGAACCATGTATATCTATGTCTCTATTATATTCTGTATCTTCTATGTTTTATTTTATTTCTCTGTGATCCTATTTTTATAACATATACAAGAACAAGAGTATGTGACCACAATAAGGGAGGTAACAATTAGGATCAATGAAGCCTCCATAAGAAAAGTGTCTATTCTACCCTTAGGCATTCCTTGGGATAAATAAGAGAGGCAAGAAGCCATCAATTCCAATAAGGCATTCTTCCTACCAAATGAGAAACCTGATGACGATAAAAATTGCATCAAAAGGGGAATCCTTCCTCACCCATGGCCAGAGGTAGCTTATCATATAATCAAATATATGACATGTGAGGGAAGGATGAGTGTAGTTTGTGATTACCATTTCATACTGTTTCACTAGCTAAGACACCTTCCAAATCAGGAACCCCACCAGAACCAGAGAATCCCTTACTTCCTTCTTCCATCAGTAAAAGAGATGAGCCTAAAAGTACAGAGAGGAAAACAATAATTCTTATAACATCAAGGAATCATAAAGTTGATAGCTTCATATTCTCTTAGGAGTTTGAGGCACATAATTCTATGGGAATATTTCATAAAAATTGATAGACAAGCATTTGAAGAAGTGCAGGTAACAATGAGTGGGGAATAAAATAAAAAGGGAGAAGAACCTAAGAGAATCACTAGGCCTAACGATGTCATAAACAATCATCTTAGCCTCTCTTTGGACAAGGATGTAGCTCCAATATGGATGGACAAACAAAGGGAAGAAATATCCCATCTTGAGACTCAATCATATTACTGAGAGAGGAAACAACATAGGCTTGCCATAGGACGTGTCACTCCTTGCCTCATGGTTTGAAAATCATAGAAACTCATTCTCCCAATACCTTGCATCTTTACCTCCTAAGAACACCCTGGTAAAAAGAAACTTTGAGGAAAATGAATACTAAATGTATTGGGATAAGTATGAACCCTCCACTTCTTCTCCATGTAGCACCTATGGCTAATCTCAATTCATAAAAGGAAGAATAAGAATGGGAAAGCATTGCAAAGGATAAAGGATACCATGATCAACAAGCTATCACCAGATATGTGGTCTGGGATATGAGATAGGAATGCAGTAGATAACAACAGGGTGTTAAATGGTGTTGTATGTATGGGCTGACCTGGGTTCTACCTTAGTTATTCAACAAAACCCTAGAAACCATCGACCCCTATGGTAAACCAGAAGGAAACACTGTGCACAGAGTGAAAAACACAGTCTCACCCGAGATGGATTATGGGGGATTGCATGACCCAAGTGTCTTCAATCATGGAAGGGATGGAACTCATGGGGATGTTAGGAAAATTTTACTCTTTTACTTCAACATTCATCAGATCTATTATTTTTCCCATTCAATAACATTCATTCTGCAGAAAACATTATACAATTCTATTGCGTGTTGTAAATAAACTTCAATAGATTCATTCATTTATTTATTCATTCATCATAAATCATATAAAACATTAGAGAAAACACACATAGAAACACCATGTTTTAGTGTGGTTTGCCCCCCCTGGGCTACGTCCACAAAGATCTTCTTCTTATTTACTTTTCTTCATCAAAAGGTCCTACGTTGCGCGCATTACATTAAAAGTACAAAAATGGTGAGGTTGACCAGCGTTGCACTAATCTCCAAAACTTGCGACCTAGCCCTCTATTACACTCCATAAGTCTCCATTAACTCCTCATCTATCCAATCAAAACCTAGTATTGCGACTCAAAACTCAGAATTGTTCTCAAAAGGACTTCTCAACATACTCAAAAGATAAAAATATCTTATTTTATTCATACATCCTCTATTTATATTATAAAAATGGGTAAAAACCATTACACCATACTCCAAAACCCTAATTATAAGTGGACTCAACTTTTCCACATTCTAACTACCTTCATGCGTTAATCCACAATTCCTTCGTGCTGCTTTTCCTTTGTTCCCACCGCACGTTGTTTCCTTGGTCCATTTTTCCTCGTTTGTTGCATTGTATCTCAAATATTACCCCAAAATTTCCTAATCCAACATGCCCCCAACACTTACCTATGGCTCGTCTTGAGCCACTAAGGCAGTGTATGCCTCCTGCACCAATGTCTCCAATTCCTAGAACTTCTTTGTCCGTACATCTACTTGGGTCTTCGCCTATGCATTCTTTTCTTCCAGGGTCTCTACCACCTGCAATGTTATGTGCTCCTTAAACACTTATTTATTTTTTGAGTGCGCTTGTTTTAATATTCCTTTCTCTATTTCCAACGATGTTATCATTCTCTCTGCTTGCCCCTGAAGTGGCTCTAACTGAGCCTGTCTTGTCTATTTTTTTGCTTGGATTGTCTTCAATTCTACTTGTAGGTTTTTCATTTCTTGCGCGGCCTTCATTCTCTCTGATATAGACATTGACTTCACCATTTTTTTTAAATATTGAATTGTAGCATTCAATTTTTCTTCCCTCTGATACAATTGAAGGATCTCTTCATCTTTTTCCATCCTCGTCCATATCCACACTATTCTTTCATAGAATTATGTTACTTCTTTTACTTCTAGAGCGATGATATTTATGTGCTTTGTTTCTTGTTGCTCCCTTTCCGATATGACTTTTGGAGGGGTAGTTAGTGTCATGTTCCCAGCCAATTATATTATCTCATGTTTGTACCCATCCATCGTCTGTGTTATCCTTTGTATATTTTCTTCCATGTTGAGCTCTTCTGCTAGTGTGTTGTTTGGAATTGTTTGGAAGATTTCCTCAAGTCTTTTCTCTAGTTTCTTTGTGAGTTGTTTTTATTCATCTCGCTCCAGCTGTACCTCTTTGAGAGATATATCTAGTATCTCCTTCTCTTCCTTGGATGTCTCCAAGATTGTTGCTTATGTCCTATCCCTTGATTGTACTTCTTGTGCAATGCTCATCTGCAACTTATATAATGCTTTGGTTGGTATCTTGGACAAAGCCAAGTCCAATTGTTCTACATCCTTCAAAGGTTTTTGTGCTGTGTCCTCATCTACTTGTAGCATGTTTTGGCTTATATGGAACATCATGCTTCCCACTATTGTTGTTTTCACTATTTCCTTCTCTTCATATATTGGCTCTTGTTGTGTTGATACTTTTTGTTCTTTTGTTCCTTTCTACTGCATTATATTATTATGTATGCTCTCCATAACTTATTTAAATTCCATCAGTTTTTTCATCAGTTATTCTATTTGGGATTCTGTGACATATAAGGCTTCTTCTCCTCTATCTTGGAATTTATCTTCTACCAGCTCTGCATCATCTTCAATGATTGTGAGTTGAATGTGATTTTTTTGCGTTTTAATCCTCTTTATTTGTTCCCTCAGTTCTTATTACTGAGGCTCTTGGTATCATTTCCTTCTTCCTTGGATTCTTAGTTGTCGTCACACTTTATGTGCATTGTGAGGTTTTTCAGGTATTGGTCGTTGGGCTACTATATTTTTGCGTTGTGGCAACTTTTGCTTGTTCCTTTCCCTTTACTCCTTTCTTAACAACTATGGGTACCTTCCATTTATCTGGCCATTTTTCTATTACCCATTGAAATTCTTTAGATATTATGCAATATTACAACTTTAACCATATCTTTTTAGGGTATATTCTGGCTTGTATCCATATGTTTTTATTGGATGCCTTAAAGTTGGAAATTCCTTCATTTTCTTTCACCACTTCAGGCAAAATCCTTCATGTATTTGCAATTTTCTCCTGCATCTCCTGTATGTACATGCAAAAAATACTTGAATTAGACTTCCTCTACTTAGGATCTATGTTGTGTCAGAAGGTTTAATATATTGTTGCATGACATTTTCCTTGTCTGTCACAATATGTTGAGTACTTCATTTTTTCCCATGCAACTACAACTATTAATATCAGTAACCAAGAATAGTGGAACTTTGTTCCACCATCCTGCGCATCTCTGTAGCATTCTAAGAATAAGTTCAAAAAATACGATTCCCAACTTAGAAGTGTTCCTTTCTCACATCGTGCAGTTGTTGTGAATACCCCAATAGGCGCCTCTTCTTTGACACACTTTCTGAGTAGCTTACAGGGCATCAAATTCGTCACAAATCTGGTGGCTTGGTCGTTGATGTTGTTAATGATCATACCTCTGTTGCCCCTATCAGTTCTAAATTGATCCTTCAATTATTTTGCAATGGCCTTGTCCTTTGTTTGGTCATCAATATATTACTTAGCCTTTACCATGTCTATTGGTAGTCTTGTAATCGTAGCAATTAAATATACATCAATGGGAATTGTTTTGTCCATCCAAAAAAACCCTCCATGTATGCATGGAGATAGTTGTTTTACACATGTATTAATGTCCTTCCCCCTGCTGAAGTGTGGGATCTCCACTAAATTCATTAGGCCAGTGTTATAAAGCTATGTGATCCATTGTTTGGGCTCTAGTATTGAGATTCATGTCGAAGTTGACCCTCTGTTTTCCATGTACACCTCTTGTGCAAGATCTGGAAACTTGGCTACTTATATCATGTCATGATATGTGTATATTAACTTGGGAACAAACCTCAACATGTATTCTATAACTATGATCGAATCAGGAATGTGGGGCACTGACAGCTCAACCTGTTGATGTGTGCGCGTTGTCATCATTGTTTCCCTTTTCTTCGACAATCCTGTTGTTGTTTCTTCTTAGGTTCATTCATCCTGCATTTCTTCATCTCTATCACAGTCATCTTAGACCTCTGGGGTTCATCTACTCTAGGATTATTTTATCATGTCTTATCACTATCTTCTTGATCCTTTTCTCCCTTTGTGTGTGCCCCTCTTGGGTTTTCTTCACTAGGGTTTGTTGTTGCACTAGTGTTTCTCCCTTCTTCTGCTTGGGTTATTGCTTCTTCTTATAGTTTTTTCTCCTTGAACCACGTCAGAACTATTGATTCAGTTTCTATTGTCGAAATTTCATCCACATCGACCACCCTGGTCGACTCCTCTATTGGTTTTTTAGTACTTCTGGTCCTTTGCACAAACTAGCTTGATGCTCTGAATTTTGTTGGTGACATTGTTCTAATTATGGAAAAAATTGTTGCAGGCCGATTGGATTCTTCACACACTTTGCACACAATCATAGTCTATTCACTCTTTCTCTTCTTGTCTTCGAAAATCATTTTTTTCCCTTTTCTGTGGTTTTCCCATTTTATAACCTCTTTCATAAATGCTCCGACGCACCCTATTTTTTCCATTCACCCATTTTCGCTTTTCCGATCATTTTCTGTCACGACGCACAATGTTCATTTTTTTTGTCATGCAATACCATGAATTTTTTCACACCAATTTACTATTTGTTGTGCGCTATAACTCTCAACTATCTGTCTACCACTTATTCCTCTACCTTCTTCTTTTTGTCTTTTTGTCATTTTTCTAGTTTTTTCTTCCTTTTTCTTCTTTTTCTTTTCTTTTTCTTCATACTATATACATTATGTACAATTCTACTCTCTATGTTGCAATAACTGAGGGTTGGTATTTTGACTATCCCTGTACAATTTTAGTCGACTACCATTCACCATTCCTTGAATTTCCTTGCATGTTAAGTCCTGCAGTTGCACAACACCTCCATCTGTGACAGACTTTATCTCATATGGACCTAGTCAATGCATCCTGAATTTCCGTGGGTGTTGCAAATATTCACTGTCATAGAGGAGAACCAAATCTCCTTCCTTGAAGTTCTTCTTCTTAATATTTCTTTCATGTCAGGATTCATCCTTTGCTTTCTATACCTCCCGATGGAAACCATCTATGCTTCTGTCTTCTTCTAATTCCACGAGTTGAGTCAATATTTCTTGTGTTGCGCCTCTTTTTGTCATGTATGTAATTGTTGTAATGCACAAACTTGGTATCAAATAATCTAAGAGAACTATTTCTTCCTATCCATCGCAAATATAAAAGGTGTATGCCATGTTAGCTTCTTGCATGTAGTTCTATAAGCCCATAATAATGTTGGTGCCTTCAAGTCACAATCATCCCTTTTTACATTACAAATCTTGGTTAAGGAATTCTCCAATATCTTGTTAAATGTTTCAATTGTTCCATTCGCCTGAGGATGATATTGAGTTCTCTTATGATGATATATCTCAAATTCTTCTAGCATTTCTTGGATTGTACTGTTGATGAAGTGAGTCCCCAGATCATTCATCAAAATTCTTGGGAATCCAAATCTTATAACTACATGTTCAAATAAAAATCTCGTTGTAGTCTATTCGCTGCAATCCTTCACTGTTGTTGCCTCAGCCCATATGGTCAAGTATTATGTCATTGTGATAATATATCTAGCTCCTGATCTTCTTGCTAGCGGATTAATTGGACCTACAAAGTCTACTTCCAACTTATCAAACAGTTTCAATGTTACTTGAGGTCTCAATGGCATCTCATCCCTCCTGGATAGATTTCAAACTCTCTGAAATACATCACAATTCTGATAGTACTCCTTTGCATCCTTGTGAACTATTGGACACCATAATCTTGTGCGCAATACATTATATGCAGTAGCTTTCCCTGCATGGTGTCCTCCAACAATTCCTTAATGTTCTTCTGCTAAAATGATAGGCATTTCATGTTCCATAACACATCTCCTCAAAACATTGTCTACTCCAAGTTTGTACAAGTTTCCTGCAATCAATTGGTAGTCTGTAGCTCTGACCCCCAGATTTTTCTTCTTCGTAGAATTAAATTCCATTGGACCAAATCATGTACTCAAAATATCAATAATGTCAGAAAAATACTCATCAACTATCTGTACTAAAAACAAATGTTCATCCAAGAATTTTTCCTCCAAGTTACTTGGTTCTTGTCCATTAGTTATCCTGGACAGATGATCTGGCTCTACATTCAATCTTCCAGGATTTACCACAAATTCAAAGTCAAACTCCTGAAACAAAAATAGCCATCTTTATATTCTCCCCCCCCAACATTGGCTTATTGACTAAGTATCTAAGAGCATAACTATCTGTAAACATCTTGAAATGTTTCCCTAACCAATAATGTCTGAATTTCTGCAAGGCATATACCATGGCCAATCCTTCTCTTTCTTTTGTATTGTAGTTATGTTCTAGATATGATAAATTCCTACTTGCAAATAATATAGGGTGATCTATATCACCTTCCCTTGGTTGTGTCAATAATGCTCCTAGCGTTATTGCAAAGGCATCCACATGCACATGAAATTATTTTGCCCACTCTGGAAATACTAAAATTGGCGTAGTAACCATCTCCTCCTTCAAAATATCCAAACTCTGTTGGTACTCATCATTCCACTAATACTAAGTGTCCTTCAACAATTTCTCCATCATCGCAGTAATCTTTGCATATCCCATTATAAATTTCCTATAATACCCTGTATGACTAAGTGTACTCTTCAACTGGTGCACTGACTTGGGTGTGGTAAATTCATTATGATAGCAATTTTAGCAGGATCAACCAACAAACCCTATTTACACACCAGATTCCCTAACAAGATTCCAAAAGGTGCGCTGAAAATGCATTTCTTAATATTTAATGAAATTTGACACTGTCTGCATCTTTCTAACATCAATATTAACACTTCCACATGATCCTTTAGTAAACTAAACACTTCCCAATTATCCAAGTAAAATTATAAATACTTATGAATAAAGTCCTTAAAGGAAGCCACTACTACCCTGGAAACAATTGCAGGTGCATTGTTCAACCCAAATGACATAATTGTATACTGATATCATCCCCATTCTATAGCAAATGTGGTCTTATGTCTATCTTCTGGTGCTATCTTGATCTGATGATATCCTGAAAACCCATATGTAAATGAATAGGCTTCTTGACCTCCTACATTTTCCAAAACCTCATCTATAAATGGAGTAGGAAAAGGATCATGTAAGCAAGCATCATTCATTTTTCTCATATCTACATAGATCCTTATTCCCCCTTGATTCTTTTCCTGTACTACCATGGGGTTGATCCATTATGATTCTTCCATAGGTTCTATGACACCAACCTCTAACATATTTTCAATTTATGCCTTCACCTTCTGCTTGTACATTGGGTTTAACTAGTAAGGTCTTTGTCTTATAGGTCTAGACTCTGGCTTCAAAGGGATCTTCATCTCTCCAAGTTCTCCTACTAATCCCTTCATCTATGAAAACATCGCTAGAAACAAATCATTGTAGTCATGTAGTAACTCTGTGATTCTTTCTACTATCTGATTATCCCAATAATCTCCAATGCTTGCAATTATGGGGTTTTTTGTTGTTCCAATGTTTACCTTCTTGATATTCAGGGGTGCAACATGATATTCTTAATCCAGCTTTGGACCTTCTACTTCCCTCTCTCCTTCAACTTATGTGATTTGGATATTGCGCAGGTTTTATTCTATTGGGCTTCTTCTTCTGCGACATGATAACAATGTAGCAACTGTCAAACTGTCTATCTAGGATGATATGTTGTGACAATTTACACTTCAGGTTCTTCAAAATTCATGTATCTTACCACCTTCATTGTTGTATCTATCTTTTTACTTTCATGCTTAAAGGAAATTGTGATTGCAAAATTTTGTTGTATATCTTCCCAATTTTCACTTTCCTTGTGTTCTTCCTATTATGTGTACCAGTTCTTTGGAATGCCTTATAATGTGTGAATACAATGATGTGGCCATTATTTTGGTGGTACTAATATCCATTGAATTATACATCTTTCTACATGTTCTATGGGTTGTCCAATTCCATCGTACTTCTCCCCATATCTATGCTCTTGCTATGCACTGAATCTGATGCACAGTAGTCTCTTGCATTGATAACAATTGTTGATATTCTCTTTATGTGTACCCCACCAATCGACAGGTTGTTGGATTACTGAGAGGGAAGGTGAATCAGTAATAGCGTAATTATAATCCTTTTTCTTCAAATGATATATCAATGTAGAATTATTATCCAATAATGAACAGTAAAAAATAAACAATCATACACATACACAATACACCAGTGTTTTACGTGGAAACCCAAATCGGGAGAAAACCACGGAATGATTTTTATTATATGTCTTGAAGAATTGCATTCATTGGAAGCACCAACTTCCTTTGTTTTCTAGCTACAACTGGAAGAAGGCTCCAACCCCCTAGTTTCTCAGGCTACAACCTGAGGGAAGCTCCAACTCCCCAATTCTCTGTCTACAACAAGAAGGAGGCTACAACCCCCAATGTTCTCCGGCTACAACCGGAAGGTGGCTACAACCACCTGTCCTTGCCCCGTCCTGCCACCCTGAAGTAGAAGTAGAATGATGGAACCACTATCACACTATCCTGTGAGATATACTGCTGTAAACCTGTACCAATAAATCTAAACCATGCATCAACCATGCATCAACCTGTACCTCAACCTGTAATCAACCTGTACCATAAACAAGTGCATCAACCATGCACCAACCTGTAATCAACCTGTACCATAAACAAGTGCATCCAACCACGTACCAAGTATGTACCAATCATGTGTCAACTACTCATCAACTATGACTCATCAATATGTACCAACACCATCAACTATACACCTCATATATGTGCGCCAACTCATCAACTACTTATCTCAACCATGTACTCAACATGTGCCACAACCAAAAGCCCTCATCAATTTCATCATCCAAATCTGATTTGTAGCTCTATAATAGACCTGGTGTATATGATCACATTCTTGCAAACCTTTCTTAACTTTAAAAACAAGAGACTAGCATTTTCATCAAATTTTTCTTTAGTCTCACATGCCTAGTTTTGGATTAGTCAACAACCCTAACTTGAAGTAATCATAACTTTGAACCTATAATGTATAAATATCTAAAACTGATACACAATGTTCTTCAGTGTGTTTTATGCAATTTCTCCAAGTGTCACTACTTGGAACCTCTCAGAAAAGGAGTTATAGCAAAAATGGCATACCTTGCTGAATTCTGGCTTATTCTAGAGAGTGACCTTGTAGAGTGTTCCCCGCACAAAATATTTGATGAATTAATATGAAACTATTGAAAAAAATACTAAAGACTATACCCTAACCAACATATTTTGTCTCACAGAATTTGGATCTGTTATGAATAAGTTATGACGTTTTTACCCGAAACACCTGATTTTGATTAATTTTAGGACTGGTCACAAACCCTATTTTCCACGGAGTGTAACTCCCAAAATACAACGACCCACAAGATGCATTTTTTACCACATATACTTGGATAGTTTTTATCACTTTCATAGAAATTTCATGGTCTGAATCATTATAGAAAAAAAGTTATAGCGAAAATGGTGAGATGACCTGTAAATAACATACCTTAGAAAGCACCATCAAAAGAATTTATCCTTCCTTGCATTTTGGCCTTATTTTCTTCACCTTCACTCAGAATTCCGGTTTATATATCCTTGGTTACCTAAAACACATATATATATTCAATATGCTAAAGTGTAATTCAAATGAGAGAGCCTTGCCTCTTATTTATACTCTCCAAGTAGCTTCCTTAAAAACATCTTCTAGGTCACTTGGCCCACTTTCCTTATTTTAGGGTTGGGTCCACTTCTAATTTCTCCATTAAATTTATTAT
>ML781424.1:678137-691095 GCA_009831015.1 Picea engelmannii | reverse complement strand
ATTGAAATAATTTATTTTGTATTCACTTTGAATTATAATACACTCATCCCTTCACTTTATTATTTACCTTTTAAAATCTCTTAAACCACTTTGACTACTTTGACCTTTTGGGGCTTCTAGATGACATATGAGGGTCCTCCAACGTTGTAAGGCCATAAATCTCAAACTGTGAGGAGTTATGTGACATTCTACATACCACCATAAATGACATGACATGTACTATCCATATAGAATAGTATTATCATAACACATACCGTTACCCATCAAACAAACTTGGGTCCATTACCCAAACATGGGGTCTCCAACTTCTCATGGCCATAACTCTCTAACCGTGAGGAATTATGTGACGTTCCACATACCGCCGGAAATGTCATGACAAGCACTATCCATTTAGGATAGTTTCCTTGAAAAATTCACTTTCCTTCATCTCATTATTCCATAATTAAGAATTGGTTGTCTTACTCCACAAAGCGTCTTCCCGTGAGGGCTTTCACCATAAGGGGACCACTTTGGAGTTCATCCATATTTACTTCTTATCAACCATGACAAAAAAATAATGAGTCATATTTACATCAAACAATATTGGGTCCATTACCCAAACCTTTGTGCTACGGGGATTTTTTCAAGGGTTGACATCAATGACAACCAACCTTAATCAACAATCTCCCCCTTTGGCATTGATGGCAACACTCTGATGCAATACTGAAATCATATCACTCATGCTCCCCATGGAACCATGCCTTTGTCCTCTGCATATGATAAGTCTTCTCCCCCTGGAACCATGCCTCTGTCCTCTGCATCTGATAAATATTCTCCCCCTGGAACCATGCCTCTATCCTTTGCATCTGATAAATCTATCCCCCTTTGTCATCAATGGAAAAGGTATCTTTCCATTCAGGGTTGCTCCCCCTGACAGACTGTCCTCTTATGGTGCTTCCTCATGTACATCTAAGACATATAAGATAAGCATTCAAAAATCATTGAAAAAGCATTCATTTTTGGAGTAGAAATAACTCCAAGTCTTTGGCGAAGATATTCAAAGGCTTCCCGTGGAAGTGGTTTTGTAAAGATGTCTGCCACTTATTATTTTGTGCCCACGTACTCAACTCTGATGTTCTTTTCTACAACCTGTTCCCATAGAAAGTGATACTTGATTGGAATGTGCTTCATCTTGGAGTGCATCACCAAGTTTTTTGAGATATTGATGGCACTTGTATTATCACAATATATTGGAATGGGCTCATCATACTCAACCTGTATATCTATCAAAGTTTCTTTCATCCAAAGAAACTGTGTACAACATACTGCTGCTGCAATATACTCTGGCTCGACTGTAGATAGAGATATCGATGATTGTTTCTTTCTTAGCCATGATACAAAACACTCACCTAAGTAGAACCCTGCTCCACTGGTGCTTCGTCGGTCATCAATACGACCTGCCCAATCTACATCTATGTAGGCAATAAGTGATATATCTTTTCCTTTTGCATACCATAATCCAAACTCTTCTGTTCCTTTGAGATATCTGAATATCCTCTTTACTGCTAATACATGTGATTCCTTTGGTGCTGCTTGAAATCGTGCCACCTGTCCAACTACCTGCATTACATCTGGTCTAGATGCTGTCACATATAGTAGGCTGCCAATCATTGACCTATATTTCCTCTGATCTATAGAATTTGAATCATCATCTTTTCTCAACTTACAACTGGTTTGCATGGGAGTGATAACTGGTTTGCAATCTTCCATTCCAAACCTCTTTAGCATTTCTTTGATATACTTGGTTTGAGAAATAAAAATTCCTTGGTTTCTTTGATGTATCTAAAGTCCCAGAAAGAAGGATAGTTCTCCAAGTAACGACATTTCAAATTCATTATGCATGTCTTTTGCAAATTTCTGGCGTAATCTGTCATCATCACTACCAAAAATAATATCATCAACAGAAACTTCAATTAATAAAATATTACCTTGACTTACCTTGATGTAGAGGTTGTTGTCTGCACTTCCTTTTCTGAATCCTTCCTCCTGCAGATACTTATCCAGTCTAGAGTACCATGCTCTAGGAGACAGTTTTAGACCATACAAGGCCTTCTTTAATTTACACACATAGTTTGTGATGCAGGAGCATCGCCAACAACAGCCGAGCATGGGGCAAGCACCAATGCATTTTGGCACATGATAAATTGTTTGAAATGTTTTGAAGTTGGACACGCCAAACTTAAATGTAATAGCTAAGAAAAGGCGTACTTCTTGACTGTAATCAGACCTTGAGCGCCTCTCTCTCATCTGAAGGACTAAGAGGCATTTATAATAGTAAATGTAAGTAGGTAGCTTTGAATTCTTGGATTAGACAGTTTTAGGAGCTGGAGGGAAAACAAATATAGACACCCTCACTTGTATCATTGAAACATTATTAGTAGCATAATCAAGAGAGCATAGAGAAGAAGAAGCAGAGAGATGTGTAGAGTAAAAACCCATGTACATAAGTTCTGGATTAATACAAAGATTTTTAGTTCAGACTCATGGTGCCCAATTGCTTTATGTGTTGCACATGTTGATTGATATATGCTTGTTTACTCTCTGTTATGCATTTGCTTTGATGCGTGAATGTATGATTTCATATTTAATGTCTGAAATTTGAAGAGAGGGAGAGTAAAGAATGAGTTTCAATTGTTTCTCTGTCTGAGCAAGAGTTTTTCCTGCAAGGAGTGCAGTGAAATTGTCCGCAAGGTGTGCATTGACAGAAGTCAGAGTTTGTATTTGCAAGATCAGGAGGGATAACATTGTTCTCATTCTCGCAGAAGCGCAAGTTAAGAACAAGAGCCGTGCAAGGAGTGCACAGGCCGAGTGAAGTCTCAGTGTTTGCAACCTGAGTGAAACTGTTGAAGGACCACTGTCGCAGGGAGTGCGCAGAGTCGAAGAGGTTCAAACACTTGGAAGTATTTGAAGAATTTCCACAAGGAGTGTGTGCAGGAGTCTTCTTGAAGACTCGATTTGTGGAGAAAGATCAGGAGGGATAGAATCTTCGAAGCTGTCGAAGAAAAATCTCAAGAAGGCTATTGCCTTGAAGTGTTGGAAGGAGGTGCAGTGACGTTGTTTTGCTGGTGGACAAGTTTGTGAAAGCATACTTGTTCATTTCGCACGAGTTGTTAAGGAGGAATTAAACAGTTGGAATTCTTCGTGGAGAATTCACAAAGTTCTGAGAACCATCAGATCTTGCAGAGGAGAAAGAAAGTTACGGTGAGTGTTTTTCTAAGTGCAAGCTCAGGAGAAATTGGGCCGTAGGATCTCAGCCAACAGGGGCCGTTGGATCACTCGCGGATTCTCATTTCGTGGATTCACGAGTTGAAGGTGTAAAACCTTTGCACCAAGATTCACGAGGTTGTGAAAGGCGAAGTTGCAAAACCACGGAAGAATCTGAGCCGTCCGTCAAAAGGAGGATACATGTCATGAGATCACCCGTATCGGGGATTCATACATTGAAGGTCAGAAAGGGAAGTCCTTCAACTTTGCGAGTGGCGAATTTGTGATAAAATCACAACCGTCCATCGAAGGAGGACAAGTGGTAGAGATCTAGGGATCTCGCGAACTCAGAGGTTCGCAAGGTGATAGTCCAAAGATTGACGCTCCAAGTCGCGAGTGGCGAAATCGTGAGGAGAAAAGACAGTCGTTGGATCCGGGTCAAGGGAGGATCGTTGGATCGGAGCCTCATCGTGCCTATCGTGCATTCAGAGGTTTGAAGGTACATAAGAACCTGACAACACAGAGTGGATAGGTGGCATACTTGTTGACATAGAGGTCAAACCTTTGTTGACCATTTCGGGGTTTCGTGAGTCGGAGAACCGAAAGTTCAGCATCAGGATTCGCGAAGTCACGAAGTCCGAAAAAAACTCCAAAAAGGTGGGAATTTCCATCGTGGGACCCACGTTGATGACGTGTCGGAATTTTGACATTTCAGAATATCGGTGGATAGGAGGTCGAGACTATTGTCTCGAAAGTCCCGAAGTCGCAAGTTGCGATAAGGGGTAGCGAGGAGTTCGGGATCTCGACACTTTGGGTGTTGGGATACAAAGGAGGTAGCGATTCAGGAAGAGAAGTTGCAAAGTGCCGAAGTTGGGCATAAGAGACACGTGGCAGAACCACAAGGTGGGCCCGGGAAAATAGACAGGCGGACACACATCACATACTGGAAGGAGTCAACACCATGTTGACCTCTCGCATCTCGGGGATTCGTGAGATAAGAGAAAAAGAGTTCAACCTTTGAACTCATGAAGCAGTGAATAGCGAAAGGTGCTAGTGCTTAGCCTAGCTGATGGTCGCGCAAGGAGGGCACTGACGAAAGAAGAGCTATACCCATTTTGCGATCTCGGGTATCGCGATATTGGAGAGGAAGAGTCGGGAGTCACGACTCGCGAACTCGCAAGATTGCGAGTTGCGAAAAAGGACCTGTGGATCGATAAATTGCAGATTCCAGTAGGAAATCGAAAGGAGCCACTTCAGCTCAAGGGGATAAAGAATGATCCTGTGAGGGGATCTCAGCCCGAGGGCCGATAGGTCTACACCAAGTGGTATCAGAGCTTGACTCTGTTTGTATACTTCAGACAGGGAAAGTGAGAAAAGAATCTCAGCCATGCCGTCGAGAAGAAGAGATAGACAAAAACCCGATCCTCTAGAGGATAGGGAGGTGTCAAGAGAAAGGGGAAGGTAGGTGCCAAATCCAACCATGAAAAGAGATATACATGACCTACGCACTAGGGTCATGGACATGGAAATAAAGCAGAGGCGCGCAACCGGTGCTGGGGATCTTAGTGATTTAAAAAGTGAAAATGAAGCTGGACATGAAGGAGAAGAGGTCATAGCAGAGGATGCAGCAAGTGAACACCTGATTAGGGCTGTTGCAAGAATGGGTGCTAGAGTAAAAATAGATATTCCAGTATATGAAGGAAATCTGGATGCTGAAGAGCTTCTAGACTGGATTAGAGCTCTGGACACATATTTTGACTATGAAGATGTCGAGGAAGACAAAAAGGTCAAACATGCTGTCACAAGATTGAAAGGACATGCAACATTGTGGTGGGATGAGCTACAAGCTGACAGATGCTGCAAAGGCAAGCAGAAAATCAAGAGTTGGGATAGGATGATCGCAAAGATGAAGGTGAAATTCATTCCCAGGGACTACCAAATTACTTTGTTTCGAAGAATGCATAATTTGAGACAGAAGCTGATGACAGTGAAGGAGTACACTGAAGAATTCTATAGGCTGAACATCAGGGCAAGTCATCACGAAAGTGATGATGAAAAGGTTTCTAGGTACATGAATGGTATGAGATACGACATTCAGGATGAGATGAGCATGATGACCATCCGAATGGTGGAAGATTCTTATCATATGGCTCTAAAGGCTGAAGAGAAGCTGAGCCGAAAACAAGGTCAAAAAGGCTGAGGCAGAAGTCAACCTAGAGGCAAGACAATTGCCCAGGATAGAAATCAGAAACCCAAGGAAGAGTGGAAGAAACCTCATACTCAAACTGAGAGAGGTGGAAGCTCACAGAGAGGGAAACATACTGAACAGAGAGGTCACTATGCTGATGGAAAAAAATTTCCTCGTACCAGAGGTAGAGGAAGAGGAAGAGGTGGAGTAGTGAAATGATTCACATGTGGAAAGGTCGGACATAAATCTTATGAGTGTCCAGACAGAAAAAAATAAGGTGGTGAAACTCACATTGTCGAAGCACAGAGGTGGAATGTTGAGGCAGAGGATGCTGAAGGCGGAAGATCGCAAATGACGCGAAAAGTTCTCTTAACACCGGAGAAGGAGGTGGAGAGTTCGGTCCAAAGGAACAAACTTTTTCGGACCGCTTGCAAGACCAAAGACTGGGCATGCAAAGTCATCGTGGACAGTGGTAGCACAGATAATCTTGTTTCTACAGAGATGGTAGAAAATCTGGAGCTGGAGAATATTGAACATTCGAGTCCATACAGAGTTTCGTGGCTACAAAAAGGACATCAGGTAAATGTCACTAAACAATGTTTAGTTGAGTTTAAAATAGGAGGGTATAAAGATGAAATACTCTGTGATGTTATTCCCATGGATGTTTGTCATCTATTGCTGGGTAGACCATGGAAATATGACAGAAATGTGATTCATGATGGGAGAAAGAACACATACACCCTAGAGAAGAATGGGAGAACTCACATGTTGCTTCCAATCAAAGATAAAGAGGTGAAACTTGAATTAAGCAACACTGTACTTCTCATGAGTGGGAAGGAACTTCTTACAGAGGTCAAGAAGAAGGAGGAACTTCAATTCATTGTGGTCAGGAAGCCTAAGATTGTTTTAACCAGTACAAGGGTAGATGATTTACCAGAAGAGGTTCATAAACTGTTGGAAGAGTTTGCTGACATAGTAGTGGACGAACTACCTCATTCGTTGCCACCAATCAGAAGTGTGAGTCATCATATTGATCTCATACCTGGAGCTAGTTTTCCAAATAAAGAAACGTACAGATTGATGCCGCAGGAGAATGAATAAGTCAACAGACAGGTCCAGGATTTAATGGACAAAGAGTTGGTTAGAGAAAGCTTGAGTCCATGTGCTGTTCTGACAGTGCTCAGTTTGAAGAAAGATGGAGGTTGGGGAATGTGTATTGACTCAAGATAAATTAACAAGATTACCATCAGGTACATATTTCCATTGCCAAGGATGGATGATTTGATGGATTGCTTAAGTGGGGCGAAATTTTTTTCGAAGATTGATTTGAAAAGTGGATATCACCAGATTCGTATGAGAGAAGGTGATGAATGGAAGACAACCTTCAAGACTAACGAAAGGTTGTATGAATGGCTTGTTATGCCATTTGGCTTAACCAATGTGCCAAGTACCTTCATGAGATTGATGAATGAAGTCTTGAAGGATTTCATCGAAAAATTTGTCATTGTGTATCTTGATGACATACTGATTTTTAGTAAAACAGAGACAGAGCATTTGAACCATTTGGCTACAGTAATGAAGAGGCTACAGTAAGAGAAGCTGCTGATAAACATGAAGAAATCCTCATTCATGAAGATAGAGCTCATTTATTTGGGGTTTGTTATTTTTGCAGATAAATTGAGGATGGATCCAGATAAGGTGGAGGTAATTAAGAATTGGCCATCGCCAAAGAGTATATTTGAGGTGAGAATTTTTCATGGATTGGCTAGTTTCTACCGGAAGTTCATTAGGAATTTTAGTGGAATTAGTGCATCGATGATGGATACAGTGAAGAAGAGACACACGTATTTTCACTAGACAGAAGACGCTGAGAAAAGCTTCAATTTGCTAAAAAGGAAAATCACAGAACAACCAATTTTGGTGTTGCCGGATTTTAAAAAGACCTTTCAAGTAAAATGTGATGCAAGTGGATTTGCAATAGGGGCAGTCTTGAGCCAAGAAGACAGGCCGATAACATACTTCAGCGAGAAGCTGAATGAAGCGAAAGTGAAATACTCCACGTATGACAAGGAGTTCTATGTTATTATTCAGGCATTGAATAAATGGAGGCATTACTTAATCCCTAAGGAGTTTGTCTTATACAGTGACAATCATTCTTTGCAATTTGTGACTCAACAGGAGAAGTTGAATGAAAGACATTTTAAATGGGTTGAATACATGCAGAACTTTACTTTTGTAACTAAGCATATTTCTGGAACTACTAACAAAGTTGTTGATGCTTTGAGCAGGAAATGTTTGTTGTTACAGGAGTTCAGGGTCAAAACACTGGGTTTTGATGATCTCAGGGACATGTACAGAGATGATCCATATTTTAAGGAGGCGTATGAAGCAACTGAGAATCCAATTCTCAGGGACATGAGTCAATGGACAGAATACATGATCCAGGATGGATTGCTATTCAGGGGCAATCAGTTATGTATTCCAAAATGCTCCATGAGGGAGAATTTGCTGAAAGAGAAACACAGTGGAGGATTGGTCGGGCATTTCAGTCATGACAAGACGTTCTCAAAACTAAATGAGTCATATTATTGGCCAGGAATGAGAGTAGACATCAAAATATTCCTGGACAGATGCAGAATTTGTCAGCATTCAAAAGGAAAGAGGCAGAATGCAGGCTTATATCAATCGTTACCCATACCAGAGAGGCCATGGGATGCAGTAAGCATGGACTTCATATTGGGGCTGCTGAGAACACAAAGAGGGTTTGAATCGATCTTTGTGGTGGTGGATAGATTTTCTAAGATGGCACACTTCATACAAATTCAGAAAACTAGTGACACAACTCACATTGCGAATCTGTTTTTCAAAGAGGTCATTCGACTTCACGGCTTACCAAGGAGCATAGTTTCAGATCAAGATACCAAGTTCATGGGAAACTTCTGGAGAACCTTATGGAAAAATATAGGAACAAACTTATCGTTCAGTTCATCTTATCATCATCAGACGGATGGACAGACAGAAGTTGTGAACATAAGTTTGGGAGACTTGTTGAGGAGCTTGGTGACAGGACACCACAGTCAGTGGGACAATATTCTGCCACATGCGGAATTTGCATATAATGACTCACTAAAAAGAAGCACAGGGTGGAGTCCATTCCAGATTGTTTATGGGATGCAACCAAGAGGAGTATCTGAATTGAGAGATTCAGAACAGAATGCAACTAGGAGTGCTAGTGCAGAGGATTTCGCAAAAGTGATAAAGGAACTTCAGAGCCAGGTGAAGGAGCGATTGCAAAACTCGAGCCAAGAGTATAAGCACAGAGAAGATCAACACAGGAGACAACTTCAATTTGAGGTTGGTGATTTGATTCTGGCACATTTGAGAAAGGAAAGATTCCCGAAGGGGACAAATAACAAACTGAAGATGAAGAAGATCGAACCATGTAAGGTCTTGAAGAAAGTTGGGGCAAATGCTTATGAGATTGAATTACCCGATGGGATCGAAATTTCTCCGATATTCAACATCTCATATTTATACCTATACAAAGCTGAGGAAGTAGGAACAAGTGATGAACAACCAGAGGTTCAGTGGACTAAACAGATGACAGTTGTAGAGAAGCCACAGATGGAAAGCATACTGGACAAAAGAGTTAGCAAAAGGACCAGAAGAAAGGAATATTTTGAATACTTGGTCAAGTGGAAGGGACATCCAGTTGAAGATGCCAGTTGAGAGAATGAAGCAGAGATCTAGAAGCATGGACAGACCGTGCGAGAGCTCATGGACAGGAGCCCATGAAAATTTTCAAGCGAGGGAGTATGATGCAGGAGCATCGCCAACAACAAGCGAGCGTGGGGCAAGCACCAACGCATTTTGGCACATGATAAATTGTTTGAAATGTTTTGAAGTTGGATGTGCCAAACTTAAATGTAATAGTTAATAAAGGGCGTAATTATTGACTGTAATCATACCTTGAGCATCCTTCTCTCGTCTGAAGGACTAAGAGGCATTTATAATAGTAAATGTAAGTAGGTAGCTTTGAATTCTTCCATTAGACAGTTTTAGGAGCCGGAGGGAAAACGAATATAAACACCCTCACTTGTATCATTGTAACATTATTAGCAGCATAATCAAGAGAGCATAGAGAAGAAGAAGCAGAGAGTTGTGTAGAGTAAAAACCCATGTACAGAGGTTATGGATTAATACAAAGATTTTTAGTTCAGACTCATGGTGTCCAATTGCTTTCTATGTTGCACATGCTGATTGATATATGCTTGTTTACTCTCTGTTATGCATTTTATTTGATGTGTGAATGTATGATTTCATATTTAATGTCTGAAATCTAAAGAGAGGGAGAGTAAAGAATGAGTTTCAATTGTTTCTCTGTCTGAGAAAGAGTTTTTCCTACAAGGAGTGCAGTGAAATTGTCCGCAAGGTGTGCGTTGACAGAAGTCAGAGTTCGTCTCTGCAAGCTCAGGAGGGATAAAATTGTTCTCATTCTTTCAGAAGTGAAAGTTAAGCACAAGAGCCGTGCAAGGAGTGCACAGGCCGAGTGAAGTTTCAGTGTTTGCAACCTGAGTGAAACTGTTGAAGGACTGTTGTCCCAGGGAGTGCGCAGAGTCGAAGAGGTTCAAACACTTGGAATTATTTGAAGAATTACCACAAGGAGTGTGTGCATGAGTCTTCTTCAAGACTTGAGTTGTGGAGAAAGCTCAGGAGGGATAGAATATTCGAAGCTGTCGAAGAAAAAGATCAAGAAGGCTAGTGCCTTGAAGTGTCGGAAGGAGGTGCAGCGACGTTGTTTTGCTGGCGGACAAGTTCGTGAAAGCATACTTGTTCATTTCACATGAGTTGTTAAGGAGGAATTGAACGGTTGGAATTCTCCGTGGAGAATTCACAAAGTTCCGAGAACTATCAGATCTTGCAGAGGAGCAAGAAGTTTACGGTGAGTGTTTTTCTAAGTGCAAGCTCAGGAGAAATCGGGCTGTAGGATCTGAGCCAACACGGGCCATTGGATCACTCGCAAAATCTCATTTCATGGATTCGCGAGTTGAAGGTGTAAAACCTTTGCACCAAGATTCACGAGGTTGCGAAAGGTGAAGTCGTGAAACCGTGAAAGAATCTGAGTCGTCCGTCAGAAGGAGGATACGTGTCACGAGATCACCTGTATCAGGAATTCAGACATCTGAGGTCAGAAAGGGAATTCCTTCAAATTCGCGAGTGGCGAAGTCACGAGAAAATCGCAGCCATCCATCGAAGGAGGATAGGTGGTAGAGATCTAGGGATCTCGTGAACTCGGAGGTTCGTAAGGTGAGAGTCCAAAGATTGAGCGCTCCAAGTCGCGAGTGGCGAAATCATGAGGAGCAAAGACAACCATTGGATCGGGGTCAAGGGAGGAGTATTGGATCGAAGCCTCATCGCGCCTATCGCGCATTCAGAGGTTTGAAGGTACAGAAGAACCTGATAGTACAGAGTGGACAGGTGGCATACTTGTCAACACGGAGGTCAAACCTTTGTTGACCATTTCAGGGTTTCGTGAGTCAGAGAACCGAAAGTTTAGCATCAGGATTCATGAAGTCGCGAAGTCTGAAAAAAACTCCAAAAAGGTGGGAAGTTCCATCATGGGACCCGCATTGACGATGTGTCAGAATTTCAGCATTTCGGCATATCGGTGGATAGGAGGTCGAGACTATTGTCCCAAAAGTCCCAAAGTTGCGAGTTGCGATAAGGGGTGGCAAGGAGTTCGGGATCTCGGCACTTCGAGTGTCGGGATACAAAGGAGGTAGCGCTTCATGAAGCGAAGTTGTGAAGTGCCGAAGTTGGGCATAAGAGACATGTGGCAGAACCACAAGGTGGGCTCGGGAAAATAGATAGGCGGACACACGTCACATATTGGAAGGAGTCAACACTCCGTTGACCTCTCACGTCTCAAGGATTTGTGAGATAAGAGCACAAGAGTTCAACCTTTGAACTCGCGAAGCGGCAAATAGAAAAAGGTGCTAGCGCTTAGCCTAGTTGATGGTCACACAAGGAGGGCGCTGACGAAAGAAGAGCTATACCCATTTCACGATCTCGGGTATCGCGAGATTGGAGAGGAAGAGTCGGGAGTCACGACTCACGAACTCGCGAGATTGCGAGCTGCGAAAAAGGACCTGTGGATTGATAAATTGCAGATTCCAGTAGGAAATCGAAAGGAGCCGCTTCGGCTCAAGGGGATAGAGAATGATCCTGTGAGCGGATCTCGGCCCGAGGGCAGATAGGTCTGCTCCAGTCTATGTTCTCTGACAACTGAAATGCTTCTGGTTGTTCAATGTAGACTTCTTCTTCAAGTTCCCCATTCAGAAAAGCTAATTTTACGTCCATCTGATATACTTTAACATTTTTGGAGGATGCATAAACTAAAAGCAAACAGATTGCTTCCATTATGGCAACTGGGGAAAATGTATCTTCAAAGTCGATTCCTTCAATCAATGCATAGCCTTTACATACCAATCTAGCTTTGTTCCTTGTAACCTGTCCATCTTCATTCAATTTATTCCTGAAAACCCATTTTGTGCCGATCACATTTTTATTCTTTAGTCTTGGAACCAATTCCCAAGTGTCATTTTTCTCTATTTGATCCAATTCTTCATCCATGGCCTTATTCCAAAATTCATCCTTGTTGGCTTCTTCAAAACAGTTTGGTTCAATTGTAGATAAGAGTGTTAGGTGTGTTTGTTCTGGTGAATGGATTTTTCTTCTAGTCTCAACTCCTGCAAATTTGTTTCCAATAATCTGATCTGAAGGATGATTCTTCTGTACTTGTTTGCTAGGTGTCTTTGGATATACTTGTTGAACTTGCTCTTCTACTTCTGTCAGATTCTCTTCATCTTCGTCTTTTTCTTCTTTTTCATCTTCTTCTTCAAAAAGTTGTTTCATTGATTTGTTTTCTTCTTCCTTTGATTCTGGTCTGCCTGTTTCATCAATTGTTACGTTGATTCTTTCCACAACTTTGTTTAATATTAGATTGTAACACTTGTATTCTTTCCTTGTACTTGAGTAACCAACGAGTATTCCTTTTTCCACACGAGAGTTAAACTTTCCCATTCTTCCATCTTCTCTTTTGTTGTAGCATTTTCTTCCAAAAACTCTGAAGTTCTTCACATTTGTTGGTATTCCTTTCCATAGATCGTGGGGAGTTTTATTAGTGTTGTTTCTGAGCATTACTCTGTTTTGAATGTGAACTGTTGTATGCACTGCCTGTGTCCAAAAAATATTTGTCAACTTTGAATCCATTATCATTGTTCGAGCCATTTCTTGTACTATCTTGTTCTTTCTTTCAACAACTCCATTTTGTTGAGGTGTCCTAGCGACGAAGAATTGCCTTTTTATTCCATGATTGCTACTCTAGTCCATAAATTCCTTTGAGGTGAATTCTCCTCCATTATCCGATCTTAAGCATTTGATTCTTGAATCCATCTCATTTTCAACCATTTCCTTGTAGATCTTAAAATTTTCAAAAGCTTCTGATTTGTTCTTGAGAAAGAAAAC
>ML781424.1:575029-627127 GCA_009831015.1 Picea engelmannii | reverse complement strand
TCCAACTTCGTAAGGCCATAACTCTCAAACCGTGAGGAGTTATGTGACGTTCTACATACCACTAGAAATGGCATGACATGTACTATCCATATATAATAGTATTATCTAAAAATATATCATAACTCATACCGTTACCCATCAAAAAATCTTGGGTCCATTACCTAAACCTGGGGTCTCCAACTTCTCATGGCCATAACTTTCTAACCGTGAGGAATTATGTGACGTTCCACAAACCACTGGAAATGACATGACAAGAACTATCCATATAGGATATTTTCCCTGACAAATTCACTTTCCTTCATCTCATTATTCCATAATTAAGCATGGGTTCTCTTACTCCACAAAGCGTCTTCCCGTGAGGGCTTTCACCATAAGGGGACCACTTTGGAGTTCATCCATATTTAATTCTTATCAACCATGACAAAAAAATAATGAGTCATATTTACATCAAACACTGTTGGGTCCATTACCCAAAACTTTGTGCTATGGGTCTTTCTTCAAGAGTTGACATCAATGACAACCAACCTTAATCAACAATTACAAGTCCTGCACAAGTTTCATGCTTAATTATGAGCTTTTTCCAATCTATTATGAACTTTTTATCTATTATGAGATTTTTTCTCAATTTCCTTGTTCAATTATGAGCGTTTTGCAACTCACTATGAACTTTCTTTCCAATTATGAGTTTATTCTCAATTATGAAATAATTCTTGTTTCATAGTTATGAAATTGTGACAAAATAATTATTTCCTTGTCAAATAATTATGAAAATTTCATGCAATTATGTAATTATAGCCTCATAACATATAATGACATGCTTTCACAACCTATGGTGGAAAATAAAAGTATAAAATGCACATTGGAATTCATAGACACTTGCTTATTTTTCCTTAATTGAGAACAATTGTAGTGTGTTCATGTTTATATGTGTGATACACAAGTGATACCATTTGGATACATTATCATTCAAATATAATGGCTCCCTAATAGATAAATAAACAATCCAAAATATTGGGAATACACATTTACCCCAGTATTACAAGCATAAATCCTTCATTTTCAATTAAGTTACGCAGAGTGATAAAAACTTCTCTATTTTACATGTTATATCCAACCAACTAACTATGGATGTATGAATTTCCACCCAAACATAAGGTATCCTTGCTCTGTAACTTCAGTAGCACTCCACCCCTGTGCCAAGCCATGATACCACAAATGAGTCTCTATTTGTTCTCAGGAATATTGGCATGTGAAGGTCACTCTCCTTCACACCACCACTGGTAGTGAATTCCTCACCCCTTCTAGCTCAGGCCTCTTCGGGGTTTATCAAATTCCTTCCAACAACAAGCTCATTTCCTCTTATCTTATTTTGGGTTCCTTGAATCTCATATGAGTCTTGAAACTGGACCCTTCCTCTGAGACTCATGTCTCCCTACCCATATCCAGGCTCCCTCCTTCCTTTTTCCTTCTTCCTTCTCCCCCCAAACTATGATCTTCTCCCTTGATTTTTTCACTTGTGTGCTTCTCTTGCATGCATATCTCAGGAAGGTTCTTGACCTGCCCTCTTTCTTCTATCATAAGGAAACACATGGGTCAATCACAAGGACTCATACTGATCTCTCCTATTTTCCTCTAACTGACATATTTATGTCACCTCAGGAATCCCTCCATACTTCCATTCATTGAGGGTGGTTGATTACTCAACCACCAGTCCCCCCTCATTAACTGATTTTTCCTTGAAATCATAGCTAAGGGAAATAACTAAATATTTCCAAATTAATTCTTGAGTGAGGAGGCTTGGGTTATTTTAGTCTAATAGAGTCTCCTCTTATTCCTCTAGTGGTATCATGACCAATACTTTTAAGGCTACACCCACCAATCAGTTGGTTGGCATTTTCCAATTAAACATTTTTTTTTTCCATTGTGGTTCACGACGCGAATCTCGCTACGTCCACAGTAACCCCCCCCAAAATCCAAAGAACATAGGAGGGTCAAGTATTTCAAGAATAAGTAGCTCACAAAGAGCATCATGTCGCATATATGAGACTCGAACTTGGGTGGGGAGGAGAAAAGTCCCCACCCAAAGCAATTGAGATACAACCACTTGACCAAACATTAATACAATTATAATGTCTATATTTTCATGGCATGGAAATCATTAAATGTGATTAATTACATGCAAGGAAGACAAGGGTCTTACAATGGGTGGGGAGGATAAAAATCACTCCTCCGAAAAAGATTAACCTAATGAATACCAAATGAGTTCTCTGCTAAACCCTAGCCTCCTTTACATTTTTTCTATGCTTCATCCCTCATGGCTTCTTCCCCTAAAGGGGGTTCTAGGTCCCCTCCCCCCCCCTCGAACATCATTGGTTTTTCCTCCGTGATCATTTCTCTCTCCAAATCCACCAATTAAGCACCCTCCTGATTTGTCAAAAAGATAGATGAAATTTTGTCTATCCCTATCCAAGATAGCTCCAGGTCGCTCGCTATGAATTTTCCATAAAATGGTCTCATAGGCGAATTCACAGGAATTTGTCCCTCCCCTTAGGTCATGGCCCTTTGAGTGGAGAAAAACTAGACACCCTGTCTGGAAGGTAAGTTCTCGCATTATTTCTTTGGCAGAGGTTTATTTTCTTTCTTATTTGAAGAAAAATATGATCGATACCTGATTTTTAGAAGTGGCCCATATTTCATGGGATCTAGAGGCATGTACTTAAATTATTGGACCCTATATTTCTTCCTAAAGAATGACATTCCATCTGCGGTTCCAGTATGGGTTCATCTTCCTTACTTCCCCCTTCATTTTTGGAATGACGAAACCATCTGTAATATTGGGAACTCCCTTAGAAAATATATCAATCGAGATCAACCCAAGTATGGGATGCAAGCATGTGCCCACATCTGTGTTGAGGTTGATTTGGAAAAATGTCTCTCAAAAGACATTAATATTTCCCTAGACAATTGGACTTACCTTCATCTAGTTGATTATGAGCATCTTCCATTTAGGTGTAAATTGTGTCATGAGTATGGAAAATTTTCCAAGAATTTCCCCAAAACAAACACTAAACATCCCTTTGTGGAAGGTTCAGAGCAATGGAAATAGCCCAAAAAGAAAAGGTAACCCATTAAGTAGGGTGCAAATACAGATAAATCCCCAAACTCCACAAGAAATCCCTCCAATCCAGGATCTTAACCTGGCCCCATTTCCTCTTCCCAAAGACAAGGTCATTAGCCAGTGTCATCCAAAAATCAATATGAATTTTTATCGTACTTGTAGGAATATCTTGTGGAAGTGCCCCTTCCCAACCCACAGATCCATCTAGAAGAGGGAGAATTTGAATTCCCCTCATAAGTTACTCCCCCTCAAGATCCTCAGCCGGAAAAGGAGGAGGGATAAATCACAGAAAGTATTGAAGAAGAAACAGATTAGGACTCTTCCAAAAACCCCCTTTCAAAAAGGTTGGGAGAAAATAAAATCTAGAAAGGAAAGAATTAGTAGAAATAAGGGAAATAGAACTTGGGAAGTAGGGAACCCTATATGGTCATACTCAGAAGGAGCCATGATCTTGAAGAAATCAATACAAATTCAACCCCCCAAGGGGGGAATCCCTAAATCTAATAAATGATTAATGAAATATCCTGGAATTGTATAGGACTTGGGAGTAGACACAAGTTGTCATTGATTCATGATCTATTCAAAGTAGAATCCCCCCACATCCTTCTACTCTGGGAAACAAAACTTAAGGATTTGAAAGTCATTCAGGAAAGTACCTACATTTTGTGTTCATTCAAAGGCTTTGTGGTTAGCTCGAGAGGGGCATCAAGAAGTCTTTTCACTCTCTGGGACACCTTAGTTTTTAAGCTAGAATATTGGAAAAGTTTGATTCATTGGCTACAAACCACCATATAGTAAGTCCTTTTACATAATCAACATTTACATGCCCTCTATCTCTCAAGCAAAAATAGCTTGTTGGAATTTCCTTTCTAGCAAAATAATCACCACAATTTCATTTTAGCAAGAAATTTCAATAAAACTTTGCACTAAAAAGAAAAGAAAGTGGGAAACATCATTCACAACCCATACAAGGAATATATGGAGGACCTTGTGTCCACCATGGACCTGGTTGACATCAAACTTGAGGCACATTGTGGAACATTTGGACCATTTCCTCCTTAATTTCTCTTTACTGGAAGGTTATCCCACCTCCTCTTCCCTCATCCTCCCATGAGTTGGATCTGATCATCACCCCATCTCCTTTGTTCTGTATGAACTTGATAACCTAGGCTCCATCCATTTCCACTTTAATCCTTTGTGGCTCCAAGACCCCTCTTTTTTTTACCTTGTTTCTTCCTCCTGGAATGTTTGGGTTCAAGGCTCTCTGATATACATTTGGGAAAAATAAATAAATAGAACAAATTTGTCCCTCAAATAGTGGGACAAAGATAAAGAGAGGACCACAAAAAATCATCTTAAAGGCATGATAAAAAAAATGGAAGTCGTAAGAGGCAAAATAGAGTCGGAGAAAATAATACGGAACCTCCTTGCTAAGGAGAAAATCACCTTCTTAGAAAACAAAAAATCTCTGCATATAGAATAAGATAAATGGAGACTCAAATATTGGAGTCTCTGGCTGCAAGCAGGGGAAAAAATAACAAGATTCTTCCACTGCCAGGATAAATCCCAACTCTGGAAAAATAAAATAAAAGAGATAAAAAATGTAGATGGATCCATCATTACAGGATATGACCAAGTTAAATAAGCAACAAAAAATCATTATGAGAGTCTTTACTCAGAGGAAGGAGAGGTAGACCTAAATTCCCAAGAAGGAATCTTGGAAAATATCCCCTCACTCGTCAATTCAAAAGACAATGATATGTTAAACCAACCAGTGACATAGATGAAAATTTATGGGGTCTATTGAGTCCTCAAAACAGACTCTTTTTTTCACATTTCTATATTATACTTCCATACAAAATCCTATATATATGCCTCAATTATATCCCATTTTACTCCTTTTTCCATAAATCATAATCAGCTACAAAATACGTGGATTGAATAAGGTTAAACGTAAATTGTCCATTTTTATACATAATTCCATTATTATTTGTGCATAATCATTTATTTAACTATTATTGTAATGAGTAGCTATAAAATCTTTCGATTCTGTAGAAATTCATAATGCATTTTGTAGACTAATTACTAAGATAAGTTTATGCAACAAACTCATTGCTCTATAGGGACATGATCGTCCTGGGAATGAACCCCAACATCTGGAAGGCATCAAAATGATCCTTGAAGATCATCTACCTATTTGCATAACCCACAGATCTTCCAGTTGAGAGAAGAAGCGAAGTCAAACTGCAAGTCAACGTGTACATGTGGCAGAGTGCACAACCCAGTTTCATCAATTCAAAGAACGAGAATGAAATGAGATTGTATTAGGGAAATTTGTGCATCTTGTCATGAATTTCTCCAATACGTGGCTGATAAAGCTCAATCTATACATTCATGAAACATCCAGATCTAATTTTTCATCTACATATATGTAATTTGATACAATTGTTTTATGAGATTCGTGTAATTTGGATCTGAGTAATCTTGTTTTCATCATATAAATATGTGTAATCATATCTATATGAGGACATGTTGGTTATTATTTTTTTTATCAAATTGTTGTAAACACATTTGTTGGTAATAAAAAACTCTGGTAATCGTTCTCTCATATGAGTTTTCAATTAGGCGTTTGTAAGAGTTTAGCTTCATACAACTTCTCCAAATAAAATTTCCCGAGCCAGGAGACCCCCCTGAGGAGGAGCACACTATTCATTTGCTTTATCATTGTTGGTATTGTGTTTTTTCTTATCCATTTGTGTGATTTCTTAATTTTATCATTTCCTTTCTGCAATTTATTCCTTTATGTTTACACATAGGTAACAAATATCGCAACCAACAGTTGAATGTTATGATGAACAAGAACTCTCATTGTTTCAGGTGATTGAAACAATGTTATAACAATCCAATAAATAGGTGTGCCTAAATATTATAATTATCTATGTCTTCTTATAAACTCTATTTTTGGTATTATTAGCCTTACTCTCTTCTTTTTGTAGTTGAACGAAACTTTGTTTTTGCAGCTAAAGCAATGAACAATTTTTCCTTATGAATGACTGGATAGATTAGAATTAGTACCTGCATGTATTTTTCATTGCACTTCATCATTTTACGATACCCATGTTGATAATTTAATGTAGCATAGTTTAACTAATTGAACTGACTAATGTTTTTGGCATCATTGTCGGAGAAGTGCAAAGAGGCATTTAGTCAGGGATGATTTTAAGGATGGAAATTTATTTTAAAATGTAGAAATCTTGGCGAATCTTACTAATCCTTCATATTCCAACAATAAAATGTTTGGCAATATTTTTGTAAAAATATTCAAAGTTCTAAGGATTTTATATAATTTGTATAAAATTTTGGCGATTTTTAAGGTAAAATAATTTTATCCTATAGACTTTGGGCGAATCAATTTTAGAATAGTGAAACTTTTTTGCGGAAAAACCATGGAAAATGAGCCCAAGAGAGAAATTTAGCCCCTAAAATCATCCCTGCATTTAGTTTTTATTTCTTTTAAATGAATGTAGGAATGAATGCATGGGAAGAGATACATTAATATGAGAGGTAAGAATATGTGCAATCACTATAAGTAGAGCTATAGTGAATCTCTCTTCAACGATTTAAAATCACGATAAGTAAAATGCATGAACAAGTGTAGAGATAATAGAGGTATATTTACTAGCAGTATAAGTACACCAAACACCACTTCACCCACTCCATCATGCGGTATTGTAAGAGTCACACCATTATCTAACCCTTCTACAAGTAGAACTATAAGAGAAGGAAGAACATGAAGTATCATGACTACACGAACAAAAGGAAAAGGGAAAGTTGGAGAAGGAAGTTCTAAAATAGTAAAAGTTCCATCAACCTCACAATAAGTTGTCATACTTCCAGCAAAACCTCAAGAAGAAGAATTACTTAGTGGTTAGCCTGAAATTGTATTTCCAGAAAACCCCATTCAATTTGAAGAACCAAAACTCTTTTCTATGGCATAGGACTATGTGCATCTTGGAGAAGACAATATGTCAGGAATATTTGGTGACCAAGAAGAAGAAGGAGGAACTAGAGGTGGAGAGAAAGAATGACAAGAGAGGCCATAGGGAACAAGTACATCAACTGTTGAGAATGAATTTGGATTTCCAATTTTGGATCCAATAGTTGGTGTTCAGATGAAGAACATAGCACTTTCAACGCTACCTAATTTTCATGGTATGATAATCGAAGACCCAATTTTTTTTTTCAAATTTGATGTGTTATGTCATAGCTATGATTATTCTTCTGACACTCAAAAATTGAAGTTGTTTCCAACCACACTTAAGGATGTTGCATTATGTTGGTTTATGGGTTTGGGAACAAATGCAATAAAAATATGGGATGAGATGAGAAAAACATTCCTTGAAAAATATAATGATTATTGTACAAACCGAGGAATGAGAGAAGATATGTTTAAAATGACACAAAAAGAAGAAGAGATCCTTGAATATTATTTAGAAAGATTTCATTATATTTTTAAAAGAGCAAAGAAAAATCATCAAGATTTGGATACTCTAAAAGTCATTTTACTTAGAGGAGTTCAAGATGAATGGATTGATTTGGTAAATTTAATGGGTAAAGGAGATATTTCTCACCTAACCTATCTGTAAAATTATGACTTATGCAAGAATATTTCTCGAGGGAATTCCAAATATGGTAAGGGACCTAGGTATTATATCTCTATGGTCAAAAAATCAACCACCAATGGGGTGAGTAGAGTAGACATTGGCAATTTATTGGACAATTTTAAAACAAACATTCATAGTACTCTTGTTTCTCAATTAGTCACATTGAAAATTAAGCAAAAGAAAGAGGTAGTGGATGCAACATTAACTATTTATTGTCCAAAATGTAGAAAAAAACATCATTTAAAAGAATGTCCTTTAGATAACATTGATCTTTATGGAATATGTGTAGATAATTATGCTACCAAAAATTGCATGTCTCTACCAGAATGCAAAGCATCTTACCAGGGAACTCAAAGAGCTATAGAGAAATTGTTTTTTGTTGAAAAAAAAAGAACTTGGAAACCAAGGAATTCAAGTATATCTCAAGATCCCTCTCAACAACTTAATCCTTATTTTTCTCAACAATACCCCCAAAATAATTGGACCATTCATATGCCTTGGAAAGCATGGGAACCAAAGCAAGCCCAAAACCAATCTTGGAAACAAGGTTGGTGAGGATATCCCTTATCCTATGCAACAATAATACAACCCATACCCTACATAAAATCAATATCCCCCACAGGTCCAACAACCATATTCCAATTAGCCACTGCAACAACAAATTTCACAACCACAGAAGCTTCAATTACTATCAAATAAGCCTCTAATACCAACCCAACTACCTGCACAACCGATTGTTAACCTCAATAATAAAGTAGCACAACCTGCTTACAATGTTGAGCTACAAAATTTTCCCACTTACATGATTACTTCTCTTGGTATAAATGACATTCATCTTAGATATGGAAAAGTACTTCATCAAGATGCACCTATTATTGTTGAAGAACCTATAGAGAAGGAAAATCCTAAACAAATAAACTTAAGGAATAATTCATACTTATGATATGATAAATTATTATTCATGAAAGTAGACTTATTCTAGAAGTACGTATGATGAAAGATGAGGAAAATGAGTGAAATCAAGGATGGATATCACATGGAGGTATTCATGGAGATATTGTGGAGATAGTTATGGAGATGGTTACTCTATATTAGACATCTTGTTGTAATCACCTCAATGTTATATGATGAGGCCTCACGAATGCATTAGTGCGAGGGTAAAGTATCATTATTTTGTATATTAATGCAATGTGAATTTTGGTGTATATTGTTGTTCTTATGAATTATTTATGCATGCTATTATTTGTTGCGTTTTTCTATTGAAACCAACATTTGGTATTAGAGTGAATAAGAGTGATTTATTGCACACATCGAAGTGATAAGTGATGATATAGTATTCAATGTATTTGCAATTGTGTGGATTTTGGCATATCAATCACATGAAGAACTTGTGTGGAGAAATACTTGTATGGGGAGCTTCATGTGAAGATTTTATGTGTGAGAATAACATGGAAAACCCATGTGAAACTATGGAATATATATGATTATCACTTGCATAGTGGAATATGATAGAAGGATGGCTCGATATGAGCCAAACAGTTGAAAGTGAGATTGCCAAAATAAGAGAAGAAGAACTTGAGAGAAAATTCGGCAATGACAACATTGCTACATTGGAAAGAAGAATATTGCTACCAACACTAATGTTGTTGGAAGATCATGTGCATATAGGAAGAGTCGTTGTTGATATATGGAGAGATCCTCTTCCAAAGCGAGTAGTATATAAGGTCGAGGGTCTGTCTGTTGGAATGATTGCGAAAAACTAAAGAAGGGGAAATTGCTCACTAATTGGTCAAAGGTATGCATTGAGTGGCATTCAAATTTTATCATTTGAATAATGGTTTGACATAATTGCTAGCTTGGAGTCGTTGAATCAAATTATGCTAGTTGGTCAAAGGTATTTAAAAAAAGAATATGAGTTTTCAAAGCTAAATTCCTATTAGTTAAGAGAAGATTTTCCATATATTTTAAAAAGTGAAATGTTATTTTATCAAAATATATATTTTGGTACAAATCTCAAGTGAAAATACACCATATGGAAATACTTACTAATATGGTTAGAGACGGTGTGGTGTCATAAGGAGGTTTTTAAAAAAGTCATGTAGTGGTTCCATAGATATATTGACCATAAATAAGTGGTCAACAATGATGTGAGAGAAATTGTATGGCAAGAAACATGTCTTGAAATTATTTTTGGGTGATACATAAAGTAAATACAATTTGAATCAAATTCATTATTTTTTGAGTGGTAAGAGAGTCCTGCAGAGTTTTCGTGATGAAGTTTTGAAATAACCAAAGCAAGTTGATGGTATGTCCTTTGCAAGTTGATGCAAATAGTTATGTAAGTGTTTAAGTCTAGAGATATGTTTTAGTTTAGGAGTTCAAAGATCATGTAAATTCAATAAAGTTTGTACAATCAAAGTTTATTTTGGAAAGTTAAGTCAAAGTTGATGTTGAAGTCAATTTATTGATGTAAAGAGGTGAAGGTTGAGTAAAGTTCAATTGTAATGGGTTCTTTGTATTGAGATTGCATTTGAGGATAAATTTTGAGGTGTTAAAAATTTTGGGTTCATGCTAAGTGGTACTCGACACTCTCATAATCATTGTATTTTGAAAGATGGGTGCATGATCAGTTGAACCCAAACCTGATTTGTTGTGTTTATTCTTGATAAGCGAGAGTGACTACAAGCAAGCATCAAGTTTTAAAAATTGGCAAAGGAGGAAAAATACTTCAAACAAATAATCAAGAAATTGAACTACTACAACAAGACCTCGATAATGATTTACAAGAAATAGATAGGTTAAAAAAACATATTGTGAAAGAAAGGTTAGCTGGAATTATGAAAGAAAGGTTACAATATTGTGAGTTTGTGAGTCCACGAGTCCGAAGAAGTGGGAAAATGGATAAGTGTTGGGACTTATTGTGAGTCTGTAAGTCTACGAGTCCGAAGAAGTGGAAAAATGACTAAGTGTTGATACTTTTCAGATGAACTTATGAAAGAAAGGTTACAATATTTTGAGTTTGTGAGTCCGAAGAAGTGGAAAAATGGCTAAGTGTTGGAACTTATTGTGAGTCCATGAGTCTTCAAGTCCACGAGTCCAAAGAAGTGGAAAAAATTTTAAGTCTTGAGAATTTTCGGATGGACTTGTAAAAGAAAAGTTACAATATTGTGAGTCTCTGAGTCTGAGAGTCCGCAAAGAAGTGGAAAAATGACTAAGTGTTGAGAATTTCCAGATGGTCTTATGAAAGAAGGTTACACGTTTATAAGTTCATTATTCTGTGAAGGAAAAAAGAAACTAAGTCTTGGTGGTGGGTTCATGGAAGGTATGAAGAAGAAATATGACTTAGATCCACAATGAATCCATTAATATATATCAATGGAGGAGAATTTAGGACTTCATATCTCCATAGATGTTGTAGACCTATACAATAACTTTAGAGGGCTATAAATTTCAATCTAGAGCTCAATTTTGGACAAGATTTCAGTTGTTGGAAAGATACTTTTTTGGGAGGAATGCATCAAGAAAATAAAAATTTGAATTAGTGCAATGTGTCCTTCAAAAATTAAAGAAGAAGTAACTTGTATTGTCATTAATAAAATGTTTTATAATATGCATGTTCTAATAGAAATTATTACATGCACATTTCTTGCAAAATTAGAAGTACAGAAAGAGACTTTAGTTCCTATATGATGATTGGAGTTATGGAATATGCTCAAAGATCTTACATCCATGAGGAAGAGTTCAGAGGTCTACATGTCAACATGGGTAATTATGAGATAGAGTCAAATCGAAGGAGAGATAGGGAAGGGCCTGTCACTATGAGAAGTCTTCATAGTGAAGTGCAAAGTTACAAGGATGATAATGAAAGGATTATGAAGGCTCAAGAAGAGATACTTCAGAGCTTGAACATGTTGCATAAGCAATTTAACAAGGATTTTGGCACCAAGAAAGAAGTTAGTGCTAGACAAATATCAACATCTAGATCTCACAAGAAAAGGGATGATCATGGAAATGATAGGCAGTCAAGAAGCATGAGAAGGATCCATCATTCTCCAAGGAAGTCCACTAGAAGAACTCATGCAAGTTCAGGACTAGGAATCAACCCAAGTGTGTATCCTATTAGGAGGAGGAAAAGAAGGCACGAGGAAGACATCTTGCAAGATGAACTCAGGAAAATAAAGACACCTACTTTCAATGGTGAGCACAATAAATGAGAAGAGGTAGAGGCTTGGCTATTCAAAATAAAGAAATATTTCCAGATGCATGACTACCCACCCCAAGTAGAAGCTAGGATTGCCACCTACCACTTGCAAGGAAAGGCAACCATATGGTGGGATCAACTTAAGAAATCCAAGAACCTTGATGAGAAGAGAATTTCATGGAGGAAATTCAAAGGATATTTCCAAGAGAAATATTTGTATGAGAATTACTATGAGAGAAATATGGAGTTCTTGAACTCAAGTTAGGAACCATGACAATGGAGGAATATGAGAAGCGATTCTTTGAATTGTTGAAGTATGTTGACTTCATCAAGGATGAGAATGTTAAAATACAAATGTTACTAAGTGGGTTACCCTCCTTATATAGCGAAAAGATTTGATATGAAAACCTCAAGACCTTGGAGGAAACCATAAGGAGAGAAAGGCACCTTCATGATCAAAGCAAAGAAAGGCACCTTCATGATCAAAGCAAAGAAAGGACAATGTTCCAAAAGACTTGGAATGATAGGATGAAAGAGAAAAAGGATCAAAGGAAGAAAGGTTTTAAGACACCCTATTTTGAAATAACTCTCAAGCAATTCAACAAGTCCAGGCAGCCCAAAATGAGAAAAATAATGCAGATTCATTTGGGAAAAGGCCAAGGAAGCAACCTGTTCAATGTTGGGGATGTGAGGGAATCACATATATAAGGAATTTTCTCATAAAGGAGAAAGAATGAGGATTGTGCACAACATTCAAGAGGTTGAAATAGTGGGAGACATGAGAGGAAGTATGCCAAGGAGTTATGCAGCCTTGGACACCAAACATGAAGAATATCAATCCCCCATGATCGAAGTGGAAGGTAAGATTTATAACCAACCCATAGCAATTTTAATTGATTCTGGAGCTAGCCATAGTTACATAAATGCTAACATTGTTGAAATATTTCACTTGCAAAGGAGTAAGCATAATAAATCTTGGTTATTTCAGTTGGTGATGGGGGCTAATAGAAAGATCAATGAGTTTGTTAAATATTGTCAAATAGACATGAATGGACTCAACATGAAGGTAAATGTAAACATCATACCATTGGGTTCATATGATTTTCTAATTGGAATGGATTGGTTGGAAAATAATCATGTTGTCCTAGACTGTTACAACAAGACAATAACATGTCTCGATGAGGAAGGGAAGCAAGGAAAGATTCAAGGAATTCCAAGATTTGTAGTTGTTAGAGAGTTTTCACCTATGCAGTTGAAGAAGAGCTCCAGGAAGTGATGTCAGGTGTTTGTAGCCATATGGAGGAGAAAACAAAAGATCAAGTGGCAACCATTGAATACCATCCAGTCTTGAGGGATTTTGAGGATGTTTTTAGGGAAATCCTGGGATTTCCACCAAAGAGAGACATTTATTTCTCTATCGATTTAGTGCCTGGAGCCACCCCAGTGTTTAAGACACCATACAAAATGGGTACCCTAGAATTGAAGGAGTTGCAGATGAAACTTGAAGAGTTGCTAAAAAATGGGTATATACGCCCAAGTGTGTCACCTTGGGGAGCCTCAGTTTTGTTTGTGAAGAAGAAGGATGGAACCTTAAGGTTGTGTATTGATTTCAAGAAACTTAATAAGGTTACCATAAATAATAAGTATTCTTTACCTAGAAATGATGATTTGTTTGATCAACTGAAAGGTGCAAGAATATTTTCAAATATTGTCTTGAGATTGGGCTATCATCAAGTAAGGATAAGGGAAGAAGACATTGGGAAGAAAAAATTCAAAACAAGATATGGGAATTATGAATTCAGAGTAGTGCCATTTGGACTATCAAATACCCCAGCAATTTTTATGTGTTTGATGAATGTAGTGTTCATGGAGTACCTAGACAAGTTTGTGATTGTGTTCTTAGCTGATATACTCGTCTATTCCAAATCAGAAGAGGAACATGAGAAACATTTATGAATGGTGTTATAAGTTTTGAGAGAGCATAGATTATATGCTAAGCGAAGTAAGTGCATCTTTTATGAAAAGAATATTCACTACTTGGGGCATATAATATCAATAGCAGGGATATAAGTGGATCCTGAGAAGATAGAGGCCATTAGAGAATGACCATCACCAAAGAATGTGATAGAGGTCAGATCATTCATGGGTATTGCCGGTTATTACCGAATATTCATAAAAGGTTTTTCAAAGAATGCAAGTCCAATCACTTCTTTGCAAAAGAAGGGTGTAAAGTTTGAATGGACTTCCAAGTGTGAAGAGAGTTTTCACCAGTTGAAAATAATATTGACAAGTGCTCCAATATTTAAGATTACATTTCCAAACGGATATTTTGTTGTGTGCATTGATGCATGCAAGGGCTTGGTGGAGTCCTTAGTCAAAAGGATCATGTGGTATGCTATGAGTCCAGAAAATTAAAAGAGCATGAGAGGAATTATGCTACCCATGACTTGGAGTTACCAGTGATTGTACATGAATTGAAAATATGGAGGAATTACCTTGTGGGTAAAAAAATTGAGCTAAGAACAAACCACTGTGGTCTAAAGCATTTGTTTGGACAACCAACACTGAATTCTAGGCAAACTAGATGGCTAAATTTTTTGAGTGAATATGACTTCGAAATTAAGCACATAAAGGGAAAGGAAAATCAAGTGCCCAATGCACTCAACGAGAGAGCTCATGAACTGCATATTACATCCATTATCATGTATGGGATAGATATCAAAGATAAGTTTATTGCAACAACAAATTCAGATCAGAATTATTTAAAATAAAAGAGACATTACAACAAGGAAATTTTTAGTAGAAATTTAATTATTATGAGCTGAAAGAAGATGGAATTCTCATGTACAAAGGTAAGGTGTATGTGTCGAATTCCAGTGAGATGAAAAATGCAGTATTGAAGGAGATGCACAATGTGCCATATGCTAGGAACCCGAGATATAAGAAGACAATTGCAACAGTAAGAAGCCAATATTTGTTTCCAGGAATGAAGAAATAAGTGGCTAATTACATATCCAGGTGTCTAGAATGAAAAAATGTAAAGACAAAACATAGACACCCAACAGGTTTGCTACAACCATTACCCATTCTGAAATGGAAGTGGGAAGTTGTGTCAGTTGATTTTATTACTAAGCTTCCTAGAACAGTGAATCAACATGATTCCATCATGGTGGTGGTGGATAAGTTGACTAAAGAAATGCATTTCATTCCAGTAAAGACTACACACAAGGAAACAAATATTGCATATATTTATATGAGAGAAGTGTTAGGCTACATAGAGTGCCTAAGGAAATAGTGAAAAGGATTCAAAGTTTACTTCCAATTTTTGGAAGGGTTTGTTCAAAGGTGTTTATTCTTGAATTCGTTAAGACCAAAACGACAACCTCACAAGGATGAGAATCCTCTTGCATTTTTATAGAGATGGTACTCCTTTGTCCGAGATTTATAAAATGTGGGACTTTTGTAAGAATTCTGTCGAGAAATGAAATAGATATAACAAAAAATGAAAAATATTTTTATTTTATTTTTTAAAAAGAGAATTCCTAAGAATGGACTAGGAAACACACACATTCATACATTTAAAGTAAAAAAACAAAATTCCTCACATCCATCATAGCAGGGCTAAAGATTTCTGATCACATAAAAATTAAAAGAAAATGATCTGCATGCATAAGAGAACTTTGACATAGTGATACATGGGTAGATCAAATGAAGATAATGATAGATCAACCTCAAATACTTTATATTCATAAGAACTGGGTTACAAAGTGCAGTCGATATTGTTCCGAAAATAGTTCTCTTGGAATTTCTAAAAAATATATAGTTCATTGCATATTCTCTGAAATTAAAATGTGTTTGTCATAATGACTAGGATTGGGGCTCTCATGGAACATAAAAAAAAAAATGTATAAGAATGAAATTATTATAAAGAAGAAAGTGGGCGTTGGGAGATAGCAAGATCTAGTAAGAAGAAAAAGGAAAATATCAGTCTTTGGTTAAACCTTTTTATTTAAAGAGGTGGAGTAACTGGATGAAGAGCTTGATAAAGACAAAAAGATGTGATCAGTATGAACTTACTATGATGTTATCTCCTCTTTTTTAATTTTCTCGTTGATGTCCTTTTATGGATTTCCTCGGTGGTTATGGGAACCGTCTCAACCGTCCTTTTCCCTTCATTGGTAATCTTGTTGACAACCTTTTTTAACCACTCTGCAATGTAGCTCCTCATTGGCACCACGTTGATATCATGTCAGATTTTTATATTGAAGCGTTTACCTTCCAAGTCCTTAGATCAATAGAAATGTTGCACAATGCTTCTTCAACATCTTGGTTTTTAATTGAATAATCAACTAGCCAGTTTTCCACATCATCTTCACCATATTCAAGAATGACATAGAATTGTTCAAATGACAACCCTTTAAAGATCTCAACTTGTTCATCAAATGCTTGCTTGGTTAAAAATAACGAGTTGAGTATCAATTTTAGGTCTTGGAGTTCATTGGTTCTTCTAGCTAGATATATCTCAGTTAGCTTCTTGAATAGTTCCTCTCTTCTAGTTATGGCCTGGCTACATGCTTGAACGATACTATTTAGGTTTTTTACCTTTTCTTTCCAGCATGTGTTTAGTTGTTTTATTTGGTTTGGGGAAGGGATATCCTCCTCTCTTCTTCTTAATTATGTCATATTAATAACTTTAACACCAAATGGTACAACTGCATTGAGGTAGAAATGTTGTTCATTTTTCAAATATGCTTGCATATATTCATGAAAAGCATGTGCTCTTGTTCCAAAAGAGACCATACTCTTTGAGATTTCCCAAGCCCTTGTTATTAATTCCATTCTTTTCTTTATATTCTTTTCCACATAGCCTCAGGATGAAGTGATAAGGCTTTCCGATCATTTTAACTTTTTCACAGGTGTGGTAGGCCCTATCATTGCTAAAGGACTAGCCAACATTCAAAGGAGCATTAGAGCTCCCTCCAATTCTTTGATTCACTCCTTTAACCTGACATTATCCGCTTCAAGGCCATTAATAGAGTGGTCTAGAGAATATATAGTTTCTCGATGTATCTAGGAGATTTGGGAAGTCCGCATGTTCCGTAGGTTAATCTCTGAAAAATATTTCCCCTTCTTATTATTTACATCTCTTTTTTCAATAATACAATTTTTGGATTCGCTGTAAAAAACAACGCTCTGAAATGAAAAATACTCTTATTTGTCGAAGCTCTCGGTCCCAATTATTTCCATCTGATGGTTCAAGGAAACATTGCTCTCTAGCTGATCATCATTCGGGAACACTTTCTCAATGTCAATTTCTAGTTCCATATCGTCCAGGGAGAGATCATGGATATCACTTTCTCCCCGAGATCCCTCCTCTTCTTGCACAATGTTTTTTTGTTTCTTCCTCATAGGAAGTTATGAGAACTTTCAATTTTTCTGGAAGGAAGGTTCTTATATCCTCCTCTGCCTGAATAATTGTGGGTGACTTTCTTACCTAGGTAGGTCATTGGAGCGCTGCTCCGAGATGTTGTACTCTTGGGCGTGAAAGTCGAGGATTGGGAACTTTTATCACCTAGACCTTTTCCTTTATGCTTGTACGACTCATTGGTGATGAGAATTGTCTCTAGGTCACTGGTGTCACGAGAAGGAGTGACTGAGGAGTTATCTCCATCTTCATTCAGGATAGCGTTAATGAAAGAATTGTTGAAACCGACAACCAATAGGTGTTCTAGAAAAATACCATGAGGGTCGAAACCTTTTAATTTTTCAGCATATTTCAAATTGAGTTTGTGGAAGTGGCCTACAAATTCATCAATTTGTTCATATTCTTGAATATGAAATACTTGACTTTCCAAGGTAGAAGTATGAATTTCGTTTTTCTCTTTTCATGGAAAAAATGCAACCAGTAGGTGTATTTCCTTGCTATCTCATCAACAAACATTATGCTAGATATGTGACATGGAAGGAAGGATTTTCTTTGGATACAAAAATCCTTATAATGTTATAATTTTCCATTTTTTCTAGTGTCCCCTTCCTATACATGAACTTACTCTCCTTGTCAGACATCCAGGGAGCGTTTTTTCCAAGCAACAATTTTTGAAAACTGAGACCAAATAATTAAAAACTTCATAAAAGTGTTGGGAGCCCTTGTGCCTCCACAATGATTGATACCAGAAAGTTATTGGGTCAAACTCATAATTTACCTTCTTGCAGATAGATAATCTCGGGAGCTGACAACAATGTGCTATCACAAAGACCAAATAAGATGACATAAATTTTTTATTATCCTTCTTGTATTATGCCAATTGGGAAGAGATTTCAATGGAAATCAACTTACCCCAGTCGAATATGGCATGTTCCTTGACTGTAAAATAAAGAATGTAAAGAATCATCCAGGAGATGTTGGTCGTGGTTTCCTGTCATGTTATTCTCATAAAAATCCATGCAATTTCCCGGAAGGGATTTTTGAATGCACCAACTTGCAATCTTGTGATATCCTCAGGGATGTCCACTAGGTTCTATAGGATATAAAGTAATAGGTCAATTCCATTGTCGTTATTTATTAATAGCTCTCTGAAATCTTCACCTGTGAAGGTGAGCGTTGGCTCAGGGAGCCTCAACATCTTATGGAAAACCTAAGGTGACAGAGAGATGGGGAATGGTCCTGCAACTAGATGATCTGATGGCTTGGAATGTATCTCTTAGTGCACTAGGCGACCAACTCCTTGTAATCAAAAACTTTTGGGACACACCTTGCGCGCACAATTATAGACATCCAAATTATTTCCTTCTGGTCAAAAGGGGATGAATAATAGGAATATGAAAACTATGATCTTCGTGTCCAAAAATATTCAGTGTATCTCCACAAAAATGTTGTCGACTTGCTACCATAAGTTGACGAAGACATTCACTTTCTCCAAATTATGTTAAGAATGAATGTTGGTGGGAGATAATATAATCCTCCATAAATCACGTTTAATGCACTTTAATAGGAGGTCTCCTCGAGCCTTTTTCTTATTAATAAACATCCCTTCGAACTTCTATGGTAATTTATTAGCATTAAAATCATAGTAAATGTGCATTAGGAAAGGCGCAAGGGTGGCAGAGATGGGTGGGGAAAATATGTGACTTGAGATTTTTTGTGAACCTGCGAACCCGAGATCCCGTGATGGTAAGAGGCATGAAATCAACTAAGTTGGGATGGTGTGGCGATCAGACGGGTTCATGTTAGGAAGAATTACACTTAGGTTGTTTAATAGGAGTTTGGGGATCGAAATGCAGATCACATAACTCTGTGGTGAAATATGTCTATCACGGAACACGAGAACATGAAAGATTGATCCCATCAACCCGAGAAACCGCGATCGTAAAATCGACTAAGTATGGAACAACACAACGATCGTTCGGACTCATGAAGTGAAGTTGTAGATGGATGTGAGAAAAAATAAGTTCGCCAACCTGAGAACCGAGGGTCTAAAATGTGACTAAGTGTTAGAGCTAGAAAGGGGTAGTAAGAGGGAAAAAATAGGTAAGTGTAGAAGGGGGGAAAAAATGGGAGAAACGAATACGGGAAAATAGAAAAGGGGAGGGATTTTTTTGGAAGATGGAAATTACCTCAACAAAAGGCTCCAACTGTGGGATGATAACCCCTTGTGGGTTGTCAAGAATCCATAATCTCTCGTGACCAGGTGCTTCTACCCATTGGGCTATGGAGTTAGATTAAGAATATACAAACTAAAAATAAAATTATGTACAACGAGAATGAAAAGTGCTATGAGAAGAAAATTTTCAGATATTTCCTGTTGACAGGAAGTATTAACCTTTTTCCTTTCATATCTTGGATCATATATGAGTTGAAGCCCAATATATTTTGGAAGACATAGGGCCCGATCCAGAGTGATTTGAACTTCGTGTGCATGGATGGATTTTCCTTGGCTTTGTTCAAAAGAAGTACCAGTTCTCCCTTCTGAAATTTCTTCATAGTTGTGCTTTGATCGAAATAATTTTTTGACGATCTATTGCCTTTGAGAATTCTAGTTCATGGATTTTCTTCTTTCGTCCTCCAACTTCAGTAATTGATTTATCCTTTTCTGAGTAGGCGAAGTGTCTTTCGTATCTTCAGTATTAACCATGAAGATCAATGCGTTAAGCTTGGGGTTAATTGGAATTTTTTCTTCTTTCCCATAGACTAATAGATACAGAGTCATCCCGGTACTATATTTTGGGGGTTTTCTGCTTTCCCATAATGCTTCTGTCAGCTTCAAGTGCCAATTTCTTTGATCTCCATCAACAATTTTCTTCAATATTTGCATAAGTGTTTTGTTTGTGGATTCGGCAAGGCCATTTCCTTGTGGATAATAATTCGAATACTGGCCCATGATGATCCCACACTATTCAAACAAATCCATGAATTTTGACCCAATGAAGATCGAACCATTGTCTGTGACAAATTTATCAGGAACACCAAACCTTGCTAGAATGTTGTCTTTGAGGAATCCAATCAATTCTTCAGCACCACTGCTTTTGGCCATTTTTTGAAATAATTGGTATTTTTTATAATGTGTGTGTTCCCTTTGCTAGATTTCAGATTAATTGTCCCAATGGCATCAAGTCCCCATTGGGAAAATGGTTGTTCCACCACAATCAGCTGCAGAGGCATCATATATTTTTTCATTTTTCCCGAGAACTGTTGGCATGACAAACATCTCCTTATTGTGGCATACGAGTCCCTAAATATTGACAGCTAGTATAATCTCTCTTTGATTATTTTGTGGGTAGTTGCAATGGGTGCAAAGTGTCCACCGCATATTCCTTCGTGGAATTATTTGATCAGTGTCAGAGCTTGATTATCATCGACGCATATCAATAATATACCATCAAAATTCCTTCTAAAAAGAATGTGAGCAATCAATACATATTGGTTTGCCTTCATATTAAGTGTCCTTCATTCCTTGGAACTCATTGTAATAGGGAATTTCTCAGATCTTAAATAAAATATGACATCTCCATGCCATTCTGAATTAGCTAATGGTTCCTTGACTGAGATTGAAATCATTCCATCAAAGGAGTCCCAATTCGCCATAATCTTTCATAATCCTTGTCCTTTTATTGCCTTCAATAGTTTGATCTCGATATCATACTCTTGAATTTTCGCTAACCAGTTGGCCCATTTTCCTTCCCTCAACTGTTGATTTAGGAGCATCTTGATAGGAGACGTAGGCCATCACATGAGAGTTTAGTATATAAGTCCGAAAGTGTGCCACAACTTTTACAAGGGCCAATGCTTGTTTCTCAAGTTCTGAATACCTCAAATCATAGCTATGTAAAGTTTTTCTCATAAAACTTATGGGGAGCTCTTCTCCGTTGTTATTTTTCTGAGTTATGATGGACGCGACAACTGCCTCTATAGAAAATTAATAGATAATGAAATCCTTTTGAAAATCTAGACTAATGAGGAAGGGGGTGGTGGTGATGTCCCCCTTGATCTTATTGAATGCTTCCTGAGTATTTTTTGTCCACTCGTACCTCTCTTCCATTTTCGTCAATAAATTGATGGGTTTTATGATGCTTGCGTAATAAGGGACAAATATTCAAACAAAATTAATTTTCCCGAAGAATGACTGGACTCCCCTCTATGATGTCGGGGGGTTGAGTTCATTAATCGCTTTAACTCTTTCTAGGTCAATGTAAATCCCTTCCTTGCATAAAATGTGGCACAATATCTTGCCTTGTGTCACGGTAAACAAGCATTTCTTTGGGTTGAGAGAAACGTCGTATGATCTACATCTTTCAAATACTTTTCTTAAATGATGGATGTGATCCTCCCTTTTTCTTGAATTCACTTTCAATTCATATTGGTAGTCTTCCATGAACTTTCCTATCAGTCCGTTGAATGCATGATCCATGGATCTTTGGAACATATCCCCAACATTCTTGAAACCGAAGGCCATTCTAGCGTATGCATATGTATCCCATGGTGTGATAAATGTTGTTTTTTCTCTATCCTCTTCAGCCACTAAAACTTGATTATATCCAGAGAAACCGTCCAACATAGACATGCATGGAAATCCCATGACTTGTTGCAGCAACAACTCTATGTTGGATAGCAGGACATTATCTTTTATGCTCACTTTGTTAATATCTCTGAAGTCGACGCACATTCATATTTCCTCAGTCTTCTTCTTGGAAATCATTGGATTTGAAATCCAGTCTGAATGTATGATAGGATAAACTATCCCTTCTTTCTTCAACTTCTCCAAATCCATTTTTACCAGAGGCTTCATCTTGGGATTCGTCATTTTTATTTTTTGTTTCACCAGTTTGGCTTCTTCGCTCAAAGGAATGACATGTTGGAATATTGTTTTTTCATAAGACTTTAAGTTGTCATAAGTCCAAGAAAACACATCAATATATTCCTTGAATAAGGCGACATATTGATCAACTTCTTCAGGGGTGCAATTAATTCCAAAATTGACATATTTCGGGGAGTGGTCCATTCCAATATTGAATTTTCTTGTCTCTTACACCTTTCGAACTAAAACTTCTTCACAAAGATTCTTGGCATGATTGTCTTTTGTGAACAAAGATTCAACTTGTATGCAGTCTTTGGGGATGAAAATCTCTTTATCATCTTCTTCTTCATTATCGTTTAACAAAACAATCTCCAATTGTTCATCATTTTCAAACACTTGCAAGTACTCAATATTATCGGGCACAGATGGCCTAAAGGCCCTTTACACCTAGAAATATGTTTTTCTCAGGATATCGTCTGGATTTGATAAGGAAGCTCCCAAAGATAGTGAATCAAACTTATGGTTCTTATCCCTTGGGATGAAAGAAATATTGAAAGAGATGAAAGATTCCATCAGTTCATTAACTCTTTTGAAATACAATTTAAGTCTTTCCTTTTTGATCTTGTATTTTTGGGTAACTTGGTTGATGGCCAACTCTGAAACTCCAGTCACAATGAGATGTTCTATTTTCATTCCTTGTGTGAGGATCATTCCCTGGATTAAAGATTCATATTCTACCTCATTATTTGTGCATGGAAACTCCAACCTTACAACGTGAGGATGTTTCATCTTATCTGGGCTTACGAGAACAATCCCAACTTTGTTCCTTGATTTAGAGCATGCTCCATCGAATGAAATTTTCCAGTAACCTTCAAATACATATTATGGGATGTCCAACTCTTGAACTCGTTCTAGGATTTCATTTTGCTCCATGTCCAAGATAGCATAGTTTCCAATCCCAACATCTATGTAATATTCCATTAACTCATTATCCTTCTTCTTGAAGGAGAAATATTTTCTGGGCCTCAGGGTACTTTAATAATTTCTCCCTCATTTCTTGGTAGCATCATACAACCATCATCGTTCATTATATATCCATTGATCATGGATCTCCAATCTCTTCCTAGAACAACCCCATATGTTGGAGGCAGATCTACCACAATAATATTAAAAATCATGATGATATGGGGAGTTAGGGTAATCCATGCATAGAAATCCTTGATTTCTCCATATGCCGACACTTTTTTTGAATCGATGGCATATATTCTCTTGCTGGTTTCATAATATTTAGTGCGGCTCATGCCCAATGCTTCCATGACTGTGAGTGGCATTATATTATTTTTCGCACCAGTATCAACTAAACAGTTATGTAATGCAACATCATGGTTTTCAATTGAGATGTATAAGGGTGGAATTTTACCTCTCAGCTTAGCGGTCGACAAGATATGGTTATGATTTGGAGTGGTAACGACAACTTCTGTTCTTTCTGATGAATCATCCAGAAATTTCAAGATATTTTTCCTTTGTTGAGGAATCTTCACCACTTTTCTGAAAGGAAAGGTTATCCTCAGTTTACGTAATTCCTCCATGACATTGTACATCATTTGAGTTGAGCTTGTCTCTACAGGTTGTCTTGTGGTTCCAATTGTCACCTTCTCATTCGACACTTTTTCACTAGATTTTTCTTTTTCTTTTCTTTTTTTTGTTTTTCTTTGTTGGAGTCACCTTTATTCTTGGGTCTATTTACAAATCCTCTTATTTGGGCAACGTTTTCTTGTGAGTTAGGATCGTCGTCTACCTCTCCATATATGTACATGGATGCCTCACATCCGTCCATATGCATTGTCTCAGATTATTCATCAGGTAAGTAATAACCTTCTTTCTCAAACGATTTCTCGTCACAAACATAATCCAAAACAACCACATTTGTAGTATGTTGTCTGGAAACCCTTAGTCTCAGTGGGTCTTTAGTGTTCTTGAATCTGGCCTTGTTTTCGGGGGAGGGTTATTCGTTTGTTCGGGGATTGGAATTATTGGGTTTGGCATGTAATTATCTCCCCTTCTCAGCCTGTTTATTTCATTATGCATCTGTTTTATGGTCCTATTCATCTAAGCAATCTCAATTCTCTGCATTGTTTCTTGTGTTGCCGCAGGGTCAACTTTTACATCAGGTATGGTTCCCTTAAAAAATCCTCCTCCTGCAATTTGATTATGAGCTACTAGAGGTTTAAAATATTCGTTTCTTCTCGAAATGGAAGCTCCTTGACTATCGATATTCAATCCCCCCATTTGTCTTCATACTTTTCCCAATATAATAATGGGGTTGGCGTCTATTTCAATCATGATTTCTTCCATCTCAGTAGCCTTAGTCATTGCTTCCTCTAGGGTATCCATCTGGGATGTTCTGATGGCATATTCAACATTCGGGGGAATTGCATTCTTATAGAAACTGATAATGACTGGGTCATTTGGTCTTTTGTCTTCTAGGATTCTACTCAAATTCTTATTGAACCCGAGATTAAAATCTTGTATCCTTTTGTTCTTCCTTAACCCAATCTGTGTGATGTCTTTGCGGAGGGTATGGTAGGGAATTGGGGGAGAAAACATATTAAGGAGACTAACTTTGAGGTCATTAAATGAGCAAATGGATCTACTAGGAAATGTTGTATACCATTCATAATATCTTTCTAATAAAGTTTTAAAATGTAACCTCACCATGACATTAGCATTCTCAAATCAGTGGAAGTCACAAACATCAAGAAATAAATGCAAATGCCTCTTTGCATTGATTGTCCCATATCTAGCAAATTCCTTCAAGGTGACCTTAGGGAGAATTGGGATTTCATGTTGTTCACCCATGATATTAAGAGGGGAATCTCTCACCTTTCTTCTATTTCCAAACCCTGGGATTCCTTGGTTTCTTCCAGAATCTCTTTCGCCTCCTTGTCTCTCCTCATGATGTTCGATCCAGGGTTGTTCTTCTCTTCCCTCCATTTTTGAGGAGGTTTCAGAATCATAACTTTCACTTATAGGGATAGAGAGTTGTTTACTTTTACTTCAGGTGATGGGTCCCTTGTACTCATCTAAAATCAATCTTGACCTTATTCTTGTGCTGCTCTAGCCAATATTTGATTTCTTCGATCTTGTCGTTCTTCTCTCCTTTGTCTTCGAAGAATTTATCTTTATTCTTCTTGGACTAAGATCTGTCAGGACCCTTCTAAATCCTCTCAAGTCTGGGATGTTGATATTACTAGATTGTATAATTGGTGCAAAATGATTCGTTGATTATTCATTCCAATTTCTAATTGGGGCTGGTTACCCAGGGGTAAAGTCATATATTTATTTCAAATGGTGGGCTAGGTTCCGAATTTTCAGTTCATATCCCTAATATGTTCACCAAAAATGTCAGGCTTGAATCCATTAGTATGCATCCTGGACAGAAAAGTTAAAGTTCTCATAAACAAAGCCATAGGGATGGTAAAGGTTCAATAGACCTGCTAAAGTCCTGAAGATGCTACATGGGAGCATGAATAGAACATGTGGGCGGGATACCCGTAAATGTTTTACAGTTTTGAGGAAGATAGAATGCAAGACTTTTTTTTGAGCAACTAGAGTTCTGGAACCACATATCAGAGTCTTGGCCAACTATGTTGGGGACCTTGATAAACAAATGGCACATTCCTTGGGTTATCCCTGGTAAATGGATGGTACATCCCTTAGGAATCCCTAATAAATGAATGGTGCATTCCTTGGGTCAGCGAGTTGAGAGGAAAATGAGATTTGGGTTGGAGTTGTTTTTGGAGTTGTTAAATTGCATAAATTTTATTTCTAATTATTGAAATGTAAATTTGCATATATGTAAATCGACATAGAGTAAATTGAGGATGACACACAATTTTAGGGGAGGGGGAATGTAACATCCCCATTATAATCCCCTATTTGATTAATTCTTATGTATATATAATATGTGGATATGTCCAAGCGATGTAATATGTGAAATGTATTTCAATGTTTTAATAATAAAATGTGATGTCAACTGCTAAGGGGACATGGACAAGAGATGGGGGATGAATTAATACAAAAGAGAGAGGAGTGTCTAGGATAATGTCCAAGAGGGGTACAAGGGGGGAATTACCCATATTTATGGATTTAACCTATTTTCCCAAATCCGTTATTGTATATGAACATTCTCATTTTTGATTGAGTGTTTCCAAAGCCAATCATTGAATACATGTAAGAGGGTGGGTGCGAGTGATCAAATCCTTTTGATTGAGTGTTTCCAAATCCAATCATTGAATACATGTAAGAGGGTGGGTGTGAGTGGTCACATCCAGAAGTTATTGGGCACATGGGGGTTGAGTAAAATAAGCTTGGGGAAGAGTGTGAGTCGAGAAAGGAAAGAAAAAAAGAAGTAACAATAGTTCAAATAATTTGGGAAGTAAGTCAAGTTTGGGGCATGGAAAGAGAGCTTGGAGTAGGTGCGTCCATAGGAGGGAAACATATGGAGCATAATTGGAGTGAATTGGAGCTGGAGAACTGAATATCTTGGTTGTCAGGCCGAAATAATGAAATCACGAGTGAGTTTCACTGAAACAACAAGTTTTGTTGTTGGTTTGTTGATATTTTTCCTAGAATCATTTTCCCTTGAATTCCTAGATGAGATATTCCTAACTACCTCTGCTAGAGAGACCTTGATAAATGAATGGCACATTCCTTGGGTTATCCCTGATAAATGGATGGTACATCCCTTGGGTTAAACATGATAAATGGATGGTTCATCCCTTGGGTTATCCCTGATAAATGAATGGTGCATTCCTTGGTTGGGAAGGTCAAGAGGAAGAGAGTTGTGGGAAAGATAGGGATAGTTGTAGGAAAATATTAGTTGGCTTGAGATATTTATGAGCTTGGAGTGGACTGTGAGAGGCCACCCTCTTTTTTGGATTGCTAGCCTCAACTCAAGAGTGACTGGTTGTTGATATTTGGAACAATCAATCTACATTTTTGTGGAACATCCGTCCCAAGGAGTTGGTTGCATGATTCTTGTTTAAGATAAGTGTTTTATCTTGTACTGAGTTATTTACATGTGTTATTGATGTGACTGAACTCTACATGAATGAGAATGACTTATATGTTGTTGTAATGAATGGTTTAGTCATATCTCATGTTGATTATTATCATTATTCAGATGCATATGTTTTATGGTTATTTTTGTAGCTAAATATGTTATAAATTGTAGTTGTAGGTTATGGGAAAACAAGTAATAGTAAAATAATTGTTGTAATTAGCAGAAGTTTTGTGTTATGTGTACTATGCACATATTGTTGCCTAGTTGGAGGCTAGGTACTTTACTAAAATGGTATCAGAGATGATAAAGATAATTTTTTTAGCTAAAGTGACCCAGCCATGGTGGTTGGGTACGTTATAACAATAGAAGAAACAAACCAAGAGAAGCATCCTTAACAAAAAATCAAGCATATAAGCAGGAACAATGTTGCAGTCAATGTGAAAGAAAATTTTATGCAGAGGAAAAATGTTGGAACTTACATCTCTGTAGTGTTTTTGGAATTACAAATAATGATCAACACAAGTGTTGGAACAGAGGTATATAAAATCCTCACATACATATCCAATGTGGTTGGATATGTGTCCTTAAATGGAAGAATGTTGTTTTTATATTGAAAGTATTTTAGAGGGTCAAGTATTCAAATGTACAACAATATTTCCCATAAAAATTTCATGAGTTAGTTGGTACTCCAAAGGTATGTTGTCATTAAAGTTAGTTTAAGAAAGAGTTTTCAGTTTATTGAGTCAAGTAATTTTTTGTACTAGTTCGTGGTAAATGAAAAACCACTTTGTAATGACAAATGTAGGTTTCTGGTCAGCCAAAACCACCTAATGTAATGAATGGTTCATGATAATGTGAAACCAGTTCGAGTTTGTAATGGTTAAGGGTGAGTCGAGGAAAAATGTAGGTATGATGTATTTGTTGAAGGTTAACCCATAGAAAACCCATGGAAGGCCAAGGGTAAGCTAAAACAATCCTTTACATGAAGATGATGCAGTTCAAATGTTTGACTCATATACAACTCAAGAAGACAAAGACAAATAAAGAAACAGATGCAGATGAAGAAGACAAAAGATGGTGCAGATGAAGTAGATTGAAGATGATGAATACAACTAAATACATCCATATTTAATCATAAGTGGTCATTAAGGGGGAGTATGAAGGAGTAATTCATACTTATGATATGATAAATTATTATTCATGAAAGTATACTTATTCTAGAAGTCTATGTATGATGAAATATGAGGAAAATGAGTGAAATTAGGGATGGAGATCACATGGAGATATTGTGGAGATAGTTATGGAGATGGTTATGCTATATTGGACATCTTGTTGTAATCACCTCAATGCTATATTGTGAGGCCTCACTAATGTATCAGTGTGAGAGTGATGTATCATTATTTTGTATATTAATACAATGTGAATTTTGGTGTATATTGTTGTTCTTATGGTTGATTTATATGTGTTATTATTTGTTTCTTGTTTCTCTTGAAACCAACATAAACAAAAATCATAGTAATATTCAAATTTATTCATCTTCAATAAATCAAACACAACAATCTAGTACTCCACCTTTCCCAGAAAGGTTGGCATTAGAAAATAAATCACTCAATCGAGATATGATTTATTGGATGGGTTAAGTAATGTTTGTATTAGACTTCCATTATAGCAGGAAATAAAACACATTCCAATTTATGCTAATATAGTAATGGAATTGTGTATAAAGAAAATGGGAAGGAAAAGTAAAGACCCACAAACAATGCAATTTATTGGTAAACTCACAGATCTTATGTTGGGTAAAATCTATATGAAAAAATATGTTGATCTCAGTAACCCCATTGTAAAAATCCACATCAATAATATTGCAATTGCAAGCACCCTAATATATTTAGTCACAACAATAAATTTAATGAAAAAAGGTACCATGGATGAATTACAATTGTCTAATCTCTAAAATACACCCACAATTTTACAATTAGTTGATAGATCAACAATAAAACTAGAAGGTGTATTAGAAGATATAAAATTCTCCTTGTATTTTTGGGGAGTACCTTGTAAATTTCATGGTTTTATAGCCAAAATTTAACTTGGGTGGGAACTCATTGATCTTAGGAAGGCCTTGGTTAGCTATAGTTGATGCTTTTTTCGGTTGTAGATCAGGGGATATGACAATTGCACATGGGGATTTAATAAATAAATTCAATATATATCCACCTGCTAAAGATTTAACTGAATCTGAATTCACACAATGCTTTCAAGATACAAAATCTAAGGAGGAAATAGTGCAACTTCTTTTAACTATTGATCAAGTTATGAATCTAAAGAATGATATCGAGGAAAATGAAATCATCAATCTTATTAATAACTATGATTTTACTCAATATCATGGGGGGAATATACTTTTGATCATATTAAAAAGTTGTTCTTTGAATACTTTATCAACAAATTCAGGTTCAATTTCTTTTGTCAAATCAATATCAGAATCAAGTAATGTAGTTGTTGAAATTTTTCAAGGAAAAACTTTAAATATCAATTCTAAACTTGAAGAAATTCAAAAGAAACAACTAATAAAAACATTAAAAAAATGTTATAGTGCATTCGCATGGGAATACACTGATATGCATGGAATCCACCCTAATACATGTATTCATCATATCTACATAGAGGATAATTCCAATATTGTCAGACAACCCCAAAGACGTATGAAACCACTCTGGAAATAAATTGTGAAATATGAATTGCAGAAATTACTCAATGTTAATTTTATATATCCAATTGCTAACAATCAATGGGTATCTCCACTAGTGATTGTTCCTAAGAAAAATGAAAATTTGGCATGTTTGTGTAGACTATGGGGAATTGAATAAAACAACTTCAAAGGATCATTTTCCTCTACCTTTTATAGATAAGGTATTAGATATACTAGCAGATAAAAAAAAAGAAATCCTTTTTGGATGGATTTAGTGGTTATACCCAAATAAAAAGAGCTCCAGGGGATCAAGACAAAACAACATTCACATGTTCATGGGGTATGTACGCTTACATAGTACTTCCTTTTGGTTTGTGTAATGCACCTGGAAATTTTCAATGTGGTGTACTAGGTATCTTCTCTAACCTTATCCATGGTTGCGTAGAAGTATATATGGACGATTTCAATGACTATGGAAATACTTTCAAGGAAGCATTAGAAAATTTAGAAAATGTTTTAGTCAGATATCAAGAAATTAATTTGGCATTAAGGAATTAGAAATATTTTATGTTACAAATTGAGGGAATTGTTTTGGGTCACCGTGTGTCTTCTATAGGTATAAACATGGATCCAACAAAGATAGAAGTCATTTCCAATCTTCCAGTGCCAAAGACCTAAAAAGATGTCATAAGTTTGTTAGGAAATGTTGGTTACTATAGACGATTCATTGAAAATTTCACATAAATTGCATCTCCATTATTTCAAACTTCTTACTAAAGATAATGATTTTTTCTAGAATATTTCATGCCAAACGTCTTTTGAAACTTTGAAAGAGAAACTTTCTATATAACCTATCTTAAGAGGATCAAATTGGTCCCTTCCATTTCATATATCTACAGATGCCTCTGACACATATTTAGGAGAAGTACTAGGGAAGAAATAAAATCAATTATCTTATGCCATATATTTCGTGAGTAAAAACATGACACCCCCTTAATTGAACTATATAGTTAGAGAAAAAGAGTTCCTTGTAGTAGTGCATGCCATCAACAAATTTAGGCACTATATCACAAGGTATAAGATCTTCATCCACACTGACCATTCAACCATTATGTACTTAATGAATAAACCAATTACTAATGGCAAGGTTACCAAGTGGCTTCTTCTATTACAAGAATTCAATATCACTATATTAGATAGACCTTTTAAAGAGAATGTTGTTGTCAATTTTCTCTCCAGGGTTCATAATGAAGATGAATTAATTTTTTTTAATGATAATTTTCCTGATGAGAATCTTTTCGCAATATCTACTAAATCTCCTTGGTTTGCAGATATTGTCCTCAACATCTTTCTACAAAGGAGAAGAATAAGATCATTAAACTCAATGCCACTTATTCATGGTTTGGTGGAGAACTCTTTTGTACTGGACTTGATCTTATCATTTGAAGGTATGTACAAGAGGATGAAGTATTTGACATATTGAACACATGCCATGGTGAAACATATGGAGGCCAGTTTGCTGAAAAAAGAACCACATATAAATTCCTTCATCTAGGGTATTATTGGCCCCCTCTTTTCATAGATGCCAAGAAATACATTAAAAGTTGTGACGGTTTCCAACGGATGGGAAGACCAGTGCAAGCAGATGAAATTCCTTTACAACCTCATATACTCATAGAACCATTTGAAAAATGGGCCTTATGTTTTGTAAGGCCTATATTTCCAATGTCTAGAAAGAGAAATTATATTTTGGTATGTACTAATTATGTCACTAAATGGGTAGAAGCAAAACCTCTTTTGCATGCTAATGAAAAATTTGTTGTATATTTTTTATTTGAGGACATATTTACTCGTTTTAGTGTCCTAGAAGAAATTGTAATAGATCAAGGCACTCAATTCACATAAATCCAACAACCATATTCCAATTAGCCACCGCAACAACAAATTTCGCAACCACAGAAGATTCAATTACTATCAAAACAACCTCTAAGACCAACCCAACTACCTGCACAACCCATTGTTAACCCCAATAATAAAGTAGCACAACCTGCTTACAATGTTGAGCTACAAAATTTTCCCACTTACTGTTGTAGGAAAATTCACCTGCGGACATGTGAATGTCCTCCTGGATCTTAGACCCCTATTCTAAGACATAAAACATGCTAACATTGGACACTAACATTCCTTTGAGATTTGCTAACTAATCAAAAAGAGAAGGAGAAGGAAGAAAATGTGATGCACCTTATTCCGATGTTTGTCCTCGCTGCTCCAACTTGAGATTGATCTCCGAGCTCCTTGGAATTGTTTGACACCTGCAATGCAATGGAAAATGAGACAAATAACTCCTACTCTACTCTATAATATTAGTCTAATAAAATCCATATATACGACAAACACATGTAAAGAGACATAAGTTAGAAGGAAATAGGCTAAGCCATATATTAATGATAACTCAAGAATATTACTTACAAAATGTAGATGCAGTTGCAACAGCTTCCCCAAGTCCTCCTCATCCAGCCCTTGCACAAAGCTCCCAAAAACATAGGTTTGATATCCTAAATATTTCTCCCAAGACCATAGGTTTGTTACCTCAAATCTCACCCCTTCTCATGAGATCATAATTTTGGTATCTCTAAACTCCTCTATCTCCTTCTCCATGGAAATCCCTCATTATATAGGATTTGGAGGCTTAACCACCATGGAGAGGATTAGTCATCAGATCCACTAAAAAGGGATCTAAAAATATATTTAGGGAGAAAATATTTCTTAAGGATTTTAGGGAGGAAATATCTCTCAAGGATTTTAAGGAGGAAATACTTCAACCATCCATGAGATCCTCCACCTTCCCTAAAAAATAGGAAACCAAATGTGAGGTGGATTCTCACACTTAATTAATTTATTTTTCATGAATATTAATAATAATTCATGTGCACTTGGTATTTTGGCCTTCATGTAATATATCCCTCCTCCACATTGACTAGGGATTGTGACATAGGTTATTCCATGGTGTCAAGGTGTATGAGACACTTATATGAAACTTACGATACTTAGGGTGAGGTACCTAGGTGTGCAAATTTCATGTGTAACAAAATTCCCCTAAAGCGTGAAGTCAGAAGAGAGAATGATCGCCAAAACAATTTACAAATATTTAATGCAACAGTGTGGAGTTAGAGAACCTGGAAGAAGCTACAAAAAACCATCAAACATAATTAATAAATCTTGTATTTCCAAGGTAGGAATACCTATGCTCAAAATACAAGATGACTCAAAGCACGGTCGTCGACCAATACACTGTAGATCCATGAAAAATATTGACTAAGGATATGGCCACAAAAGATATAATGTGGATCCATACCTCCATGAAATGAACTGATCCTAGCCATGAAAAATACATAGTGGATATGTGAAATGATAAAACATAGTCACGAACCAATAAAATGTGGATCTATGTGACAATAAGTATATCAGTATGCTCAAATGATCTCCTTCGCAGCTTGGGAAAAAAAGATAAAACAATGAATTCTCCACCCATGGTCTTCGTCCCAATCCCGATGTACGAATCTAGCCATGTGAATAGATTTTTTTATATCGAACATGGTAGAAACCACTTGATTACCGGTCATTGAGGTAAATCATTAACAATTGCGAGGTAAATCACCAATGATGTCAACGAATCCCAAGGTACCCTAGTACATTACAATGAATGTGAATAAATGAGACAAGGTCGAACATTCGTGGAATCATCTGATCAGAGATCAATGATGTAAACCTGTTGTCGAAGGCGAGGAGTCATGCCATTCAGGCATGTAGGTCCCAAGGTAATAATGAGTTTCTAAGTCTAATTCCTGGATGATGTGTTGAAGTCGATAGGAAAAGACTCATCGAAGGAGGGCCTTGATGTATCCCCCATCATCGACATGAAACTAACAAATGAAAATGATGTAAGATGGTGAATCAAATGAGTATGGATTGACATGGGAAATGGAAACTGAAAATACTACAGATGGATGGTTTGAAGTGAAACTTCCCTTGAACATGATGAGGCACAACAACTGACTTGGAAACATTGACTCAATGAGTACCAAGAATGTAAGGTTATGACAATAAGAGCACTCTTCGACTAGACAAAAAAGTATGGTGACACATGGAATTGGTATTTTTATAGCAAGATTTGCCTCACCATTGTTATCTTGCATAGAGGGTCTTTTTCCATTTCCCTATGCAGACTTGTCACCCCTTTTTGATGAATCCAGAGCTAAAAATACATATTTTCCACATATATGCGCCCTATCTACTATACAACATGTGTATACGCAGGCTTCTCCACTACAACCTGCATACATCGGGATTTGTTCCAGAAAATACAAAAATGAAGTCTGGTTTCCATGTCACGAAAGGAGATCTCTGATCCTTGGCCTTCCATATACTGGAAACGTTTTGACTCGGCCCTTCAGTTTCATTTTGAAGGCTATAAGAACACAATTATGAGCTATGGAAAAATGAGAAAGCATTCAACTTTGAGAGCAAAGTTACTATGGAGAAATTACTTCATATTGAGTCTGCATCCCTTTGTCCCTCAAGTTTGAACACAGTATTCAACCCCCAAGATATTTCCCTATTATTGAGAGAACCTCATTGTCTCTTTTCTATGAGCTTTCCTTTGGTGGAGGATTGAAGTGGTGGAGGCCAAGTTGGAAGGAACTTGGTTTCTTGGTTTTGAATCGTGCCAACATAGAAGTCTGTAATTTTTCGCTTCTGCTGATCATTTATTAATAAAAATAATCCTTTCCCATCCAATTGGTATCATGAAAATATATGATTATTATCCATGGGCATATTTGTAATATTTATTAATGGATTATGCTATCTGATTTTCTAACCCCTTTATATTATCACTATATACTTTCTCTTCTTGTTTGTTGAGAACTTGTTGTAGGTACAAAGATTTGGGTCAAAGTACTCAATAGTGGAACACCATCAAACATTGGAACGAGGTAGGCTTATTTATTATCTCGCTTGCACATTGGTTTATATAACATATGTTAGAATTGAGTATATTTCTGCAGTCATACCTGTCTGTTGTGGTTTACCCTGTCCATAGAGAGTTTTTCCCTCGTAATAGAATTGGTGACTCCACTGGGGAGAGATCTTCTTTCTGAGGGTTGAAGTACTTTTTCTCCTTGCATTGTTGTTTTTCCTTTGTGTTTCTTGTCATATCATTGCTTGATAGATTCTGTTCACTTTGGGTCTGAGTTTTCATCCTTTTGCACTTGCTTGGCCTTGTTTTCAAGCCTGTATGTGCCTTTTTCCTTGACAGTAGCATATACACGCATGTTGTCTTACTGCAAGCTGCGTATACATGCACTGTTTGCCTGAACAGTTGTGTATACCACTTTGACTTGTTTGTTTTCTTGGTTTTGTGATTGTTGGGTGGGATTTGATGATTGTTGAGCCTTCATAGGTCTCTGTAGTGCATGTTGAGCTTCTCTGGGTTAACAGGAAACCTGTTTGGAGTTGAATTTTTGGGCGTAGTCTTTCTCATCGTTTTTCATTTTTTATTTTTCCTTGAACTCTGGGTTGTTGCTTGGCTTCTTGGTATTCTTCTTGAGTCAGTCTGTTTATACACAATAGAATATATATATCAGTTTCTTTTTAGTCCATGCATTTTCTTTTTAATATATTAAAAATACAAAAAAAAGGCATTTTACATTGCTTGACATTTTTGTCTTTTGAATCTTTATCATTAACTTAATGAATTTAGTGAAAGATTGCATTTTACTTCTGAATTGCAGAGTTGAAATTGAAAATTGCACTGTTTTTATACGCATATCATTCATTGAAAAATTAAAATTAGACTTTACATTATATTTATATTTATTTTCTTCCAGAGTCATAATATCATGAGTTTCACTTCCATACCCGTTTGAGTAATCACGACCAATAAAATTTACGCTTTAAACTAAAACTGATTAGTCATGATTTTATTTTTAGGGTGCACAAACTAGTCTAGGATTTAGTGCCTTGGAATAGGATTTTGTGAGTAAACTTCTCCAAGGAAATTAAATCAACATATGTGTCTGAGACAAGGATTTGAGAAGTCCATTGTATAATTGGTAAGATCAGGAGGCTCCGCTCACACTATAGTTAATCACGAGGTCATGCGAAGTTAGTTGAAGGGATAACCCCTGGATACTCGCCTAGCGTCAGAGATATTTCTGTGGATTTATTCGTATTTGGGGATCTTTCTAGTACCCATACCTCTGTGAGGGGATATTTCTAGTACCCATACCTCTACGATTTCAAGGTTTCAGGCTTTTCTACCCTTCCCATACGGTAATCCAAACTTACGACTGCTCGCCTGTGCATCGGTTATACAATGGTTTATTAGTTTCTTGACTTAGGTATCTCATAGGTTACTTGTAGGAGTTATTTTTCTTGTACCCTAGGTCAGATAGGGGTCAGACATCATACAAACTTTATGGAGGATTACCTCTCCCGAGGGATCTGAACGACTGGTTGTTAAGCCCACGAGGGCCCCTATAACTGATTCTTTTACCTACAAACTTTAGCGGGGAGTCTCAAGTCCCTCTTGGACGAGACATACCTTCTTTAGCGAGGGAGGCCACTCAGCCACTTTAGCCCATTTGCATGCATATTGGCCGTTTGACTTTTTGGTATGTTCTTTGACTACTAGTTGGCCTTAGAGATCTCTTTTGGGTGTCATCATCATGGATAGTGGAGTTTATTTTTCTCCCTCATTTACTGATACCCATCCCATGATACCTACTCATTTCATGGGGGATACTTCTGCTTTTCATAATGGTTTGTTGAACTATAACACTCAATCCTCACCTTGGGTCTCTAGTCATTTTTCTATTGATATGCCTTCACCCGTGCAATCCTCTCCCTAGCCCACGTATATGAATCCTAGCATTGGATCATGGGGCACCATGGCTCTGATGCCTACTTGTTCATTTGATATGAGTTGTGTCCCCATGGGAGGTTGGAACCTTCCCCCTTATGGATCCAATGCTAGCTATGCTCTTCCAGAAGTGAGTGCTCAGATGGGTGCATATCCCACTTACTATGCCCCATCCATGTATCTTTCATCTGCCATGTCAATTTTGTTGAACATTTTTTCCAATGATAGGCCCTCAAGTACCTCCAGGTATTTCATATGGGGAAAATCAATTCTATGGTTCGGGCTACCCTCTTTATGGGACCCCTTCACAAGGGGGAAACATATATCATCACTCGAATAATTATTATCCTACCTCGGTCTCTTCACAGACCTCTGTGATGATGCCCATCCAAACCTCTTCGGACCATTTTGGCGTAAGCCATCACCTTTCTGGGCAGGGACAAGGGGTACACCAGGATCCTTCCTGGCCTGCAATGTTTCAAAACCAATATTTCCTCACACATTGGCATCAAATGCCACAATCTACCACTAGAACAGTCACTGTTAGTCATATTAGTGCTCCATCAATGAACTCTTCTAGTCACATCGGATATGGGTCAACATTTTCTACAAATTATGTCGATAGCTCGCACCCAACCTCTGCCAATTATGTTTGGGGCACCACCCTTTTCACCCCAAGTCATAGCCATATCACATATCCAACCTCTATTCATCATATAGGAGAAGACTCTCTTACCTCTTCTAGTCATGACGAGATCGTGTCACCAGCCATTGTAAACAACACTAGGGGCATCGAGAGGCCTAGACGTCTCAGACATAAACCTAAATTCCTTTGCAGAACTTGTGAAGGAATTCATCTTACACATTTGTGTTAGGCTACTGCCGAGATACCAGAAGCATGGAGCTCTCCCAAGGGCCCATCAGATTCTGATATATCTGTGGTTTCCCCATACCCTATCCCTCCTTCGATCGACACGGTTCTTTCTTCTCCTGACATCACCCCTGTTGTCGAGGGTGATGTGTCCCCTATTCCTTTTTTCATGCATCCTCTTCAACCTAGAATTGAAGAGGGGTTCATACCATTGCAATATCTGGTCAATCCCACTCTCCTTGTACAGGGCAATGCAACCTTCAGTCATGTCATCAACATTACTAATCTTAATCCTTCTAAATGAGAGAGATTTATTCTTCCCTCGAGTGCTCTCCCTCCAAGTCCTGACGAGGTTCCCTTCAATTGGGACGACGTGATGGGGAATCCCATACCCCCACCTATGTCTTTTCCATTAAGATACATTATTCAAACCATCAAAGAGATTATATACTCCGTTATCACTTTCTCCTCCTCAACTTGGAGAGATTTGGGCTTTCCCAAGATTTTGTCAACTATCCATAAGAACTGACCTTCCACAGAAGACCGGTACGGGAGCCTTGGCTTCCCCCTTTACATGTTGATTAGAAAAATATAACGAGTCTTAGTTAAACTCTTTTCTGACTCGTCTAAGAAATGAAAATATTTTCGAGTGATTTTTCCCTTTCACACTCGTTACATTGGATTTGAAAGGTCATGAGTCTTAGTTAATCTCTTTTCCGACTCATTACCAAAAATAGAAAAGATCGCCGAGTGAACTTGTGTTTTTCACACTCGTAAATTGGATTTGAAAATACATCTATTTGGCACAAGTTTATCCCTTTTTCACACCAAGTAGACTAAAATACATAAAAAATGACATTTTTTGGCGTCAAGTTGTGATTGCATCTCATGCCCTTGCTTGCAGTATTGAGCCTTTAGCCAGTTCTTGCTTTGCGTTATAAACTGTTGCCTAAGAAAATTTTTCATTCTCGACCAAGCAGAGCCTTGTTTATATCCTTCACAATTTGACACCCTATACCCTGGAGGGAACATCACCCTGAGTGTCCATCTCCTGCATGCATTTCCTTGCATCGAGCATAGGTACGTTCCACTGCTGGAACTAGTTTTGCTTACTTGCGACACCGGTTTCCTACTCTGTATCATAGCATTCATTTGTTATGAAAAAACAAAAAAATACATGTGGGAAGGGAGCACTATATTATAATTGGCAGCAGTCGTGTCGCCTTTGAACAGAGCAAAAAGTTATTGAGTCCTTGTGTCATCATAATTTTGGGTTTAGCATGGCCTTAGGAAGTTGATATCATTACAGAGTTTTTCTCTACCGATTGGTTACTCTTCCAGTCTCTATAGAGAACATTATTGATGTCTCTTGCATCAAATAGTTACAGTATTAAGTCTATTCTATCAAAGTCTACCACATGTCTCATGCTCTTGTTCAAAGGAATTCTATTAACCTGTGTTGTCCATTCCTCAGAACTCTTGACTTTGCATGTCAGCCATACCCTCAATTTGTCTCAGAATCACATATACTATGGTATTATCATGCACCCTAGCCCTACTTTCATCATTGGTAGGTCACCTTGAACCCAACAGTTGACATTTCATCATTGGACGTTGACTGGGTCATTTCCCTTGTGTTTGACGACAAGACATCTATTCACACTTTGGGATTCATGCAGTTTATTGGATGCCATTATCCTTATTGGTGGTTTCCTCGACTTTGTCAACAATTTTCATCATTGGCTGCTATTTAGAGAGTCTTTTTTGTGTACCACTTTCATTTGGCACACGTGAAAGACGCACAGGGTTGTTAGTTCGTGAACATGTTCTTCATCTGATCCCCACCAAATTATGAAGCTCCTGCTTTGTTCCTTGTGCTGACTGATGAGAGATGCCTTAATTCTCTCCTTTCAGCGGGTCTCTTTCCATCGACTTCAGCTCATTTATTCTAGATCTAAGACCTAGAGTCTTATGAGTACTTTGAGACTTGCAGTCATTAGTGGTAGGCTCTCTCACCATTGACAGATGGGAATACATCAATGTCTCCTGATCAATGGATTCCTCAGGTGTTCGACATCGACTCCTTTATTCACACTTGTAGGAATGTGCTTGGTGCCTTGATACCTACTTTGATTATTGGTAGGTTGTCTCGCATTTGTTAATGGTATACCTCAATGACCAGTAATCAAACGATGCCTCATTATGTTCAACCTCAACTCCTTTATTCACATGATGTAGACTTGCACCTTTGGCAGATGTGTAGAAGACTTGAAGAAATCACTATGTGGCCGCAACTTTCCTGAGCTGTTTCTTCCTTTTCATTGGACCAACACCTATTTGACTACAATAATCATGAGACATCAGATTATACTCCATCATATATAGATATATTTAGATTGGTTTTGAGACTGGTTCTACTGGGCCTTGTTCGTGATTATGATAGCTTTTGGCATATAACCTCATTTGCATTTGCCTATTCATGGCCACAGACACATATTTGGTATATTTTCCACATGGATCTGCATTGTATTCTATTGGCAGTCATGTATGTAAAATCAACATAGAATGTAATGAGAAATTAGTCTTTCCAGCTAGGTTTACACCACTCCACTTCTGAGTTATTTATAATGTATTTCGACCATCGTAGATAATCCTCTGATCTCACACATTAGGGGGCATCTGTTATAGAAATATTTTCCTCACCATTGATATCTTGCACATAGTGCCTTTTTCCATTTCCCTATGCATACTTGTCACCCCTTTTTAATGAATCCAGAGCTAAAAAAACATTTTTTTCCACATATACGTTCCCTATCTACTATACAACATGCGTATACATAGGCTTCTCCACTACAACCCGCATACATTGGGATTTGTGCCAGAAAATACAAAAATGAAGTCAAGTTTCCATGTCACGACAGGAGATCTCTGATCCTTGGCCTTCCATATACTAGAAACGTTCTAACTCGTCCCTTCAGTTTCATTTTGAAGGCTATAAGAACACAATTCCGAGCTATGGAAAAAAGGAGAAAGCATTCAACTTTGAGAGCAAAGTTACTCTAGAGAAATTACTTCATATTGAGTCTGCATCCCTTTGTCCCTCAAGTCTGAACATAGTGTTCAACCCCCAAGATCTTTCCCTATTGTTGAGAGAACCTCATTGTCTCTTTTCTATGAGCTTTCCTTTGGTGGAGGATTGAAGTGGTGGAGGCCCAGTTGGAAGGAACTTGGTTTCTTGGTTTCGAACCATGCCAACACAGAATTCTTTAATGTTTTCTCTTCTGCTGATCATTTATTAATAGAAATACTCCTTTCCCATCCAATTGGTATCGTGCAAATATATGATTATTATCCATGGGCATATTTGTAATGTTTATTAATGGATTATGCTATCTAATATGCTAACCCCTTTATATTATCACTATATACTTGCTCTGCTTGTTTGTTGAGAACTTGTTTCAGGTACAAAGCTTTGGGTCAAAGTAATCAACAATGGAACATCATCAAACGTTGGAACGAGGTAGGCTTCTTTCTTATCTCGCTTGCACATTGGTTTATATAGCATATGTTGGAATTGAGTACATTTTTGCAGTCATACCTATCTGTTGTGGTTTACCCTAGCCATAGAGAGTTTTTCCCTCATGAAAGGTATGACTCAGATACAATTGGATTACCCAATTGTAATACAAGACACAAACAGGTGCCATGTTCAAGGGTGACAAAAGATTCCATAAAGGATTCTCAAAAACTTGACCCACTTCCTTCAATTTTTTTCCCCACCTAGATAGATGAGTACCTCTTTTTAATTTAACAAGATCAAGGAGGATAACACATGCTCAATATAACTCACCTTCAGTAAGTTCCTCTTCCTTTGTTTAACGAACTGGAAGAAGTAAGGGTTCATTCCCATATGGGCCCTTCAATGTGTAGTTTAGTGAGTCCAAAGAAGGAAAAATCAGTGGTTTTTCATGTCTAGAGAGTTTGAAAAGAACTTAAAGGCGACTCCAGGGTTGTCCTTGTTCGTAATTTTAGTTTCGTGAAGCCAAAAAAGAGATAAACTACCACTCAAAAGATGCCCTTTAAAACCTTTTAATGAGTTTGAAAGGAAAAAGATCACTTAGCAATCGTTTCATGTTTAGAGAGTCTAGAAACAACTTAAAGGAGACTCCAGGGGGTTCATTTTTCATATAACCTTTACAATTCTAAAAAAGTGATAAACATTTACTCGGTCACATTATCATGTATTTATGAGCACGAGAAAGAACAAATACTAAGCTTGGTAACTTATTCTCATGTATTTATGAGCACGAGAAAGAACAAAGACTAACCTCGTTCCAGAAAAATACTACTACGTTACGATGGGGATGACCTTCGAATGAGGATCACTCCTAGCAGTGTGTCTGTTTGGAGGTAGTTTTCCCCCATCTTCTTTGGAAAAATTGGGTGGTTTTTCTTCAACATGATGTCCAGAGGATGGAGATCTACCCCCCAAGAATCATTTCCTCTAACGACTCTTCTTCTTTCCTCATTTAGGTTTCTTTTGACTAATGGAAACATTTCCACTAGGCAGAGGAAAATAAGGTTCAAGTACTTGATCCAGAGTGAGAATCGATTGTAATGGAGGGGGATATGTTTCATTTTTTAACAATATCGACAAAGACAATGAACTATTCTCATCGAGGCCATGTACTACCAATGGAAGAGAGGAATCGAAGGATTATCGTGCCCGAGTCAAAATCATGTTTAAGCTGGAAACTTGCATGGTGGGAGGAGAAGGCAATGGAAGAACCCCCATGAGAGAGGAATCCTTGAGAATACCTACACCTACACTCTCAAAATTATTATTTCCTAGAAAAGGGACATTATTTGTTGCGACATTGTTGAGATATGGAGTTGTATACTCAACTTGGTCAACAGTGATAATCTTTCCTTGATGGGGAAATTGTAAGATACGAAACACCGAAGAAGCGACGAAAGTCATTGCATCGAACCAACTATGACCAAGTAAAAAATTATAATCTAGGGGTGCATCAACTACTTCAATATCAGCCTGAATAGTCTTACCCTTCAAAGTCATAGGGAAATATTTCAAGACTCTGTGAGGTTGGAAACCATGTCCATCAAACGCGTTCAGGGTGGTTGGGGAAGAAATAAGGGAAGGAGAACCAAGGGATCTCCAACAAAGAAAAGACATGACAAAAGTGGAGGCTCTCTCATCCAAAATAGTACAATGGATGGTGTGTCCATTAAAAAAAACTTGAATTTGTAATGCTAAGTGATGGGAAATTCTCTCCTTAAAATAATCCATATTAAACGTAATCAAGTTCGACTCCTCAGGATCTATGGCTCCAATGGATGACAACAAGGTTCTACATTGATTTGGACAATGTTGTAGAACTTCAAGGGTTGACATAGCACAAGGCACTTGCTCCAAATCTTGAAGGATTTTTTTAGTTTTGGGCAGCACGAGAATTTGGATTAAATACCTCTTTTCGAATTACTCTCTTGGGCAGGCGCAACATTGCATCAGAAATTGGCTTCTCAATCTGAAGAGGATTGGAAGATGGAGGAGGAGTAGAGTTAGAAGGTTGTTCAAAAACCTTCCCATTAGGCTTATCACCTGGAGGAGTGTCATAGGCATTGGAAAAAGTTGTCAGATTAACCATCTTAAACATGTAAACTTCAGAGGCGCTTGTGGAAGCATCCCCATGGTGGGAATGACCTGGATCGCCTCCTTGTAGAGGGATAGGGTTTTCTGCAACTAATTGTTGTTGCTAAACCGGTTGGGAGGTACCCTTCATATATTTAGCGACGACCTCATAATGAGGACAATATTTCGTGTAGTGGTCTTCCTCACAAATCATACAAGGAAATTTAGGTTTCCTTGTCGATTGAGTATCAACAGACTTAGAATTATCCTTCTCATTAGAAGATTTCTTGGATTTTCCCTTTGTCTTATTACCTCCTGGTTGCTGAGATGAAAAGGATTGGACTGCATTCACCTCAGAGGTTTGAACAGGAGCGGAAATAGTTGTGGTGTTTGGAACGGAATTAGATTCTGGAGCAGGTCTTGACGGATTGTTTGATGGACGAGGAGCATTAGGGATCAGATCGTAAATTGTGTTGGACTTAGAGTAAGCCAATTCCAAATACTGTGCATGGATGATAGCTTTCTCCTCAGTAAATATGTTTCTCATAGAAACATCACGGGCAATGGGAGGTAAGAGAGACTTTGTAAACCAATCTGTGAGGAGTTGGTCCAGAAGTGGAGCTTTAATCAACCATCTTCGTCATCTCCACTCATGAATATGATCAGAGATGTGGGTGGAAGAGGATTTTTGGAGAGACATTAAAAGTTATGTACCGATCTCGTACTGTATAGGCAACTAAAAATGCGTCAGGAAAGCCAAGGAAAGATAGTTAAATTCGAAAAAAGAGTTATGCGGCATTTCAATGTACCATTTTGTTGCCGCCCCGGTAAGTGTTCTATGAAAAAGTATAAGAAGAATGGAATCATCCATCAACGAGTTGGAAGAACACCATAAATGGAAATTAATAACATGATTGTTAAGGTCTTCCCTAGGTTTTCCATCAAATTTTGGAATGTCGTAAGGTAATTTGGCAGGGATGGTGGTCTAAAACGGGGCATGAAAGATGGGATCATTTGTTAAATATGACATATCTGGCAGATCTAACATAGCCAAGAGCTATAGTTGTCAGTTAGGTTTTTGAAATTGGTGATAACTATATTGTGTAGGAACACTAGTAAGACCATATCCAGGTTGTGGCGAGGTGACAAAACTAGATGGTCCTCCCATATAAGGTGGTTTTCCGAGTTGTCCACCTATGTAAGGTGGTTGTCATGTTTTCTCACCAATGTACTGTGATTGAATAGGTGGACCTCCTACATACTGTGGTTGACATGTTGGTCCCCCTATGTATGGTGGTGTAAGGGACTGTTGTGTTTGAATCGTGGAGTTTACATATTGATAGGGAATATTTCCTTGTGGAGGAATGCCCACCGGATTGGTTTGAGTCCACGAAGGATTCACAACTCCTGGATATGGATGCCCAAAATACAAACCAATGGTAGTAGGGATATAAGGACTTGCAGGAGTGTTTTTCCCCCATGTCGGTTGATGTTTCAACCATGTAGGTTTCCCCCCAGTAAAAGTTTTCCCTGCAGCTAAAGGTTGCCCCCCAACTGAAGGTTGGCCTCCCATTGAAGATTAACCTCCAATGTAGGGAGTACTAATTTGTGATGTGTGAGATGGAGGTTGAGTAGCTTGCGTAACCATGGTTGTGTGAATGAATTGAATTCTATCCATTTGACCTATGGGATGACCAAGTAAAGAACTTGGCATGTGCATGTGTGGAAAAAATGAAGTAGGAATATTACCTGACTCGGGTGCAAGAGGAGATGAATGTGTAAGTGATTGAGTCAGGGTCACTTGTGTCAACGATTTTTCCGGTAAAGAATAAGCAACAACAACATAAACTATTGGAGTTGTGGAAAAATATGAATTCCCAAGTTCTTCAGGAAAACCAAAAATTGGTGGGTTCATGCCAAAAGATAATGTAATGGTTGAACTAGGAGGTAAATGATAAGAAGAATAAGAATCAACGTATCTCATGGATAGTGGATCAAAGAGTGGTTGGCCAAGTGGATCAATAAACAAATTATTCACAAAATATGCCAAGATTTCTAAGAAGGATGGGACCAGTTCGTCAATGTGATGGCCACTTCCTTGAGCGATGCTCCTAGTTCCAGAAGTGTGATCTATGATCACTTATTCGTAAGAAATATTATGTTGTGGTTCCTGAATGTCAGGCTCCATGCCTTTTATACTGTGAAAATTCTTATCTTAAGGCTGACTATGAAAAAAAAAGAAACACACTCCTATGAAAACTAAAAGCAATCAACGAAGAAACAATAGATTTTAAGGATCTTCCGAAGATGGGATATCAAGCCACCAGTGAAGAAGTAAGAAGCAGTTACCCCATCCTCCACATAACATCCCTTCTCGGTGAAAGCAACCCTCTCTTTCACAGGATCACCCTCCAAGGGTACTGAGAGTGTGATACGATGTCTTCCCTAGGTACCATGGGAATCCCCCCACAATCACCTATGTAGATACCTAGGAAAGGCCACTAATGTTACCAACTCGCAGTCAACCTCCCGGGGGGTATAGTTGACAGTCAGGGCCAAACATATGGGTAGGATATAAAATTATGAAGCGCTTTAAGAGAACTGAAGACAAGTGGACCGCTAGGACTCCAGAGGACCCCGAACGGATTCGAAGTTCATGAAGCACCGAGACCAAATGAGACCAATGGTTTCTCAAGAATAACCCCCAATCTTTCCACTACGATTGGTTATGCTTTAGAGGAATAATATCCACTACTCTTATGCACGTGACCTTGTGTTTAGCCCCTGTGTGAGAGGGGGTTCTCGAATATGCTTATACAAAAGTTGTATTTGAATTCTCTTTAATGTTCTACAATATATTTAGTAGTCTTGGACAATTTACTCACTTCACCTAGTCCAAATAATCTAATCTAAGCTATTGTTGGTGTGCTAAAAACAAAATATTCAAATTGATTTTATTAGCATGTGGTTGATTTTAATGGATTTTAACTCAAAGGATTCACGGAGATGAAACAAATGATGTGTAAGAGACTCGACTCCTAAAGAATGAAAAAGAATGATATGCAGTTCTTTCTTTCAATGAATTCTATGTGCGGGAAGGAGAAGAGTTATATTCTTCTTAATCACAAACAAACACTCAAAACAATGCAACTTTCAATTCTGAGATCAAGGTGATGCCACACTATCAAGAAAACGTTTCCAAAAACTGAAATGCATATGCAAAACTAACTCTTTTTCCAATCATAAACCAAATCAAACTTCCTAATGAATACAAAATTTCTTCGTTTGATTAACTATGCAAGGGGATATGCAAACTGTTTTTCTTATGTACTTTCAGACGAAAGAGATCTAAGTTGGAGACAAATAACTACGAAGAAAAAATAATCAAACAAAGTGCACTCAAAGTGGTGAGGTATGAAAGAAAACAAGTAGAAAATTGATCTAAAAAGAACTCAAACAAGGATTCAACAACTAACAAACATTCAAGGAGTACAAGAAAATGTAGAGAAGAATCCAAGAAAAGACAGGGAGAAAGAGAAAATACTCAAATTCTCCTGACAAAACAAGCAGCTAGAAAGGGAAATTTCACATTTCTGAAAATGTTTCAAGCACAAATCAAGACAATAGGAAGTGATAAGCATAAAATATCAACCCAAACAACTTCACAAACCAAAGTGCAAACCCTGGAAAGGACCTCTGCAATACATGTTGCAAAAATCTGAGCAGAAAAGGGAAGAAAACCTCAAAAAATGAGATCAATGCTCCCTAACTCAAGGGCACAGAGTGATACAATGCTCTGTAAAGAACTGCATGGGAGAACTGATTAGAGATCAATGCTCTGATATGGCCTACATGGGAGTGCTACGCTTCCCATAAACTCAAAACAGAGAAAAAAAATGCAGAAAAACACACCCAGAATTCATAGAACTTGGTGAAATTGCTAGTGAAGATGGGAGAAAGGTAATGGATAATGAAAAAATAGTAAAACTGATCTAAAAGGTGGAAAATGGCAGGGAAAATCCAAGTAAATACAAATTGATGTTGATCCCTAGTGGATTCGCCAATTTCTGTTGTAGGAAAATTCCCCTACGGATAGGTGAATTTCCTCTTGGATCTTAGACCCCTATACCAAGACAGAAAAAATGCTAACATTGGACACTAACATTCCTTTGATATTTCATAACTAATCAGAAAGAGAAGGAGAAGGAATAAAGTGTGATTCACCTTATTCCGATGTTTTTCCTCACTGATCCAACTTGAGCTTGATCTCCAAGCTTCTTGGCACTGTTTGACACCTGCAATGCAATGGACAACGAGACAAAGAACTCCTACTCTACTCTATAATATTAGTCCAATCAAATCCATATATAAGACAAATGTATGTAAAGATACATAGTTTAGAAGGAAATAGGCCAAGCAATATATTAATGAGAACTCAAGAATATTACTTACAGACTATAGATGCAATTGCAACAGCTTCCCCAAGTCCTCCTCGTCCAACCCTTGCACAAATCTCCCAAAATCATAGGTTTGATATCCTAAATATTTCTCCCAAGACCATAGGTTCGATACCTCAAATCTACACCCTTCTCATGAGATAATAATTTTGGTATCTCTAAACTTCTCTATCTCCTTCTCCATGGAAATCCCTCATTATATATAATTTGGAGGCTTAACCACCATGGAGAGGATCACTCATCAGATACACTAAAAAGGGATCTGAAAGACATTTAGGGAGAAAATATTTCTTAAGGATTTTATGGAGGAAATATCTCTCAAGGATTTTAAGGAGGAAATATTTCAACCATCCATGAGATCCTCCACCTTCCCTAAAAAATAGGAAACCAAATGTGAGGTGGATTCTCACACTTAATTAATTTCTTTTTCATTAATATTAATAATAATTCATGTGCACTTGGTATTTTGGTCTTCATGTAATATATCCATCCCCCACATTGACTAGGGATTGTGACATAGGTTATTCCATGGTGTCAAGGTGTATGAGACACTTATATGACACTTACAACACTTAGGGCGAGGTACCTAGGTGTGCAAATTTCATGTGTAACACTTACATGATTACTTCTCTTGGTATAAATGACATTCATCTTAGATCAGGAAAAGTACTTCATCAATATGCACCTATTATTGTTGAAGAATCTATAGAGAAGGAAAATCCTAAACAAATAAACTTAACGAATAATTCATACTTATGATATGATAAATTATTATTCATGAAAGTAGACTTATTCTAGAAGTCTATGTATGATGAAAGATGAGGACAATGAGTGAAATTAGGGAAGGATATCACATGGAGGTATTCATGGAGATATTGTGGAGATAGTTATGGAGATGGTTATGCTATATTAGACATCTTGTTGTAATCACCTCAATGTTATATGATGAGGCCTCACGAATGTATTACTGTGAGAGTAAAGTATCATTGTTTTGTATATTAATGCAATGTGAATTTTGGTGTATATTGTCGTTCTTATGGATGATTTATGCATGTTATTATTTTTTCATTTTTCTCTTGAAACCAACATTTGGTATTAGAGTGAGTAATAGTGATTGCTTGCACACATAGAGGTGATAAGTGATGAGATAGTATTCAACGTATTTGCAATTGTGTGGATTTTTGCGTATCAAGCACATGAAGAACTTGTGTGGAGAAATACTTGTATGGGGAGCTTGATGTGAAGAGTTTGTGTGTGAGACTAACATGGAAAACTTGTGTGAAACTATGGCATAGATATGATTAACACTTGCATAGTCGAATTATAATGGTAATGGGTGAAGGTTGAGTCAATTTATTGATGTAAAGAGGTGAAGGTTGAGTCAAGTTCAATTGTAATGGGTTATTTGTATTGAGATTGCATTTGAGGACAAATTTTAAGGTGTTAAAAATTTTGGGTGCATGCTCAGTGGTACTCGACACCCTCATAATCATTGTATTTTGAAATATGGGTGCATGATCGATTGAACCCAATACCAAATTTGTTGTGTTTATTCTTCAACAAGCGAGTATGATTACAAGCAAGAATCAAGTTTTAAAAATTGGCAGAGGAAAAATACTTCAAACAAATAATCAAGAAATTGAACTACTACAACAAGACCTTTGATAATGCTTTACAAGAAATAGACAGGTTACAAAAAAAAAATCAATCCATAATTGGCAAATTTGCATAATTCATAACACAAGGTAATGAACTCTATCAAGAATTTGTTAGTTTTGCTACACAACACATCGACACATTAGAATAAAAGTTGACATCACTAGATAGATTTATGGATGATATTTTTAAAATTGAAGATCAAAAGGATAAATTGATAGAATCATTGTAGAAAGAATTATTAGGAAAGGAGAATGTGTTGTTATAACTTGCAAATGAAGTTAAATAGATAAAGAAATAAAAAGTAATGTCTGATGCAATGTGTGACACATATGATTTGCTTCCAAAGTTTGATAGTTCATCTGATAGTTCATATAATAATGGTGATTTGATTTATAAGGATGTACATGTACCTCTTTCATGTTATGTGTCTCGGTAAAATGGTCTTGGTGATAATGAATATGATGATTTTGTTGCAACTGATAAATCTGATAATGAAGATGATGAACTTGGTTGCTCTGAAAAGAATACTAAGGGAATTGGTTCAAAACTTATGCATAAAATGGGATTTGATGGTAAATATTTAGGAAAGAATGGGTAAGGCATCCAAAAGCCCATACAAGTATTTATAAGTCCAAAAAATGTACTCCTTGGTTATGAAGGAAACAAAAGCAATGGCGACATCAAATTTGTAAAAGCAGAATCATCGACCAAAAATGAATCATTTATAAGCAACTATTGTAACATCCCCATTATAATCCCAAGTTTGATTAATTCTTATGTATATATAATAAGTGGCTAGGACCAATAAATGTAATATGTTGTTGGTTTGGTGTTTTGACTTTTTTTCCAATGGCCATATCCTTTTTGCATACAACAATTATATATTCTATGCTCTTATTTAGCCATTTTTAAAGGTATTATAAAGCTTTATGCATCAATTCGCCATGGAATAACACGAGGTGTGTGTAATCATCGTTTTGCAATGGTTTTATGTTAATTCATCTTCAGTTGAATGATTACAATGATATAACATTTTTTGTTTGCTTGGAATAGGTCAAAATTGTGATTCGTCCTTCCATCTAGTCCTTCGTCCAATCCTTCATGTAACGAACTCCTTCGTTATGACAGCAACTCGGATAGCATGTGTAATTTTTTTTTTTGATTTAGACGTGACGTGTGTGCGCGCGTGAAAAGGACACAGACACACTTGACTCTACTTCACCACCCGATGACTAACAGGACGCAACCACTATGATCACAACAAGAAGACAAGACGCACGACAAGTAGCTGGAAGCAAAGAACAACCCAAGACATAAGGTGCACAACAGTGACCGCAACAATAAACGACCCAAGACATAAGGCGCACAGCGCAAACATTTAACGACATACTGGGGTAGGCACAGTACGAACACAGAGGGAAGAATCCATGGTAGTAGATCTTACTATTTTTGCATAGGAAAGCAGGGCATTTAATCTTAATTCTCTGCTCCGGAGAGAGAGAAGTTCAGATAGGCTCCTGGCCGACTGCTCAGGCAGAAACTAGTAATCTCTATCAGGTGTGTCGCAAGAGTGGAAACCCTGCCTTTAAAGGACCCGAGATTCTTGATACGGCACTGGATTCTTTACACAGGAAATACACACAGACATAAATACTAAGCTACAAGGAGGTGTCTACATCCTGCCCGACACCAGAAGACCAAGCAATGCAAGCCAACCAAGTACAACAAAATCAACGGACAACCACGACCTCTATAGACGACGCAAGTCAGAAGGACTCCGACAACGACCAACCACTAGAGAGACTCAATGACATTAAAAACATACCATTCACTCCATTGACTTCTATTAAATGACGAGTTACTAAGGCCAACCTTAAGGTAAGGTAATTCATTTAATCGCACCTCCTCATCTACCAAATTATCATGACCTTTGTGCATTTTCAAGATATCACATTATAACCGTTGTCGAGGATAATAAACCTTCAACATCATAATCATAAATTAATGACCGCATTACATTTATATTATGACAACTAAAAATGCAGGACAATCACCTTGCTCCTTATGTTGTCTTTATCAATTACATTGTCAAAACCATAAAACGATGACAACCTCCACATTGATAGTTCCATAACCAATAACATTAACATTAAACTTTTCATTACATTATCACTACCCTTCAAGGGAACCACATCAACCATAACTTTACCAAGCATTTACAATAGGCATTACATTACCTTAATCATTACCATAAAGAAAATAACATTTAACATTCACCCAAAAGCATTAATCATTAAGCTTCACAATACATTACTCACTACCCTAAACAATAATATCCCTAGCCTTAATTATTCCCATAAGCATACAATAAGCAAAACCTTACATGGATACTTATCTTTTAATAACGTTTACCCTTTTTAATTAAATGATTAAAGGAAAAATCCCTTCTTTTAAGGAATTAAAAATCACCAACGAGGCTTCCCAAATTGATTAAAATCACAATCATTCTA
>ML781424.1:512540-553262 GCA_009831015.1 Picea engelmannii | reverse complement strand
ATATATATATATATATATATATATATAGGTTAATAAGAGATTAAAGTGATGACAAACATGTATATGGGAAATGTAGATGTAAAACATAAAAGAGGAATATTGAGAAATTAAGGGGATGGATGGTGATTTAGTAATGTGAAATGGACACGTAAATGGGAAATGGATACTGGGAGATTAAGGTGATGGAGGATAGTTTAATAATGTAGACATGGATAATGAGAGGATAATGGTCTTAGTTTTTTTTTGGAATTTTCTTTATGTTACACTACAAAGGTGATGTCATTCTCTCACCAGTTAGGAATTAATGTCTTCTTTGCAAAGTTTTAAAACTATTAGATTTTCTTTAAATCTTACCCTCGTCATCGCCCCAAGAATTTTATGAAGACCCAACTATTACTTAGGTGGGTTTTTGTTTCTTTTGTTATTTATATTCCAGGGTCTGCTCTTAGGGTTAGACTAAAATTTTACCCTAAAAGTTTTAGACTTAGTACTAGATTCTGAACTGGGCGACACTGGGTTAGGGAATTTGTTTAAGAATTTCTTAAGGCTTTATTGTCTTAGGGCTATTTAGGTTTGTTTCCTTCATCCACATCAATGCGACGTGCCCTTCAGGACGCACCACGTGCTCCAAGGGTGTCACTCACCTCGTTTGTTTCCTTTGCGCGACGTGCCCTTCAGGATGCACCATGTGCTCCAAGGGTGCCACTCGCCAACTGGAATGATTGGTAGACATATATAACCCCTGGAGTCAACACTCCGCCAGGTGAACTTGTGGGAGACTAAGGGTTCTAAGGAATAAGGCCCCTGCCTTATTGCATTCCCCTTAGAATCATCGTGAGAGACTGTCGCAGTCTGCCCTCAGGGCATCGTGGATCCTCTCGAACTAGGTAATCGTTAACCTACAGTTCGAGCCACGGCGGGAGTGCTAGTAGGCAGTGGCAGGGCTGTTGTCCACCCCTCTCTGTCAACCTCTCGGGAAATTGTGTGTGGCCCCTTTACTCCATATGTGAGTCTAGTCGGCAAGCTATCGTCAGCCTGCATCATCAACAATCATGTCAGAAATGTCAACATCAAATCATCAAATCAATGAAACATCACCGTAAATATATCAACACAAAAGCACACTCCCTGACTCAGTCCGGAGTCCAAGGGGGTTCTACCGATGCCTCTGCATCCTCAAGGTCAAAAACCCTGCACACTCAATAAAACTGAGTCAATAGCACCTGTCTACATCAAATAGTAACACATCATGTCGTATGTCAATCGCATCATAATCAAGTATAAATGGTCTAACATCATAAAAGTCCAGATCACTTGCGAGCAAGTGTCCTCAAATAATAAGTTTTCTCAGTGCGTCAGAGCGGGATGTTACACTTCGTCCATAACTCCATCTGGAACGCGGAGCATAAAGGAGTTGGAAGTTATCATATTGGAGGGATTTGATGGGTGAATCAAGAACATGGGTTTTGTTCCCAGTCATACCCTCCAGCTATGGAGCTCGACGCATACAGACTTGGGTGGTTTCAACGGCCGCTAAATGGAGCGCACGAGGTTTTTAAACAAATATATTTTTTGTTAAATTCATTTAATGTATTTCTAGTTTTATAGAGTGTTGACCCTTCCAGGGGTCAACCTCTCATGCTATGTATAAATCTATAAATATTGTTGTCTATGCCAAGAATAAGAAGACACAAATTTTATTTTATACATAGACATTATCTTCATTTTGTTGTATACTCTGTTTTTTATGATCAATACCAATGTTGTGTTAACTTAGTGACTTTGTTTTCCTATTGAAGTATCACCACGACCTTCTGGGGGGCCCACCAATGATCTGGGTAGTTGTCTATATCAGTATATACTTGAATCTGTATATTTTCCTTTCACATCTCTTCAATTTTGAAGTTTCTTGTTTAATTCCATTTGATGTGTATATCTCTTTAATTTCAGATTGCTTGTTTAATCTATATCACTGTATATCTTCTATAATTTGTAGCTCATTTTCTGAATTGTGTGTATATCACAGAGCATGTGTGGACGTCCAAGTTCATTTGTTTATATTTTTATTTCTAACATTTCGATTGTAGGTTGTAACTTAATTGCTTATAAACTATTAATTATGCCATCATGTATCTTTTTCATAAGTTGTAAATCACTCTGTAGAATAGCAATTTAGACGGATTCCATGGTTACTTGTTGCTATTTAGATTTTTAACACTTTTCTTGCAAGGTGTAGTTTACTTGTTTAGGAGTTGTTCAATTATGTTGTCATGTATTTTCCTCTATGTTTCGTAAAGTTGTAAATCACTCTGTAGAGTATCTATTTAGAGAGAGCTCAATTATTAAATTTAATTTCAAATACTCTGTGTAGGTGTGCATAACTTGTTAACCCTATTTTTAGCATTAGCATGATACATTAGAAGTGGATTTTGAGTTATGATTTTCAATAGCATCCTAGTTATAATTTTGAATTATGATTTTCCATGATACCCTAGCTGTAATTTCAAGTTTTCATTTTCAATGTTGTCTTAGTTATGGATTTGAATTATGATTTCTAATTAGAATTAGTTATGAGTTTGTAGGTTTGCAGGAATTATTGATTCAATACAGAGTATTTTCAATGTTATCCTAGTCATGGATTTGAATCATGGTTTCTAATTAGTATTAGTTATGAGTTTGTAGGTTTGCATGACTTATTGATTATGAACAAAGTATTTTCCAGTAATAGTGTGATAGAGAAAATGATTGATGTTGAATTTCTTCTTCACAATGTTTAAAGATCATATGGATTCCAAGAACATCTAATGTTTCTTTTATGATGGAAAATGTTTCTATAGACTTCCTTATCCATACTCTACATTTCTCTGTAGAAGTTAGCATTGATTTAATTCCACTTGAATTGTCATTAGTGGTTAGATGCCATCGTTATTTCATTCTCCACCATAGACATAATCATCACATTTGAATACTATCACAACAATATTGCTTTCAGTTTGGTAGATTAGTGTTTATCTACAAGATAGGAATAATAGTGAGTTTTTTCTTTAAGAATAGATTTCACTTGTAAAGATAATTATGATAGATTATTTGCTTATTTTCTTACTTGTCATTTGCTTATTTAGAGGTATATTAAATAGATATATTAAACAATTTAGAGATAGATTACTTGTCATTTTCTTATTCAAAGGTATATTAAATAGATCAATGAAATAGTTCAGAGATATATTGCCTGTTATTTTCTTGTTCAGAGATAATTCAAATAGTTCATAGTCCTAGATTGCTTAAAGCTCATTAGTTAAAGGTTTTTTTGCATATTTAACATAGAGTATGATGTTTGAATGCATTTTAAAAGTCACATTTTTAAAGTAGAATTGTAAATTAAAAAGAGTGTTGATCCCTAGGTTAAACCATCTCCTTAGCTAGTTAATATTCCTGTTATATTTTCTTTCTGCCTTGGCTCATATTGTGCCATAGATCTAAGTTTACTTACCTTGGGTTGACAATTTAATTAAGGGAAATTAGTACATATAGTTTATCCATCATTTTTGTCGTCGTTGTGCATGAGGAAGAGAATGCAAAAATGTGCATATTTTATCCAAGTTGCAGGAGGAATCATTCCTCAAGGGAATGCCCATTAGACAACATTTCAGTCTGTGGCTTATGTACTGAAGATCACCCAACTAAAAAATTCCCATCACTACCCGATTTATTAGCCATTTATAGAAGTGGGGATCCTGGGGAATCTTCTTATGTACCTAGGAGACCATGGCAACCTAGGAGTCATCCTACATACCAGGATCTACCACCTCAAGTTCCACCTTAATATCAACAACCACAACAGTGGAACTCACCAAATTGGCAAAATCGGTATCCACAGTATCCTTCACACCACCTTTGGCTACAAGGATGGAGAGGAAGGAATACCCAAGGAAACACTCAGGTTCCACCTGATCCTATGCCCACTCATCCTTACCCAGAGTTTCCACCAAAAATCCAACAACTTTTACCAATATTTGTTCCCCCACCTTTACCTCTTATTCCACAACAACCCCAACAATTTCAAAATACAATCTCCCCAAGACCAACATTATTACCAACACAACTGGTGCCTAACCCGAATAATAAACCAACTCAACCTCTTCATAATGTTGAGCTCTAAACCTTCCTGACATATGTTATTTCTCTTGTTCCATTACATGAAATTCAACTAAGGTTGGGAAAAGTGTTGGATCAACAGAGGCCTTCAGTAGCCATCCGGGAAGAAGAAGAAGATGAAACTTCCAAAAAATCCACAGATGAAACTAAGTGGAAATATTTCATCATTCCTAAATACCAGGAACAAAAACTTCCCCAAAGTGAATCTTCACATGTTACAAAGCCCCTCCTTATCCAAAGAGATTAGCAATTGAGAAACCAATGATTCGACCAGAATTTGACATTTTAAATGAATTAAATAATATATGTGCCAAAATTCCCCTGTTACAAGCCATAGAGGAAATTCCAATTTACACTAATGTGATCAAGGAATTGTGTATCAAGAAACTAGGTAGGAAACATAAATATCCTCCAACAATACATTTGATAGGAGTTGTCTGAATACATATCAAAGCATCCTAGCATCACAAAGTATGAAAACCCAGGGAACGTCGTAGTAACAATAACCATTAATAAGGTTCCCATCAGAAATACTCTCATATACCCGGGGGAAACCATTAATGTTATGAATGTTACTACCTTAGAGGAATTACAGTTGAAACCCCTCCTTAGACCTACCCCAACTATTTTGGAATTAGCAGATAAGACAAAATTTATACCTAAAGGAATCTTGGATGATATCATAGTTATGTTAGCCTCATGGGAATATCTAGTAGACTTTCTTGTCAGTCATTCAAAGGATCCTGCTAAAGGGCATCCTGTTATCTTGGGAAGACCTTGGTTGGCCACAACCGATGCATTTATTGGCTGTAGAGAAGGTGAAATGAATATCTCTAATGGACTTTATATATAGAATCGTACCATATACCCAACAACCCAACCTGTTTTAGAGAATCTATGGTGGCTTGAATGTCCATATGATAATGAGAACTGGGAAGAACCTGTGTTGCCTAGTGATCATTCCTGGGCACTTCAGGAGAAAACAACGAAAAATTTGTTAAATCAAATTATTTTTGCAATCACGTGTGTTGATTTTCCACAATATTTTCCCCAATTTGAGTACATGTTTTGTGAATAATTTCAAGAAAAGTTGGACCCATCAACTTTGTATTCAACATCTTTTATTTTTGAGATAGATGAATCTGCCATATCTTATACCATTCCTTATGAGATTAGTCCCAGGAAATTCCTACATATAAATTCTGGACTAAATGAAGATCAATAAGAACAGTTAGTAAATGTCCTTAAAGACCAATAAGGGGCATTATCCTGGGAATATATCGATATGAAGGGTATACACCTGGACACATGAATTCATCACATATATACCCAGGCAGAAGTAACACCTGTTAGGCAACCACAGAGAAGGATGAATCTGAAACTAAAGGATATAGTAAAGGAAGAAATACAAAATCTATTGAATGTCAGTTTTATTTATCCAACCTCTGACAGTAAATGGGTATCCATGCTTGTAGTGGTTCCAAAGAAAGTAACCGAAAAATGGAGAATCTGTGTTGACTTCTGGGAACTTAATAAGGCCACTCTTAAGGATTATTTTCCTCTTCCCTTTATTGCCCAAGTATTGGATACCTTGTCAGGGAAGCGATACGTTTCCTTCCTGGATGGATATAGCGGATACAACCAAATTCTCATAGCACCTGAAGATCAGGACAAGACTATTTTCACTTGTTGTTGGGGAACCTATGCCTATAGGGTCTTACCATTTGGTTTGTGTAATTCTCCTACAACATTTCAATGAGTAGTATTAGGGATATTTGCTGACCTCATTCGTGATTGTGTGGAAGTGTATATGGATGATTTTACAGTATATGGTAATACTTATCAGGAATCCCTAGATAATCTAAAGAAATTCCTTATCAGATGTCAAGAAATGAATCTATCCTTAATCCATGAAAAGTGTAAGATGTTATTGACTTAAGGAGTAGATTTAGGGAATCATGTTTCATTTGAAGGGATTAAAGTGGATCCTACTAATATTGAGGTAATCATCAAACTTCCACCTCCAAAGACTCAAAAATAGGTAAGAATCTTTCTTGGACATGTCGTATACTATCGAAGATTTATTGAGAATTTTATAAAGATTGTTGCACCAATGTTTGGATTGCTTACAAAAGATGTTGATTTTCTTTGGACTAACCAGTGTCAAACCACCTTTGAAACTCTAAAAGCTAAATTATCTGTGGCACCAGTTCTTAGGGGACCCAATTGGGCCCTTCCATTTCACATATCCACTGATTCCTTCAATACTACAATAGGAGGAGTATTAGGAAAAAACAAAGACCAGCAATCCTATGCCATATACTTTGTGAGTAAGAATTTGTTCCCTTCCGAGTTAAACTATACAGTCACCGAAAATGAATATGAATTCTTGGTAGTTTTCCATGACATCAATAAGTTTCATCATTATATCACAGTATATGAGGTATTTATACATATAGATCACTCTGCCATTAGATTTATCATGAATACATTACCAATGGTCGGGTAACTATATGGCTCTTGTTATTACAAGATTTCAATATCACCATCCTTGACCAAAATGGAAAAGAGAACTTAGTAGCTAATTTTATCTCGCGCATTAATCATGAGGGTGATAGTATTCCTGTTGATGAAAGTTTTCCAGATGAACATCTATTTTCTCTCACGCATTAATCATGAGGGTGATAGTATTCATGTTGATGATAGTTTTGCAAACATGGAAAATTATTTGTCTACTAGAAAGTTACCATCTCATTTGTCACTTCATGAAAAGCGTCGGATTATGACGCAAAGTGATAACTACTCTTGGGTTGTCCGTGACATTTTTCATACTGTACCAGACTTGATTATTCTTAGATGAGTCCATGAAGATGAGATACCAGAGATCCTATTAAGTTGTCATGATGGACCATGTGGTGGACATTTTTCCAACAAACGTACAACATATAAGGTTTTGCATTTAGGTTACTATTGGACTAGCATTTTTAAGGATGTTGCCAAATATGTGAGAAGTTGCGATAGTTTTCAGAGGATAGGAAGACCCACATCATATTATGAAATTCCCTTATGCACCCAAGTTATGATAGAACCTTTTAAGAAATGGGCCCTTGATTTTGTAGGACCAATTTCTCCCATGTCTCGTAAGAAGAATTATATTCTAGTTTGCACAAATTATGTCACCAAGTGGTTAGAAGAAAAATCCTTGTTTAGGGCCACTGCAAAATATGTTGCTGAGTTCATTTATGAAGACATAAATACCTTATTTGGTGTTCCTCATGATATTTTCACAGACTAGGGTACACAATTCACTTCTAAGCTGATGAAGGAGTTAACGGAAAAACATGGGATCAAGCATTGTAAGTCTTCTCCATATCACCCACAAGCCAATGCTCAAGTAGAGTAAAAAAAAAAAGTATTGGAAACTATACTAACCAAAATTGTCTAATTACACCATAGAGATTGGGTTGATAGACTTCCAGAGGCTTTGTGGGCATATCATACCACCTGGAGAAACACCACTGGGCATACCCCATACGAACTAGTTTATGGAAAACAAGTACTTCTACCAATTGAATTCCAAGTAAGGAATTTTTGTATTGTTTCACAATTGGGATTAGAGATAGACTAGGCACAAAAACAACAAGCCCTACAATTGAACGAATTGGATGAGATTAGATAAGATGCTATCCAACAAACAATTTTAGTTCAAAACCAGAGGAGTAAGTGGCATGACAAATTTATTAAGAAGAAACAATTTCAACCTAGTGATTGGGATTTGTTATTTGATTCCCGATTCAAAAAATTTAAAGGAAAACTTACCACTTGATGGTTGTGTCCTTATGAGGTAGTTACCATGTATGATAATGGGGATGCTAAGATAAAAACACTTGATGATGGACAAGTCTCTTTCATAGTGAATGGACATCGACTTAAACTTTACCACAGACCCATTTCCAAAGAAGATTTTCTATAGGTCATGTCAGCTGACAAGGCATTGGACTTGGTGGATGGGGAAGTTTCTTCTCCCTCCCCCTGTTCTTGAAACATTTTTTTAATTTCTGATTGTACATATGTAAATATTTTAAAGTGTTTTTCTTTTTTTGATAAACAATTTTAGAGATCTTTGCAGGTGTTGATCTAACCGCAAGTGGACAACTGAAAAGGAGACAAAAAGGGAAGTATTTTACTTTAGAAGAATATTTTGCTATATTTGAACTCTTTTGTCTGCTTAAGCATCAATTGGATAATGAATTTTTATTATGCTTAGAAATTTCTTGCTTTAAATTAGCCATTTTTACAAGATTTCTATCTTCCTTTCTCTCAAGGCATATTTAATGGTAGTTTCTCATAATCTCCACCACTAGAGGATATAAGGAAGTGACACCTTGTCTTATCAAACCTAGAGGTTACTCGTACAATTTCCCCAAGAACCCTGAGTAGGTGAGTAAAGTATCTCTATGAAAGAGTAGCAAGAAGGTCTGATTAGCGGTTAGCCATGGAAACATCAATATAAATTAAAAAAAAAAAAGTGAGTAGGGGCTGAAGATACCTTTTTGTTCTTTTCCAACGGTACCATCCACTACACACTAAAAATGTTTGATTATACTATATCTTTAGATTGGCTATGCCCACTTAAGTATCCCTTACATCAGGAAAATCTATAAGGAATACATAAAGAAGATTAATCCTCTAACTTAAATACCATCCCAGTCCAAAGTAAACAATTTAGGAGCTTCCTCCCCATCTTCTTTCAAAAATAAATCTTTATACACAAATCTTAAAATATGGTGGACCAGTATCTATTGTAAAAGGGTGTAAGAGGCTAACCCATCGGGATACTGAATAGGTTTGATGGCAGCGGGTACCGGCCTATGGTATGGCTAGGTAAACTCGTCGAAGTATTGAACAAGATTGCTAGAAGTGGGGAATTATACCTAGAGAGGGTGATGATCTAACAAATAATAAATAAAATTCCTAAATCATAAAACTTGTCCTGATGTACGACACTACTTGTAGGCAAAGCTGAAAAGAAGTATGCATGGTTAAGAAAAGGTAAATGAACTGCATCAATTTGCCATCAGGAACTAACTTTAAGACAATCCTAAGACTCTCTCACCTACCTCTTCTTAACTATATGTAGGATGTTATGTCCTATAGGTGGGGCCATATTTTAATCGTCTTGTCAGACTATTGTGTGAAATTTATCTCTACACTTGGAAAACTGTAAATCTTAGGCTATTGGGAGAATTGACTGGTTCCCTATATCTTTGATTGTGAGGTTTCACAATACTTAGGATTGGGGGAGGGGTTTCTTAAGCTAACAAATGATAAATGTTGCCATCTATATTACAATCCATGTGAAGAGGAAGTATAATCTCTATCAAAATTATGTCTTATTATCTTTACAATATTTCGGGCTATTATATCAACAGTTGTTTGTATTAGTATGATAAATTCTATACTGCTAACATCACTTTGTGTGTTATAAACCTGTTGTGAATTTTTATTTTTGTTTATACAATGGAAGACTTCTTATACTTAACTGTTTCTTGTGACAATTACAGATCAATAACAACTGCTAAATGCTCACTGCCATTTGTATTACAAGCCTAGGAAAAAAGGAACAAGTTGTTTTTCATTGTTACAGATCGATGACAAGGCAATAAAAAATGGATAATCCTATTCATACTCATCCTATCCATGCTCATGTTCACCATGCCTGCCTGATATTTTCTTAGTGAAGTGATATGGGTAAACGTCCATTTACTATGGGATAATTTCCACTTACACAGGAGGATCGAATGGAGTGTCATCTAGAGGACCGGATGGAGTTCCATCTAGAGGATCAGATGAAGTGTCATATGGAAGATCGACTAAGGTATTTATACACTATAAATGATCACGATCACATGAATGTATGATCGCTTGAATTAATTACACCCATTGCAATGATAAATTAGATGAATTGAATGGTGTATTTTTCAAATTCCATTTTGGTAATCAAATTAAACTTATAAATGCATTTTATGATCAAATGCCCAAGTCAAAGACTTGAACATTGATCTAATTATTACACCATTTTTTTTTACCTCCAAAGTACACACCATTCAAATTCAAACTCGGCGCAATTATGATCATACATGGCATTCGCGTATGACAAATTCTCCCACGATTCAACTGTTTCCATCACAATTGCATTAAGAAATGGGTGCCTTGCCCCGATTTCTCATTTCTCTCATCCTTTATTTGTTATGTCGCACTTTTCCTCTACCAGATTATGGCCTCCTTCTCATCCATTACTCTATAACCATGCCCAACCATTATTAACCATCCTACTACACCGAGCTACTGTCCATTCCAGAATTCACAGCGTGTAGAAAAATATTTCTCCATGTGCATTGGGGACCATTCTTGGCCAATTTGTAGGGGCATGACGATGGCGTCTCTCTCCAATTCACTGTCAAGTTTGATGGGAGACTGTCTTGCATAGGGTCTTTGGTATTCTTAGTCTTTGAGGAATCCATTTCCTTGGCCACGAAATTTCCAAGGGTTGGGGATTGATGGTTCAAACACCATCAATTTCCACATCCAAGTTATAACAGAGTTTTCAAGCCAGAATTTCAAAATTTTTGTAGAGCCAATGGATATTTGAAAGAATGGATCAAAGATGAATTGATCAACCCTCTGATCATAATTACCAGGCTCATCACTTGTGAAGGTAGGTACTTTGTTTTTAAAGTATGTCATTTATGTCTGTTAGCCCATTTTCAATTCAATAAAACCCAGAATTTTCCCTTCTATTTCCTGAAAAGCCTTGAGAAAATGTCTTCCCAGGTCCGTAAAAATTTGGCCAACCCTCACAATAGTTTATTTCACCATGGCCTCATTAAATTGCTTGTTATATCAGAATTGAAAAAGCAGAGTAATACATGGCACGATTTCCTCTACCAATTCTCGAATCCCCATCTCATAGTTAAGATAAGCAAGAGATCGATCAATTCAGGGGTTGTCACCCCACCTAAGCCTCACTCTCCAAAAAAGCCAAACCCTCCGTTTCAAAATATCTCCCTCTCTGATAAGAAGGCCAAGAAAAATATTGATTCCCTTGCAGCCTGCTCTGGTAAGAAAATTAAAAATCATGCTGATAATTCCCCATTTCCTTCAACACCTCTCGATTCTAAACCTAAGAATCTACAAGATTCATTTCATCAGTATTTTCCTTAGGTTCCTACAAAGAGAAGAGGAGATAATTGATTCAAGGGGAAATCCTTTCGAAGAAGCACCCAAAGTATGAGTGGCAAGCATAATATAAAACCTCCAAGTACTTTGAATCCTATTCAACTGTCTTCCGACCATGAGAGCCCCCATAAAATACCCAAAGAAGTTTTTGCAGAGGAGTCTAAGCCCGATAAAGAGGTCAAATCTGAACCTATTTTACCAAGTCTTCCTCACAAAAACATGGTTACTCCTTCCTCCCAAATGCCTACACCATCTTCTAAAGTTGATATATGTTCTACATCTATCAAGGATCCCAGGCCTTCCTCTCTTGAGCCATCTGATCAAACCCTAGCTATTGAGAAATTGCAACTAGAAAATGCTCAGTTGCTTCAGCAATTGACAAAATGAGAAACTGTGGATCGACATTTCCATCATGAAAATGTTGTCCTGCAAACAAAATTAAACTCACTTCAGTGATTAGTCGATCAGATGACCACCACCAATCACAGTCTCAGGATGCAATTGAAACATCACAAGAGGCCTAACACAAAGTCCCCAGGGCATGATGGAGAAGCTTCTAAATCCAATCCACCCCCTCCTTCACAAGTATAGTTATGTCAGGTGATCCATTTTTTTTTGCAGAGGGACCTGCAAATCCTTAGGCATGGGAGAAATGTTGGTTTGGTGTTTTGACTATTTTTCCAATGGCCAAATCCTTTTTGCATACGAAAATTATACATTCTATGCTCTTATTTAGCCATTTTTAAAGGTATTATCGAGATTTATGCATCAATTCGCCATGGAATAACAAGAGGTATGTGTAATAATAATTTTTCAATGGTTTTATGTTAATTCATCTTCAGTTAAATTATTACAATGATCTATAGTTTCTTGTTTTCTTGCAATAGGTCAAAATTGAGATCTGACATTCCATCTAGTCCTTTGTCCAAAACTCCATCTGACACTCAGAGAAAAGAGGAGTTGGCGGTTAGAATATCGGTGGGCTTCGATGGGAGAATCAAGAACATGGTTTTTGTGCCCACTCATACCCTCTAGCTATGGCACTCGACACATACAAACTTGGGTGGTTGTAGCAGCCGCTAAGTGGAGTGCACGAGGTTGTTAAACAAATATGTTTTTTGTTAAATGCATTTAATGTATTTCTTTTTTTAGAGAGTTTCGACACTTATAGTGGTATACCTCTCAATATATGTACAAATCTATAAATGATGTTTCCTATTCCAAGAAGAAGAAGACATGAATTTTATTTTGTACACATACATTATCTTCATTTTGTTGTATACTCTATCTTTTGTGATCAATACCAATGTTGTGTTAACTCACTGACCGTGTTTTCCTATTGAAGTATTTCCACGACCTTCTGGGGGGGCCCACTAGTGGTCTGGGTAGTTTTTTATATCAATATATACTTGCATCTGTATATTTTCCTTTCACATCTCTTCAATTTCGAAGTTGCTTGTTTAATTCCATTTGTTGTGTATATCTCTTTAATTTCAGATTTCTTGTTTAATCTATATCACTGTATATCTTCTCTAATTTGCAACTCATTTTCTAAATTGTGTGTATATCACAGAGCATGTATGGGCATCCATGTTCATTTGTTTATATTTTGATTTATAACATTTCGATTGTAGGTTGTAATTTAATTTCTTATAAACTGTTTAATTATGCCATCATGTCTCTTTTTCATAAGTTGTAAATCACTCCGTAGAATAGCAATTTAGACAGAGTCCATGGTTAGTTGTTTCTATTTAGATTTTTAACACTTTTCTTGCAAGTTGTAGTTTACTTGTTTAGGAGTTGTTCAATTATGTTGTCATGTCTTTTCCTCTATGTTTCGTAAAGCTGTAAATCATTATGCAGGATATCTATTTAAAAAGAGCTCATTTATTAAATTGTAATTTCAAATACTCTTTGTAGGTGTGCATAACTCATTAACCATGTTTTTAGCATTAGCATGATACGATAGAAGTGGATTTTGAGTTATGATTTTCAATAGCATCCTAGTTATAATTTTGAATTATGATTTTCCATGATACCCTAGCTGTAATTTCAAGTTTTCATTTTCAATGTTGTCTTAGTTATGGATTTGAATTATGATTTCTAATTAGCTTTAGTTATGAGTTTGTAGGTTTGAAAGAATTATTGATTCTATAAAAATTATTTTCAATGTTATCCTAGTCATGAATTTGAATTATGGTTTCTAATTAGTATTAGTTGTGAGTTTGTAGGTTTGCATGACTTATTGATTTTGAACATAGTATTTTCCAATAATAGTGTGATAGAGAAAATGATTGATGTTGAATTTCTTCTACACAATGTTTAAATATCATATGGATTCCAAGAACATCTAATGTTTCTTTTATGATGGAAAAACTTTCTATACACTGCCTTATCCATACTCTGCATTTCTCTGTAGAAGTTAGCATTGAGTTATTTCCACTTGAATTGTCATTAGTGGTTAGATTCCATCGTGATGTCATTCACCACTGTAGACACAATCATCACATTTGAATACTCTCACAACACTCTTGCTTTCAGTTTGGTAGATTAGTGTTTATTCTTTGCAACATAGGAATAATAGTGAGTTTTTTATTTAAGAATAGAGTTCACTTGTAAAGATAATTCTGACAGATTATTTTCTTATTTTCTTACTTGTCATTTGCTTATTTAGAGGTAGATTAAATAGATAGATTAAACAATTTAGAGATAGATTACTTTTTATTTTCTTATTCAAAGGTAGATTAAATAGATAGATGAAATAGTTCAGAGATAGATTGCTTGTTATTTGCTTGTTCAGAGATAGATAAAATAGTCCATAGTCCTAGATTGCTTAAAGCTCATTAGTTAAAGGTTATTTTCATATTTATCATAGAGTATGTTGTTTGAATGGATTTTAAAAGTCACATTTTAAAATTAGAAGTGTAAATTAAAAAGAGTTTTGATCCCTAGGGTAAACCATCTCCTTAGCTAGTTAATATTTTTGTTAGCTTTTCTTTTTTCCTTGGCTCATATTATCCCACAACTCTAATTTTACTTACCATGGGTTGAAAATTTAATTGAGGGAAATTAGTACATATAGTTTACCCATCATTTTTTGCATCATTGCCAGGGAGTTGTCTTATGGTAGAAAATAGTTAGGAAGTAGATTATTTCTGAACTGTAGTATTAGTTTGGTGGCAGGGGGACTTTAAGACGAGAGGTAAGAGCCTATGCATATGTTATATCAGGTTCCCCCAAACCCAATGGTATTTTTTCTTTTTGTACTACTTTCATGAACAAACCTAGGGACCCAAAGGGTAGATATATCAAAACCAAACCAAATTATTTTATCAAGGTTCCTTCTAACCTTTTTGGAGGAAGGAACACTCCACCCATAAACTTCACAGAATGATACTGGAAAGTAGGGGATAGATCAACCCAAATAGATAAAAAAGTCTCAGAAGAGACCAAAACTAAGGAAACTATAGAGCATAAAATTGAGACATCAACAGTAGTGGGACATGAGGCAAGACCACTTGAACCTTCATCAGAACCAACCAACACAACATTTTCCTTTTCACCACCATCATGGGACTCTAACTTTGTAGATATCATTGAACTTGAACAGGTGAATGCTCTGTTTGGAAGTTCAACCAATATAGTTGTATCCCAAGTTGAAACAACAACTTTGGAACTAGTCATTTCAACAAGATTGAGTAAAGTCTCGGACATCCAAATAGTAGATAAATCTTCCTATAGAAGGAATACCATTCCTGAAAAAGAACCTTGGGACACTTTGTTATCTTCAAGGATAAAACCATTTAGGTATTCTCTCTTTGGGAATCAAATCAATATGGATGATCAGGAGAATCAAAACCATGTGAGACATGATGAGGGAGAAGAAGTTGGAAACCAAACAGAAACCACCTTTGGGTTTCCAATTTTGGATACCACACAAAATGTCAACATGAACAACATTCCACTCTCTACACTGCCCACCTTTTATGTTAAGAACAGTGAGGACCCAGATAGCTTCCTATTTGAGTTTGAAATCTTGTGTCAAAGCTACTATTTGCAAGATGCCCTGAAATTAAAACTTTTTCCTGCCACTCTTAAGGATTTTGCACTAAGATGGTTCATGGGGTTAGGAGAGTCTAGTATTGGGTCTTGGGAAGATATGAAATCTATATTTCTTAAGAAATACCAATACTACTGCAAATCCAAGGATTCTCGTAATGATATTTTTAAAATTCAACAGTTAGAGGATGAGAGTCTTGAAGATTACATGGAACGGTTTTCTTATACCTCACAGAAATAGAAATATCATGACCTTCCAGATGATCCAGTCAAGACTCTTTTCCTTAAAGGAATTTTGGAGGAATATCTAGAGACACTTAACCCGATGGAATCAAGTGACATCTTCCATAAACCATTCATTGAAATATGTGAAATGTGTATAAATTACTCGAGGAGTAGGGCCAAAACTGGGAAGAGTGTTCTGGATCCTTATAGTATAAATCTAAAAGCAGTTAGTTATTGTGGTATTACAAGGGTAGAGATAGGAAACCTATTGGAGAACTTCAAAACCGATATTATAAGTACAATAGGTTACCAGTTGGACACCCTAAAGATTAAGATGAAACAAGAGGAAGAGAATGAAACAATGTGTATATTTTGTCCAAGGTGCAGGAGGAATCATTCCTCAAGGGAATGCCCATTAGACAACATTTCAGTCTGTGGCTTCTATACTGAAGATCTCCCAACTAAACAATTCCCATCACTACTCGATTTATTAGCCATTTATAGAAGTGGGGATCCTGGGTAATCTTCTTATGTACCTAGGAGGCCATGGGAGCCTAGGCATCAACCTACATAATAGGATATACCACCTCAAGTTCCACCTTATTATCAACAACCACAAAAGTGGAACTCACCAAATTGGAAAAATCGATATCCACAGAATGCTTCACACCACCCTTGGCTACAAGGATTGAGAGGAGGGCATACCCAAGGAAACACTCAGGTTCCACCTATTCCTATGCCCACTCATCCTTACCCACAGTTTCCACCGAACATCCAACAACTTTTTCCAGGATTTGTTCCCCCACCTTTATCTCATATTCCACAACAACCCCAACAATTTAAAAATACAAGCTCCCCAAGACTAACATTATTACCAACACAATCGGTTCCTAACCCAAATAAGAAACCAACTCAACCTCTTCATAATGTTGAGTTGCAAACCTTCCTGACATATTTTATTTCTCTTGTTCCATTACATGAGATTCAACTAAGGTCGAGAAAAGTTCTAGATAGACAAAGGCCTTCAGTGGTCATCCAGGAAGAAGAATAACATGAAACTCCCGAAAAACCCACGAATTACACTAAGTGGGAAGATGTTAGCATTCCTAAATACCAGGAAAAAAATCTTCCCCAAAGTGAATCTTCATAGATTACAAAATCCCTTCCTTATCCAGAGAGATTAACAATTGAGAAACCAACAATTCGACTGGAAATTGACATTGTAAATGAATTAAAGAATATTTATGTCAAATTCCCCTCTTACAAGACATAAAGGACATTCCAATTTATAGTAAGGTGATCAAGGAATTGTGTATCAAGAAACCAAGTAGGAAACAGAAAGATCCTCCAACAATACATTTGATAGGAGAATTGTCTGAATACATATCAGAGTAGCCTAGGGTCACAAAGTATGCACACCCAGGGAAACCCATAGTAACAATAACCATTAATAAGGTTCCCATTGGAAATACTCTCATAGACCTGGGGGAAACCATTAATGTTATAAATGTTACTACCTTAGAAGAATTACATTTGAAACCCCTCCTTAGACCTACCCCAACTATTTTGGAATTAGGAGATAAGACAAAAGTTATACCTAAAGGAATCTTGGATGATATCATAGTTACATTAGCCTCATGGGAATATCCAATAGACTTTCTTGACATTCATTCAAAGGATCCTGCTAAAGGGCATCTTGTTATCTTAGGAAGACCCTGGTTGGCCACAGACAATGAACTTATTGGTTGTAAAGAAGGTGAAATGACTATCTCTAATGGACTTTCTATATAGAAACTTACCATATGCCCACCAGCCCAACTTGTTTAAGAGAATCTATGGTGGCTTGAATGTCCATATGAGAATGAGAACTGGGAAGAACCCATGTTTCCTAGTGATCATTTCTGGGCACTTCGGGAGAAAAGAACGGAAAATGTGCTAAATTAATTTATTTATGCAATCACGTGTGTTGATTTTCCACAATATTTTCCCCAATTTGAGTACATGTTTGGCGAAGAATTTCAAGAACTGTTGGACCCATAAACTTTTTCTTCAACATATTTTATTTTTGAGATAGATGAATCTGCCATATCCTATACCATGCATTATGACATTAGTCTTGGGAAATTCCTACATATAAATTCCGGACTAGATGCATATAAAAAAGAACAAATAGTAAATGTCCTTAAATACCAATCAGGGGCATTTTCCTGGGAATATACCGATATGAAGGGTATACACCCGACACATGCATTCATCACATATATACCCAGGCAGAAGTAACACATGTTAGGAAACCCCATAGAAGGATGAATCTAGCACTAAAGGATATAATAAAGGAAGAAATATAGAAGCTATTGAATGTTGGTTTTATTTATCCAATCTCTGACAGTAAATGGGTATCCCCGCTTGTAGTGGTTCCAAAGAAAGTAACCGGAAAATGGATAATCTGTGTTGACTGCTGGGAAACTTAATAAGGCCACTCTCAAGGATTGTTTTCCTCTTCCCTTCATTGACCAAGTCTTGGATACCTTGTCAAGGAAGTGATACTTTTCCTTCCTGGATGGATGTAGCGGATAAAACCAAATTCTCATAGCACCTTAGGATCAGGACAAGACTACTTTCACTAAAGAAATGCATTTCATTCCAGTAAAGAATACACACAAGGAAACAAATATTGCAGATATTTATATGAGAGAAGTTGTTAGGCTACATGGAGTTCTTAAGGAGATAGTTTCAGAAAAGGATCCAAAGTTTACTTCCAATTTTTGGAAGGTTTTGTTCAAAGGTGTTAACGCTTGAATCCGTTAGGACCGAAATGGAAACCTAACGAGGATGAGAATCCTCCTGCATTTTTTAGAGGTGGTACTCCTCTATCCGAGATTTATAAAATGTGGGAATTTTGTAAGAAGTCTGTTGAGAAATGAAATAGATATAACAGAAAATGGGAAAATGTTTTTATTTTCTTTTTTAAAAACAAAATTCCTGAGAATGGACTAGGAAACACACACTTTCATACATTTAAAGTAAATAAACAAAAATCCTCACATTCATCATAGCAGGGGTAAAGATTTCTGATCACATAAAAATTAAAAGAAAATGATCTACATGCATAAGAGAACTTTGACAGAGCGATACATGGGTAGCTCAAATGAAGATAATGATAGATCAACCTAAAATACTTTATATTCAGAAGAACTAGGTTACAAAGTACAAATGATATTGTTCACAAAATAGTTCTCTTGGAATTTCTAAAAAATATATAGTTCAATACATATTCTCTGAAATTAAAATGTGTTTGTCATAATGACTGGGATTGGGGCTCCCGCGGACCATAAATAAAATATGTATAAGAATAAATTTCTTGGAAATAAGAAAGTGGGCGACGGAAGATAGCGATACCTGGTAAGAAGAAAAAGGAAAATATCAGTCTTCGGTTAAACCTTTCTATTCAAAGAGCTGGAGTAACTGGATGAAGATCTTGATAAAGACATAAAGATATGATTAGTATGAACTTACTATGATGGTATCTCCTCTTTTGTCATTTGATCGATGATGTCCTTTTATTGATTTCCTTGGTAGTTATGGGAACCATCTCAACTGTCCTTTTCCCTTCATTGGTAAGCTTGTCGACATCCTTTTTGAACCACTCCTCAATGTAGCTCCTCATTGGCACCACGTTGATTTCATGTCGGATTTTTATATTGAAGAGTTCACCTTCCAAGTCCCTTAGATCAATATAAATGTTGTGCAATGCTTCTTCAACATCTTGGTTTTCAATCGAATAATCAATTAGCCATTTTTCCACATCATCTTTACCATATTCAAGAATGACATAGAAATTTTCAAATGACAACCCTTTAAAGATATCAACTTGTTCATCAAATGCCTTCTTGGTTAAAAATAATGAGTTGAGTATCAATTTTGGGTCTTGGACTTCATTGGTGTTTCCAACTAGATCTATCTCAGTTAGCTTCTCAAATAGTTCCTTTCTTCTAGTTATGGCATGGCTAAAAGATTGAACGATACCATTTAGGTTTTTTACCTTTTCTTGCCAGCATGCGTTCAATTGTTTTATTTGGTTTGGGGAAGGAAGATTATCCTCTATTATTATTAATTCCTTCATATTAGTAACTTTAACACCAAATGGTACAACTGCATTGAGGTATAAACCTTGCTCATTTTTCAAATTTGCTTCCATATATTCATGAAAAGCATGTGCTCTTGTTCCAAAAGAGACCATACTCTTTGACATTTCCCAAGCCTTTGTTATTAATTCCATTATTTTATTTATATTATTTTCCACATAGCCTCAAGCTGATGTGAGAAGCCTTTCCGGTCCTTTTAACTTTTTCGCAGGTGTGCTAGGCCTAATCATTGCTAAAGGACTAGCCAACATTGGAAGGGGCATTAGAGCTCCCTCCAATTCTTTGATTCGCTCCTTTAACTTGGCATTCTCCACTTCAAGGTCGTCAATAAAGTGGTCTAGATCATCTCCAGTTTCTCAATGTATCTGGGAGATTTGGGAAGGTCGCATGTTTTGTAGGTTAATCTGTGAATGAGATTTCCCCTTTTCATTCTTTACATGTCTTTTTTCAATAATCAAATTTTTGGATTCACTGTAAAAAACAACGCTCTGAAATGAAAAAGACTCTTCTTCATCGAAGGTCTCGGTCCCAATTATTTCTATCAGAGGGTTCTAGGGAGAATTTTTCTCTAGCTAGTCATCGTTGGGGAACACTTTATCAATGTCAATTTCTAGTTCCATATCCTCGAGGGAGAGATCGTGGATATCACTTTCTCCCCGAGGTCCCTCCTCTTCTTGCACAATGTTTTTTTGTTTCTTCCTCACGGGAAGTTCATGAGAAATTTCAATTTTGATGGAAGGAGGGTTCTTATATCCTCCTCCACCTGAATAATTGAGGGTGAATTTCTTACTTGGGTAGGTCATTAGAGCGCTGCTCTGAGATGTTGTACTCTTGGGTGTGACAGTCAAGGATTGGGAACTTTTCTCACCCAGACCTTTTCCTCTCTACTTGTATGACTCATTGGTGCTTAATATTTTCTCCAGGTCATTGGTGTCATGAGAAGGAGTACCTGAGGAGTTATATCCATATTCATTCAGGATAGTGTTAATGAAATAATTGTTGAAACCAACAACAAATAGGTGTTCTACAAAAATACCATTAGGGTCGAACCCTTTTAATTTTTCAGCATATTTCAAATTGAGGTTGTGGAAGTGGACTCCGAATTCGTAAATCTTGTTCATATTCCTGAATATGAAATCCTCAACTTTTCAAGACAAAGGTATGAATTGTTTTTTCTCTTTTCATGGAAAAAATGCAACCAGTAGGTGTACTGCCTTGCTATCTCAACAACACACATTATGTCAGATATGTGACATGCAAGGAAGGAAGGATTTTATTTCGATCCAAAAATCCTTATAATGTTATAATTTTCCATTTTTTCTAGTGTCCCCTTCCTATCCATGAACTTACTCTCCTAGTCATACATCCGAGGAGCATTTTTTCCAAACAACAATTCTTTCAAAACTGAGACAAAATCATTAAAGACATCATAAAAGTGTTGGGAGGTCTTGTGTCTCCATAATGATTGAAACCATATGGTTACTGGGTCAAAATCACTGTTTACCTTCTTGCAGATAGATAATCTCGGGAACTGGCAACAATGTGCTATCACAAAGACCAAATAAGATGACATAAAAAAAAAATGTATCTTTCTTGTATTGTGCCAATTGGGAAGAGATTGCAATGGAAATCAATTTACTCTAGTTGAATATGGAATGTTCCTTGACCATAAAATAAATAATGTAAAGAATCATCTAGGAGATGTGGTCGTGTTTTCCTATCTTTTTATTTTCATAAAAATCCATGCAATTTCCTGGAAGGGATTTTTGAATGAGCCAACTTGCAATCTTGTGATATCCTTGGGTATGGTCACTGGGTTCTATAGGAATTCAGGTAAGAGGTCAAGTCCATTGTCATTATTTCTTAATAACTCCTTGCAATATTCACCTCTAAAGGTGAGCGACTTGAGGAGCCTCAAAATCTTACCAAAAACCTGAGGTGACAAAGAGACAAGGAATGGTCCTACAATTGGATGATCCGCTGGCATGGAATGTATCTCTCAGTGCACCAGGAAACCAACTCCTTGCAATCAAAGACTTCTGGGACACACCCTGCGCACACAATTATAGACGTCCAGATTATTTCCATTTGGGAAGAAGGGGATGAATAATAGGAATATGCCCTGTACTACTGAAAACTCTGATCTTCACATCCAAAAATGTTCATCGTATCTCCATAGAAATGTTGTTGACTTGCTGCCATAATTCGACGAATGCGTTCACTTTCTCCAAATTATGTTAAGAATGAACATTGGTGGGAGATAATATAATCCTTCGTAAATCATGTTTAATGTGTTTTAATAGGAGGTCTCCTCGATCCTTTTTCTTATTAATAACCATCCCTTCGAACCTGTATGGTAATTTATTAGAATTAAATCATAGAAAATGTGCATTAGGAAAGGAGTGAGGGTGTCAGAGACGGTCGGGGACAATATGTGACTTGAGATTTTTTGTTAACCCGTGAACCCGAGAGCCCATGATGGTAAGAGGCATGAAATCAGCTAAGTTGGGATGGCGCGGTGGTCGAAAGGGTTAATGTTAGGTAGAATGACACTTAGATAGTTTCATGGGAGTCCAGGGATCAAAATGTAGATCATGGAATTTTGTGGTACAATATGTATATCACAGAACACAAGAACATGAAATCTTGATCCTGTCAACCCAGGAACCCGTGATCGTAAAATAGGCTACGTATGGAACAACAAGGCGGTCCGTCGAACTCATGAAGTGAAGCTGTATATGGAGGTGAGAACAATTAATTCCACCAACATGGGAACCTGGTGTCTAAAATGAGACTAATTTTTAGAACTAGAAAGGGGTAGTAAGAGGGAAAAAACGGGTAAGCGTAGAATGGGGCAAAGAATGGGAGAAACGAATCCGGGAAAATAGAAAATTGGAGGGAATTTTTTGGAAGAAAGAAATGAAGTCAACAACAAGCTCTAATTGTGGGATGATGACCCCCTGTGGGTTTTCAAAAATCTAGAATATCTCGTGACCAGCTGCATACGCCCATTGGGCTATGGAGTCAAATTAAGAATATACAAACTAAAAATAAAATTATGTACAATGAGAATGAAAAGTGCTAGGAGAAGAAAACTTTCAGATGTTTCCCGTTGATAGGAAACATTAACCTTTTTCATTTCATATCTTGGAGCATATATGAGTTGAATCCCAATATATTTTCGATGACATAGGGCCTAATCCAGAGTGCTTCAAACTTCATGTGCATGGATGGATTTTCTATGGATTTGTTCCAAAGAACACCAATTTTCCCTTCTAAAAGTTCTTCATAGTTGTGATTTGATTGAAATACTTTTTGACGATCTGTTGCCTCTGAGAATTCTGATTTAGGGCTTTGCTTCTTTCCTCCTCCAACTTCAACAATTGATTTATCCTTTTCTGAGTAGGTGAAGTGTCTTCTGTATCTTTAGTATTAACCACAGAGATCAATGCGTTAAGCTCAAGGTTAATTGGAAATTTTTCCTATTTCCCATAGACCAATAGAAATGGATTCATCCCCGTACTATATTTATAGGTTTTCATGCTTACCCATAATGTTTATGTTAGCTTCAGGTGCCAATTTCTCTAGTTTCCATCAACAGTTTTCTTCAATATCTGCACAAGTGTTTTGTTCGTGGATTTGGCAAGGCAATTTCCTTGTGGATAATAATTCAAAGACTGGCCCATGATGATCCCATGTTGTCTATAAAACTCCATGAATTTTGACCCATTGAATATCGAACCGTTGTCTGTGATGAATTTATCAGGAACACCAAACCTTTCCAGAATGTTGTCTTTGAGGAATCCAATCAATTCTCCAGCATCGACTTTCTTCAACATCACTGCTTCTGGCCATTTTGTGAAATAATTGGTAGTTGTTAGAATGTACACATGCCCTTTGCTATCTTTCATATTAATCGACCCAACAAAATCAAGTCCCCATTGGGAAAATGGTTGTTCCACCATAATCAACTACAGAGGCATCGCATCTTTTTTCATTTTTCCTGAGAAATACTGGCATGAAAAACATCTCCTTATTGCGGCGTATGAGTCCCAGAATATTGATGGCCAGTAGAATCTTGCTCTGATTATATTGTGGGCAGTTGTAGTGGGTGTGAAGTATCCACCACACATTTCTTCGTGGAATTATTTAATCATTGTCGAAGCTTGATTCTCATCGACGCATCTCAACAATATTCCATCTAAATTCCTTCTCAAAAGTATGTCAGAAATCAATACATATTTTTTTTCCTTCATCTTAATTGTCCTTCTCTCCTTGGAACTCATTGTAACAAGGAATTTCTGGGATCTTAAAGAAAACATGATATCTTTGTACCATTCTGAATTAGCTAATGGTTCCCTGAATGAGATTGAAATCATTCCATTAACTGAGTCCCCATTCTCCATAAGCTTTCATAATACTTGTCCTTTTATTTCCTTCAACTGTTTGATCTCGATATCATACTCTTGATTTTTTTCTAACCAGTTGGCTCATTTTCCTTCCCTCAATTGTTGATTTAGGAGCATATTGACAGGGGATAAGGGGATGTAGGAAATCACATGAGAGTTTAGTATATAAGTCCAAAAGTGTGCCACAAGTTTTATGAGGGCCAACACCTATTTCTCGATTTATGAATACCTCAACTCATAGTCATGTAAATTTTTTCTCATAAAACTTATGGGGAGCTCTTCTTTGTTGCTATTTTTCTGAGCTAGGATGGACGCGAAAATTGCCTCTGTAGCAAATGAATAGATAATGAAATACTTTTGAAAATATGGACTAATGAGGATGGGGGAGGTGGTGATGGCCCCCTTGATATTTTCAAATGCTTCCTGATTATCTGTTGTCCACTCGAACCTTTGTTCCTTTTTTTAGTAATAAATTGATGGGTTCTACGATGCTTGTGTAATCAGGGACAAATCTTAAAAAAAAAATGATTTCCCTGAAGAATGACTGGACTCCCTTATTTGATGTCAAGGGGTTGAGTTCATTAATCAATTTAAATCTTTCTGGGTCAATGTAAATCCCTTCCTTGCATACAATGTGGCCCAACAACTTGCCTTGTGTCATGGAAACAAGCATTTCTTTGGGTTGAGAGAGACGTCGTATGATCTACATCTTTCAAAGACTTTTCTTAAATGATGGATGTGATCCTCCCTTTTGCTTGAATTCACTGTCAAGTCATCTTGGTAGTCTTCCATGAAATTTCCTATCATTCCATTGAATGAATGATTCATGGATCTTTGGAACTTAGCCCCAACATTCTTCAAACCGAAGGGAATTCTAGCGTATGCATATGTCTCCCATGGTGTGATAAATGTTGTTTTTTTATCTATCCTCTTTAGCCACTAAAAATTGATTATATCCAGATAAACCATCCAAGATAGACATGCATGTCGATCCTGTGACTTGTTGCAGCAGAAAATCCATGTTGGGCAACGGAAAATTATCTTTTATGCTTGCTTTGTTAAGATCTTTGAAGTCAATGCACATTCAGATTTCCCCAGTCTTCTTCTTGACAATAATTGGATTTGAAAGTCTGTCTGAATGTCTAATGGGATAAATTATCCCTTCTTTCTTCAACTTATCCAACTCCATTTTTACCATAGGCTTCATCTTGGGATTCATCATTCTTATTTTTTGTTTCATCGGTTCGACTTCTTCCCTCAAAGGAATGACATGTTGGAATATAGTTTTGTCATAATCCTTTAAGTCATCATAAGTCCAAGAAAACACATCAATATATTCCTTGAATAAGGTGACATGTTGATCAACTTCTTCAGGGGTGCAATCGATTCCCAAATTGACATATTTCGGGGACTGGTCCATTCCAATATTGACTTTTCTTGTCTCTTGTGCCTTTCAAACTGAAACTTCTTCACAAATATGCTTGGCATGATCGTCTTTTGTGAACAAAGATTCATATTGTATGCAGTCTTTGGGGACAACAATATCTTTATCATCTTCTTCATCATCATCGTTTAAAACAAAATTCTCCAAATGTTCATCATTGTCAAACACTTGCAAGTACTAAATATTATCGGGCACAGATGTCCTAGAGGCCCTTTCCACTTGGAAATATGTTTTGCTTAGGATATCGTCTGGATTTGATAAGGAAGCTGCCAATTCTAGTGAATCGACCTTATGGTTCTTATCCCTTGGGATGGAAGCAATATTGAAAGAGTGGAAAGATTCCATCAGTTCATTAACTCCTTTAAAGTACAATTTAAGTCTTTCCTTTTTGATCTTGTATTTTTGGGTAACCTGGTTGATGACCAACTCTGAATCTCCAGTCACAATGAGATGTTATGTTTTCATTCCTTGTGTGATGATCATCCCCTGGATTAAAGCTTCGTATTATGCCTTGTATTCATGCATGGAAACTCCAGTCTTACAATGTGAGGATGTGTCATCTTATTTGGGATTACAAGAACAATACCAACTCCGTTCCATGATTTAGAGCATGCTCCATTGAATGACATTCTCCAGTAACCTTCAAATACATATTCTGGGACCTCCAAGTCTTGAACTCGTTCTAGGATTTCGTTTTGCTCCATGTCCAAGATAACATAGTTTATGATCTAGATGTCTATGTAATCTTCCATTAACTCATTATCCTTTTTCTTGAAGGAGAAAGGTTTGTTGGGATTTCGGGGTGCTTTAATCATTGCTCCCTCCTTTCCTGGTAGCATCATACAACTATTGTCGGTCATTATATATCCACCGATCATGGAGCTCCAATCTCTTCCCAACACAACCCCATATGCTAAAGGTAGATCTACCACAATAATATTAAAACCTGTGATGGTATGGGGAGTCGCGGTAATCCATGCATAGAAATCCTTGATTTCTCCGTATGACAACACTTTTCTCCGAATCAATGGCATATATGCTCTCGCTAGTTTCATAATATTTAGTGCATCTCATTCCCAATGCTTCCATGACCGCGAGTGGCATTATATTATTTGTTGCACCAGTATCAACTAAAAAGTTATGTAATGCAACATCATGCCTTTCAATTGATATGTATAAGGGTGGAATTTTATCGCTCATCTTACCGGTCGATAGGCTCTGGTTCTATTTTGGAGTGGTAACGATAACTTTCGTTCTTTCCAATGGATCATCCAGAAATTTCAATTTATTCTGCCTTTGCTGAGGAATATTCTCCACTTATGTGAAAAGAAAGGTTATCGTTAGTTTACTTAAGTCCTCCATGACATTGTATGTCATTTGAGTTGAGTTTGTCGCTATAGTTTGTCTTGTGGTTCTAATTGTCACCTTCTCATTCAACACTTTTTCACTAGATTTTTCTTTTTCTTTTTATTTTTGTTTTTCTTTGTTGGAATCGCCTTTATTCTTAGGTCTAGTTACAAATCCTCTTGTCTGGGTGACATTTTATTGTGAGTTGGGATCGTCGTTGTCCTCTCCATATATGTACATGGATGCCTCACATCCGTCCATCTACACTGTCTTAGAGCATTCATAGGGTAAGTAATAACCTTCTTGCTCGGTCAATTTCTCATCAAATAAATCATCCAAAACAACTACATTTGGAGTGGGATGTATCGGAACCCTTAGTCTCGGTGGGTATTTAGTATTCTCGAATCTAACCCTATTTTTGGGGGGAGGGTTCTTGCTTTGTTTGGGTATTGGAATTCTTGGGTTTGGCATGTAATTATCTCCCTTTCTCATCCTATTTATTTCATTCTGCATCTGTTTGATGGTCCTATTAATATGAGCAATCTAAATTCTCTGCTTTGTTTCCTGAGTTGCTGCAGGGTCAACTTTTATGTCAAGTATGGTTCCCTTAAAACATCCTCCTCCTGCCATTTGATTTTGACCTTCTAGAGGTTTAAACTTTTCCTTTCTTCTTGAACTAGAAGCTCCTTGACTATCGATATTCAATCCCCCCATTTTTCTTTGTAATTTTCCCAATATAATGTTGGGGTCAATGCCTATTTCAATCATGATTTATTCCATCTTAATAGCCTTAGTCATTACTTCCTCCAGGGTATCCATCTGGGATGTTCTGATGGCATATTTCACATTTGGTGGCATTGCATTCTTATAACAACCGAGAATCACTGGGTCATTTGGTATTTTGTCTTCTGGGATTCTATTCAAAGTCTTATTGAACCTGAGATTAAAATCTTGTATCCTTTCATTCTTCCTTAACCCAATCTGTGTGATGTCTGTGAGGAGGGTATGGTAGGCAATTGGGGGAAAAAACATATTAAGGAACATAACTTCGAGGTCATTAAATGAGTGAATGGATCTACTAGGAAATGTTGTATACCATTCATAATCTCTTTCTGATAAAGTTTTCAAAAATAACCTCACCATGATGTCATCATGCTCAACTCAGTGGAAGTCACAAACATTGAGAAATAAATGCAAATGCCTCTTTGCATCGATTGTCCCATCTCCAAAAAATTCCTTCAAGGTGCCCTTACGGAGAAATGGGAGTTTATGTTGTTCACCCATGAGATTAAGAGGGGATTCTCTCACCTTCCTTCTATTTCCAAACCCTGGGATTCCTTGGTTTCTTTCAACATCTCTTTCACCTCCTTGTCTCTCCTCATGATGTTCGATCTGGGGTTGTTTGTCTCTTTTGCCATTTTTTAGGAGGTTTCAGAATCAAACCTTTCACTTCTAAGGACATAGAGTTTTTTACTTTTGCTTCGGGTGATGGGTCCCTTGTACTCACCCAACTTCAATCTTGGCCTTGTTCTTGTGTTGTTCTAGCCAATCTTTGATTTGTTCGATCTTGTCGTTCTTATCTCCTTTGTCTTCGGAGAATTTCTCTTTCTTCTTCTTGGACTAATATCAGCCATGACCCTTCTAACTCCTCTCAAGTCTAGGATGTTGATATTACCACATTGTATAATTGGTGCAAAATGCTTCGTTGATTATTTAGTCCAATTTCTAATTGGGGTTAGTTACCCTGGGGTAAAGTCATATATTTCTTTCAAATGTTGGGCCAGGTTTTGAATTCTCAGTTCATGTCCGCAGTATGGTTGCCAAAAATTTCACTCTTGAATCTGTTAGGACTGAAACAAAAGCCTCATGAGGATGATAATCCTCCTACATTTTTATAGAGGTGGTACTCTTCTATCCGAGATTTATAAAATGTGGGACTTTTGTAAGAAGTTCGTCGAGAAATGAAATAGATATAATAGAAAATGGAAAATATTTTTATTTTCTTTTGAAAAAAGAGAATTCCTGAGAATGGTCTAGGAAACACACACATTCATACATTTAAATTAAATAAACAAAATTCCTCACATCCATCATAGCAGGGCTAAATGTTTTTGATCACATAAAAATTAAAAAAAAATGATTTGCATGCATAAGAGAACTTTGACAGAGTGATACATGGGTAGATCAAATGAAGATAATGACAGATCAACATCAAATACTTTATATTCAGAAGTAATAGGTTACAAAGTACATTTGAGATTGTTCCCAAAATAGTTCTCTTGGAATTTCTAAAAAATATATAGTTCAATACATATTTTCTAAAATTAAAATGTGTTTGTCATAATGACTGGGATTGGGGCTCCCGTGGACCATAAAGAAAAAATGTATAATAATGATTTTCTTAGAAAGAAGAAAGTGGGTGGTGGAAGACGGTGAGACCCGGTAAGAAGAAAAAGGAAAATATCAGTCTTCGGTTAAACCTTTCTATTTAAAGAGGTGGAGTAATTGGATGAAGAGCTTGATAAAGATAGAAAGATGTGGTCAGTATAAACTTACTATGATGGTATCTCCTCTTCTGTCATTTTATTGCTGATGTACTTTTATGGATTTCCTCATAGGTTATGGGAACCATCTCAACCATCCTTTTCCCTTCATTGGTAAGCTTGTCAACAACCTTTTTGAACCACTCCTCAATGTCGCTCCTCATTGGCGCCACGTTGATTTCATGCCAAATTTTTATATTGAAAAGTTCACCTTCGAGATCCCTTAGATCAATAGAATTTTTTTGCAATTCTCAAACATATTGGTTTTTAATCGAATAATCAAGTAGCCAGTTTTCCACGTCACCTTCACCATATTCAAGAATGCCATAAAATTTATCAAATGAAAACCCTTTAAAGATCTCAACTTGTTAATAAAATTTTTGCTTGGTTAAAAACAACGAGTTGAGTATCATTTTGGGTCTTGGACTTCATTGGTACTTCCATATAGATCTATCTCAGTTATCTTATTGAATAGTTCCTCTCTTCTAGTTATGGCCTGGCCACATGCTTGAACGATACCATTGAGTTTTTTCACTTTTTCTTCCCAACATGCGTTCAATTGTTTTATTCAGTTCGAGGAAGGGAGATCCTCTTCTCTTCTTATTAATTTCATTATATTAATAAATTTGACACCAAATGATGTAGGAGCATCACTCCACATCATCAAGTGCCAACACACCCAGCATGCATTCAATGGAAGGAGAAAGGTGCAACCCTCTCATTTTTCAAAATTTGAAAATTGTATTAAATGATTGTAAGGTTGGTAGAGCCAAAAGCCATGCATGTGAACATGCTTTAGATAAAGGTTTCCTTAAATAGTTGTAAGGTTGAGATCTAGATCTGATTCAGACTAGATAGCCATTCAATGTAATTGAATGTAAATTAATGAGAGTTGGTGAGGATGGAGGGAAGAGCTCGAGGAGCCCCCTTTTGTAAAAAGATCATTTGTATCTGTAGGAGTTAGTCAGAGTAGGAGGCAAAAAAAAGTAGAGAGAAAAGGGGAGAAGAGAGGAGAGCCAAGACTTTGTTGCAGTCCGAGCTCACATTGTAAAGAGGAATCTCATGTTAATACAATCAAAGTAGTTTTTCCTACATGTTATTTTGTGTATGTTGATGAATGTCTTTATGTGTTTATGGGTCTTTTATGAATGTTGTGTGTTCATTCATGTTGTAGATGTATGTTAGATGTGCATTTGCAGGGATAGATAGATTTTCCTATCTGAGAGTTCTTTGATTCCAGGTTTGGGTTCTTTGAGGCTTCATGCAAAAGGTTGCATGACAAAAAACTGCGGGTTCTGAAAGCCAATGCAAGGAGTGCACTTCTGAATTCTGCAAAATTTCAAACAAAGACATGCTAGGAGGGTGCACCAACTGTAGTCACTGAATCAAGGAAGAATCCTTAGGGTTGTTGAACACCTTGAAGGAGGAAATGTGTAGAGGAGAGTACAGAGAGGAGAAGCAAAATTGTTGAGAATTTTGTAAAGGATCTGCCAGGAGGGCATTGAGAAAGTGCATAGAGTGCACAGGAGAAATCTATATTGAGTTTAGAGAGAAGATAGAGTCGCTGAGGATTCTGGAGAACTTTTCTAGGTGGGCATTGAATTGGCGCAAATGTGCACAAAAGGAACTCTTTCTTGAGTTCAGAGATAAGGGAAGTGTTGAAGAGAAGACACTCACAGAGTTGATGAACACTCTGTGGATAAAGGCTCTGCAAGCTGTGCATTGAGCCGAAGAATGCTAGGAGGGCATGAAGCATTTATTTACAAGAAATACTTTGGATCCGAGTTTAGCAAAATACTCAGTAGCACAAGGAGTGTGAGAGGGTGGAATTATTCTAACTCCCGAATCTCAAGAGGAATAGTGCCTTTACGCACAAAGCAACAGAAGAAAAGAGCAAAATGTCAAGAAACTCTTTGAGGTTTCACAGTCGACAAAGCTCAGGAGTTCAACATTTAGGCATTTCAGAGTTCATGGATTGGAGAGGAAAGGGATTTTGGATTTGTTGCATCACGAACTCTTGGTGCATGAAATCGCGCCAGCCATTGGATCTGGAGCGCAGTGGCCCGAGAGCCGCTGGATCATGGATACGTGCACAAGAAGAGTGCACATAGGAGGTGCACAGAAGATCAGATCATGATTGTCATATCTCGCGTAAAGGACTGATATCCATTGGATCCGGAAAGAGGAGAATGAGGTATAACCCTCATAGAAGCAAAGGAGAGGACTCATCGAAGTCTCGAAAGAATTAAAACTGTCCATCTCAGAGGATGCGTGTCAAGAGATCCACATTTTGGGGATTCAGACACCGGGAGATTGAGATTGAAGAGTCTCCAGAAATTGCGAAAGGAGAATTTGCAAAAGGACCAGGACCGTCCATAGGAGGACACATGGAAGGCAGTCAAGGGTTCAGGAAAAGGTCCAAAAGATTTCGGTTCTAGGAGGATTGGGTCGTTGATCTCTCGGAGGGGGAGATTTCGGCATTTCGGGAACTGGGGGTTCGAAAGATAGAGAACAGGGGGAACACTTGTATCATGGTTTCCCGAATCACGAAAGCCAGTAGTGCTTTTTCATGGACTGTCATTTCGGTATTTCGGGACTCGGGTGTTCGAGAGGCCAGGAGTCGGGAGACGTGGAGTCCCAACTCACGAAGTCGTGAAATCTCGAAAGCGGACGATGCCAGAATAACACGAGCTGGAGTCGTTAAGCCCTTTTCAAAATTTTGGCAACCAGGAGTTCAAGAGCGAAGAAGTCATGATTTAGGGAGTCCCGACTCGTGGAATCACAAAATCATGAATTCCAAAATCCTGAAAAGAAGATGTGGTCACGGGTAGATTTCCGCATTCTAGGTTCCGGGAGGTTGAAGGACCAAGAACCGTTTGCAGCTGGAATCACGAAATCGCGAATTCCAAAATCCCGAAAGAGGACCATGGTCGCAGGTATTTTTCGGTGTTTCGGTGACTCAGAGTTGGAGGGAAAAGGAGCTTGAGAGAGCTCGCATGCAGGAGTCCCGAAACCCCAAAATGCGAAAGGTGTGTGGGTTTAGATCAGAGAAGAGCGTTGAAAAAGGGGCGCGCGTGCGGTTTTTTCTCAAGGTTTGTGCCAAAGGAGAAAGGGACCTATGGATTTGTTCAAGGGGTTCCAACAAGAACCCGAAGAGCTATTTTGGCTCATAAATTGGAATGATCCAGAGACCGGGAGGTCAGTGGACCCTGTAGAGGTAGGGGGTTTGCATCACCAAATGGTACAATTGCATTGAGGTAGAAACCTTGCTCATTTTTCAAATCTTCTTGCAAATATTCATGCAAAGCATGTGCTCTTGTTCCAAAAGAGACCATACTCTTTGAAATTTCCAAAGCTTCTGTTATTAATTCCATTAATTCCATTATTTTCTTTATATTCTTTTCCACAGCCTCGGGATGATGTGAGAAGGCTTGTCGATCCTTTTAACTTTTCCACAGGTTTGGTAGGCCCGATCATTGCTAAAGGACTAGCCAACATTGGAAGGGGCATTAGAGATCCCTCCAATTATTTGATTCACTCCTTTAACTTGACATTCTTCACTTCAAGGTCATCAATAGAGTGGTCTAGAGCATCTCTAGTTGCTTGGTGTATCTGGGAGATTTGGGAAGGTCACATTTTCCATAGGTTAATCTCCGAACGAGATTTCCCCTTCTTGTTCTTTACATCTCTTTTTTCAATAATCAAATTTTTGGATTCATTGTAAAAAACAGTGCTCTGAAATGAAAAAGACTCTTCTTCGTCGAAGGTCTCAATCCCAATTATTTCAATTTGAGGCTTCAGGGGAGTAGTTTTCTCTAGATGGTTATCATTTGGGAACACTTTCTCAATGTCAATTTCTAGTTCCATATCCTTGAGGGAGAGATCATGGATATCACTTTATCCATGAGGTCCCTCCTCTTCTTGCACAATGTATTTTCATTTCTTCCTCATAGGAAGTTTATGATAACTTTCAATTTTTCCGGAAGGAGGGTTCTTATCTCCTCCTCTACATGAAGAACTATGGGTGACTTTCTTACTTGCATAGGTCATTGGAGCGTTGCTCCGAGATACTGTACTCTTGGGCATGACAGTCAAGGATTGGGCAGTTTTCTCACCCGGACCTTTTCCTCTCTACTCGTATGACTCATTGGTGTTGAGTATTGTCTCTAGGTAATCGGTGTCATGAGAAGGAGTGCATGAGGCGTTATCTCCATATTCATTCGAGATAGTGTTAATGAAATAATTGTTGAAATCGACAACCAATAGGTGTTCTACAAAAATACCATTAGGGTCGAACCCTTTTACTTTTTCAGCATATTTAAAATTGAGGCAGTGGAAGTGGCCCGCGAATTCATCAATATTGTTCATATTCATGAATATGAAATCCCCTAATTTCCAAGGTAGAGGTATGAATTGATTTTTTCTCTTTTCATGGAAAAAATCCAACCAGTAGGTGTACTGCCTTGCTATCTCAGCAATAAACATTTTGTTAGCCATGTGACATGGAAGGAAGGAAGGATTTTCTTTGGATCCAAAAATCCTTATAAAATTATAATTTTTCATTTGTTCTAGTGTCCCCTTCCTATCCAGAAACTTACTCGCATGGTCATACATCCGGGGAGCTTTTTTTTCAAACAACAATTCATTGAAAACTGAGACAAAATCATTAAATACTTCATAAAAGTGATGGGAGGCCTTGTTCCTCCACAATTATTGATACCAAAAGGTTACTAGGTCGAACTGACATTTTACCTTCATGCAGATAGATAATATCGGGAACTGACAACAATGTGCTATCACAAAGACCAAATAAGATGACATATAAAAAAAATATCCTTCTTGTACTGCACCAATTGGGAAGGGATTCCAATGGAAATCAACTTACCCTAGTCGAAGACGCCAAGTTCCTTGATCGTAAAATAAATAATGTAAATAATCATCCGGGAGATGTTGGTCCTGGTTTCATGTCCTGTTATTCTCGTAAAAATACATGCAATTTCCTGGAAGGGATTTTTGAATTCATCAACCTGAAATCTTGTGATATCCTCAGGGATGATCATTGGTTTCTCCAGGAATTCAAGTAAGAGGTCGATTACATTGTCATGATTTCTTAAGAACCCCCTGCAATCTTCACCTCTGAAGGTGAGCATTGGCTCAGGGATAGAGAGACAGCGGAATGATCCTGCAACTGGATGATTCGTTGGCTTGGAATGTATCTCTGAGCACACGAGGAGACCAACTCCTTACAATAAATAAAAATTGGGACACGCCCTGCGCGTGCAGTTTCAGATGTCCATATTATTTCCTTTTGGGGAGAAATAATCTGATCTTCACGTCCAAAAATATTTAGTGTATCTCCACATAAATGTTGTCTACTTTCTACAATAAGTCGACAAAGATTTTCACTTGCTCCAAATTATGTTAAGAATGAACGATGGTGGGAGATACTATAATCCTCTATAAATCCTATTTAATGCGCTTTAATAGGAGGTCTCCTCTCATTTCTCTTATTAATAACAATCCATTTGAACCTACATGGTAATTTATTAGCATTAAAATCATAGTAAATGTGCATTGGGAAAGTCAGGAGGGTGGTGGAGATGGGTGGGGGAAATATGTGACTTGAGATTTTTTGTGAACCCAGGAACCTGCGAACCCGAGAGCCTGCAATGTTAAGAGGCATGAAATTGGCTAAGTTGGGACGACACGGTGGTCGGATGGGTTGATGTTAGGCAGAATGACACTAAGGTAGTTTCATGGGATTTCGGGGATCGAAATGTAGATCGCGGAACTCTGTGGTGCAATATGTCTATCATGGAACACGAGAACATGAAAGCTCGATCACGTCAACCCCATAACCCGTGATCATAAAATCGACTAAGTATGGAACAAAAAAACATTCGATCGGAATTGTGAAGTGAAGTTGTATATGGAGGTGAGAAAAAGTAAGTCTTCCAACCCGGGAACCCGGGGTCTTAAATGCGACTATGTGTTAGAACTAGAAAGGGGTAGTAAGAGGGAAAAAAAGGTAAGTGTAGAAGGGGGAAAAGAAAGGGAGAAACGAATCTGGGAAAATATAGAAAGGGAGGGAATTTTTTGGAAGAAGGAAATGACCTCAACAAAAGGCTTTGGGACAAATTTAAATCTTAGTAAAACATATCATCTATATTTCGATGGGAAAATAGAAAGGACTATAAGAATAATTGAGGACATTCTTAGAATGTATGTGATGGATCAACCATCAAAGTGGGAAGATTATATTCATTTAGTTGAATTTTCCTACAACAATGGGTATCAGGCCTCATTGAAAATGAGTCCATTTAAGGCATTGTATGGAAGGAAATGTAACAGCCCAGTGATTTGGGATAATCCAGCAGACAAAGCGATTGTTGGGCCAGAATTGCTAAAAGAAATGGAAGATTGGATGGAAAGGATTAAATAAAATTTGAAGGTTGACCAGGATAAAAAGAAAATTTATGCAGATAGGAATAGTGTTTTTCATAGATTTTAAACTCGGATAACATGTGTTTTTGAAAGTAAAGGCAAAGAGAAGTTCGCTAAGATTAGGAAGCCGCCCAAAATTGGCAGCAAGATATTGTGGTCCTTTTGAAATATTAGAAAAGATAGGGTCAGGTGCTTACATGTTATATTTTCCTACATCCATGAGAGTTCATAATGTATTTCATATATCATTACTTAAAAAGTACTTACTTGATTCTAATCATGTCATTGATTGGAATGTGATCTAGGTGGAGCATGAAGGGGATTCTCAAAGGGAACCAGTATGCATCCTGGACCAGAAAGTTAAAGTGATCATAAACAAATCCATAGGAATGGTAAAGGTTCAATGGACTTGCTATGGTTATGAAGATGGTACATGGGATCATGAATAAAACATGCAGGCGGAATACCCGTGATTTTTTTACAGTTTTGAAGAAGACAAAATGCAAAACTTTATTTTGAGAAACTAGAGTTTTGGAACCACATCTCATAGTCTTGGTAAACTACGTTGGGTACCTTGATAAATGAATGGCGCATTCCTTGGGATATCCCTGATAAATGGATGGTACGTCCCTTAGGAATCCCTGATAAATGAATGGTTCATTCCTTGGGTTGGCGAGTTGAGAGGAAAATGAGATTTTGGTTGGAGTTATTGTTGGAGTTGTTAAATTGCAGAAGTTGTATTTCTAATTATTGTAATGTAAATTTTCATATGTGTATATCGACATAGAGTGAACTGAGGAAGGCACACAATTGTAGGGGAGGGGAAATGTAACATCCCCATTATAATCCCCAGTTTGATTAATGATTATGTAGATATAATATGTGGATATGACCAAGTGATGTAATATGTGAATTATATTTCAATGTTTTAATAATAAAATGTGATGTCAGTTGCTAATGGGACATGGAAAATAGATGGGGGTTGAATTAATACGCAAGAGAGGGGAGTGTCTAGGATAATGGACAAGAGGGGTACAAGGGGGGAATTACCAATGTTTATGGATTTAACCTATTTTCCTAAATCTGTTATTGTATATGAACATTCCCATTTCTGATTGAGTGTATCGAAAGCCAATCATTGAATACATGTAAGAGGGTGGGTATGAGTGGTCACATCCCTCTGATTGAGTGTTTCCAAATCCAATCATTGAATACATGTAAAAGGGTGGGTGTGAGCGGTCACATCCTGAAGTTATTAGGCACATGGGGGTTGAGTACAATAAACTTGAGGAAGAGTGTGAGTCAAGAAAGGAAAGAAAAAAATAAGTAACAACAGTTCGAACAGTTTGGGAAGTAAGTCAATTTTGGGTCATGGAAAGAGATCTTGGAGCAGGTGCGTCCATAGGAGGGAAAATTCTAGAGCGTAATTGGAGCGAATTGGAGCTGGAGAACTGAAGATCGCGGTTGTCAGGCCGAAAGACTTAAATCCTGAGTGAGTTGCACTGAAACAACAAGTGTTGTTGTTGGTTTGTTCATAGTTTTCCTAGCAGCGTTTTCCCTTGAATTCCTAGATGTGATATTCCTAGCTAGCTCTGGCAGAGAGGCCTTGATAAACGAATGTCACATTCCTTGGGTTATCCCTGATAAACGGATGGTACATCCCTTGGGTTAACCCTAATAAATGGATCGTTCATCCCTTGGGTTATCCCTGATAAACATATGGTACATCCCTTGGGTTATCCCTGATAAATGAAAGGTGCATTCCTTCAGTTGGGAAGGTCAAGAGGAAGAGATTTGGTGGAAAGGTAGGGACTGTGAGAGGCCACCCTCTTTTGTGTATTTCTAGCCTCAACTCGTGGGTGAATGGTTGTTGATATTTGGAACAATCAATCTACATTTTGGTGGAACATCTGTCCCAAGGAGTTGGTTGCACGATTCTTATTTAAGATAAGTGTTTTATCTTGTACTGAGTTATTTACATGTGTTATTGATGTGCCTGAACTCTGCATGAATGAGAATGACTTATATGTCATTGTAATGAATGGTTTAGTCGTATCTCATGTTGATTATTAGCATGATTCAGATGCATATGTTTTATGGTTATTTTCTTAGCTAAATATGTTATAAATTGTAGTTGTAGGCTATGGTAAAATGGGTAACAGTAAAAGAATTTTTGTAATTAGCAGAAGTTTCATGTTATGTGTATTGTGCACGTATTGTTTCCTAGTTGGAGGCTAGGTACATTACCAAAATGGTATTAGAGATGATAAAGATAACTTTTTAGCTAAAGAGACTCATCCATTGTGGTTGGGTATGTTATAACAGTAGAAGAAAGGAAACAAGAGCAGTAGCCTCAACAACAAATCAAGTGTATAATCAGGAACAATGTTGCAGTCAATGTGGAAGAAAATTATATGCAAAGGAAAAATGTTGGAACTTACATCTTTGTAGTGTTTGTGGACTTACAAATCATGATCAAAACAAGTGTTGGAACATAGGTATATCAAAGCCTCACATACATATCCAATGTGGTTGGATATGTTTCCTTTAATGGCAGAATGTTGTTTTTATATTGAAAGGATTTTACAGGGTCAAGTATTCAAATGTACAAAAATATTTCCCATATAAAGTTCATGAGTTAGTTGGTCCTCCAAAGGTATATTGTCATTAAAGTTAGTTTAAGAAAGAGTTTTCAGTTTATTGAGTCAAGTATTTTTTTGTACTGGTTCGTGGTAAACCAAAAACCACTTTGTAATGGAAAACGCAAATTTTTTGTCAGTGAAAACCACCTAATGTAATGAATGGTTCATGATAATGTGAAACCAGTTCGAGTTTGTAATGGTTAAGGGTGAGTCGAGGAAAACCCTAGGTATGATGTATTGGTTGAAGGTTAACCCATAGAAAACCCATGGAAGTTCAAGGACAAGCTAAAAGAATCCTTGACATGAAGATTATGCAGTTCAAATGATTGACTCATATACAACTCAAGAAGACAATGATAACTGAAGAAATAGATGCAGATGAAGTAGATTGAATATAATGAAGACAACTCAAGACATACGTATTTAATCATAAGTGTTCATTAAGGGGGAATATGAAGGAATAATTCATACTTATGATATGATAAATTATTATTCATGAAAGTATACGTATTCTAGAAGTCTATGTATGATGAAATATGAGGAAAATGAGTGAAATTAGGGATGGAGATCAAATGGAGATATTCATGGAGATATTGTGGAGATATATATGGAGATCATTATGCTATATTGGACATCTTGTCTTAATCACCTCAATGTTATATTGTGAGGCCTCACTAATGTATTAGTGTGAGAGTGATGTATCATTATTTTCTATATTAATACAATGTGAATTTTGGTGTATATTGTTGTTCTTTTCATTGATTTCTATGTGTTATTATTTGTTTCTTGTTGCTCTTGAAACCAACATAAACAACAATCATAGTACTAATCAAACTTATTCATCTTCAATAAATCAAACACAACAATATATTACTCCACCTTTCCTAGAAAGGTTGGCATTAGAAAAGAAAATCACTCATACGAAATATGATTTATTGGATGGGTTAAGGAATGTTTGTATTAGAATTCCATTATAGCAGGAAATAAAAGACATTCCAATTTCTAATAAGACAGTAATGGAATTGTGTATAAAGAAAATGGGAAGGAAAAATAAATACCCACAAACAATGCAATTTATTCGTAAACGCGTAGACCTTATGTTGTGCAAAATCTATATGCAAAAATATGTTGATCTCGGTATCCCCATTGTAAAAATCCACATCAATAATGTTGCAATTGAAAGCACCCTAATAGATTTAGTCACAACGATAAATGTAATGAAAAAAGGTACCATGGAAGAATTACAATTCTCTAATCTCTAAAATGCACCCACAATTTTACAATTAGTTGATAGATCAACAATAAAACTAGAAGGTGTATTAGAAGAAATAAAATTCTCCTTGGATTTTTGGGAGTACCTTGTAATTTCATGGCTTTATAGCCAAAATATAACTTGGGTGTGAAATCATTGATCTTAGGAAGGTGTAACGCCCCCTTCGATATGTCTATGAATAGCGAAGTACAATAGGAATTTTTTTTTTTTTTTTTTTTTTAACAAATAAGAAATTAACAACATCACCTAATTCATATCAATGCAAAAACACATGACATCACAACTAAAGTGACACATGATCAAAATATAAACAAACTCTACAATATCATTGCGGAACTAAATTTCAAACTATAATGCCAACCAATCTCATCATATTATCACCAATAACATTAATTTGCCGAATAAAAATGCATTATACTTCACCAGTTAAAAACATACCGTTGCCCTTCGCTTTCCTCGGACGACGTCCCATGCTCTGTGTCGCGTCCGGTACCTCCCAGCCAACGCTAGGGGTACTCTTCTTCCCCCTTAGCCCCCCGAGCCGCAAAGGAGCCACACAAGAACCAGAGATAGAATAGCGTCTCAGCTCGCCTCAACGGCTGAGCTACCACTCCAACACAGCTGAGATATACCCAACTCCTCACAAGCAACCCATCAAGCCACAACTTGGCAGCGTAACGTTACGCTAACCGTTCCTCTCCTTCTTCCTTCCTTTCCCCTCCTTTTATAGAATTTTGAGACTGACCTAATTCATAAATCATTAATTAATTAATTTTTAATGACTAACCCTCTAACAG